>JBAKBP010000364.1:201032-309407 GCA_037953745.1 Lithodes maja | reverse complement strand
TAGAAAAATGTCTCCGGCGAAGCCGGATTTCTTCACAATTAATGTGCTGGCTCGCCTTCGCTCGAGGAGAAATCGACACCTGATGGGGATAAACGTCTTAAAATAGTTGGCTGAATGGGGCCGAATGGATACAAGCCAGAGAAAGAGAGAAAAGGACAGAAATAACAAAAAGCAGGTCACCCCGCTAAGAGGATTAACTCCCACACACACGTACATACCCAGTCATGTAAGTTGATCGTGACTCACATACACGTTGCCCACACACACACACACACACACACACACACACACACACACACACACACACACACACACACACACACTTACATATGATGATACCCATATACACTTACACACATATTCATTCATGTATGCTCACATAGCACACACACACACACACTCACATAACACCTCGCAGAGATAAGGCTATCTCTCTCTGTCTCTCTCTCAAATACACCATGAATTATTACAATGTACCATACAATGTACCATACAATGTACCATACAATGTACCATACAATGTACCATACAATGAAATTTAAATATCTTATGTGTGTGTTCGTGATAAGTGGGGAGCTGAAAAGATTATATATATATATATATATATATATATATATATATATATATATATATATATATATATATATATAGAGAGAGAGAGAGAGAGAGAGAGAGAGAGAGAGAGAGAGAGAGAGAGAGAGACAGAGAGACAGACAGACAGACAGACAGACAAACACTTACACGTATCCATTCATGTAAGCTTATGACAGACACGCGGCAAACACACACACACACACACACACACACACACACACACACACACACACACACACACATGAAATAAAATTATTATTATTATTATTATTTTACACACACACACGCACGCATTCAGGAAGTTTAATATACTTAACACGCTCTTACTCACTCTACACCTCTCTCTCTCTCTCACTCTCACTCTCTCTCTCTCTCACTATCTCTCTCTCACTCTCTCACTCACTCACTCTCACTCACTCACTCACTCACTCTCACTCTCTCACTCTCTCTCTCTCTCACTCACTCTCTCTAATATAATCTTCTCGACTATCTCACTATCACGAATACACCTAAGCTATTTAACCTAAGGGGAGGTATTTAGTTTGTTCCCTAGACCTCCATCAAGCTTAAAATTACACCCCCTTGAGTCCCTTTCAAGATAAATTTGTACATTTTTCGGTAGAAAAATTTCCCGGGCGAAGGCCGGTTCCTCTTAAATTACAGGCTCGCTATCGCTCGCCAGGAAAATATCGACACCTAAATGGCACGAAAGTTCTTAAATTTGGCAGAAATGGGTCGAAAGTTCTTAAAATCGCCAAACTAATGGAGGCAAGCGTCTTAAAATCTCAAAAGCAATGGGGCTAAACATGAGGGAGAAAGGGGTCCAGAAAAAGATCCCTCAAGTGGAAATCTCCCCTTAACCCTTTCTGTGAGATACATTGTAATATTCAAATCATGGACAAATTAGCCTTGCGCAAAGGAGTACAAAGGTAGTCAAGCAACAACATATCTAGCGACCCCCTCAAGTTGATAAGATTATTCAGTATATATGATAGAGAGAGAGAGTGAGTGTGTGTGTGTGTGTGTGTCATGGTTAGCTTACACATGAATGGGTGTGTATGCGTGTGTCATAGTGAATTTACATGAATGACTGTGTGTGCGTGTGTGAGTGTGTGTGTCCTGATAAACCTACATGAATGGTTACGTGTGTGTGTGTGTGTGTGTGTGTGACAGAGAGAGAGAGAGACTGTATGTATGTGTGTGTATATGTGTGCGTGTGTGTATGTGTGTATGTATGATGTCTAACCTTTAAATATAAACACAAAGACTATAATTTTCTGATGACGTTATCCGCACTTAAGGGGAGGTTTTTAGTTGATTCCCTAGACCTCCATCAAGCTTAAAATTACTCCCCCTTGACCCCCTTTCAAGATAAAATTGTACATTTTTCGGTAGAAAAATTTCCCGGCCGAAGGCCGGGCCCCCTTAAATTACAGGCTCGCTTTCGCTCGCCAGGAAAAAATCGAAACCTAAATGGCACGAATGGTCTTAAAATTGACAGAAATGGGGCGAGGGTTC
This sequence comes from Lithodes maja, assembly GCA_037953745.1. Classification (NCBI taxonomy): domain Eukaryota; kingdom Metazoa; phylum Arthropoda; class Malacostraca; order Decapoda; family Lithodidae; genus Lithodes; species Lithodes maja. The sequence continues at coordinate 307,295 of JBAKBP010000364.1, read as the reverse complement.
TTAAAATCGCCAAACAAATGGGGCGAACGTCTTAAAATCTCAAAAGCAATGGGGCTAAACATGAGGGAGAAAGAGGTCCAGAAAAAAAAATCCTCCAGGTGGAAATCTCCCCTTAAGACGTATGATGCAATGGAGGTCCTTATGTTAACCCTCTCCGACATATGACGCATTTATGTGTTTCTCTGGCTATCATTAGACGATTTGATGCAGCTTAGGAAGGATCTGTGGCAAAGGCTATCTCTATTAAGGGGAGATCTCCACTTGAGGGATTTTTATCTGGACCCCTTTCTCCCTCATGTTTAGCTCCATTGCTGTTGATATTATATAACGTTCGCCCCATTAGTTTAGCGATTTTAAGAACTTTCACCCCATATTAAGACCTTTCGTGCAATTCAGGTGTCGATTTTATCCTGGCGAGCGATAGCGAGCCTGTAATTTAAGAGGAACCGGCATTTTTCTACCGAAAAATGTACAAATTTATCTTGAAAGGGGCTCAAGGGGGTGTAATTTTAAGCTTGATGGAGGTCTAGGGAACAAACTAAATACCTCCCCTTAACCCCTTTGACTACCATACACCCTTCCTAATCTGAATAAAATAGTTTTATATTCATCAGAAAACAAAACAGAAATAGGTATTGGATCTTGAAAGGGTTAAGTAGTTTTATTGCTACTACTACCACTCCTACTACTACTACTACTACTACCACTACTACCACTCCTACTACTACTACTACTACTACCACTACTACCACTCCTACTACTACTACTACTACTCCTCCTCTTTGGACCCTAGACCAGGTCAGAATAGTCATCAAAGCGCCTGACTTCGTTGTCATTCAGCTACTTCCTATTCCGGGGTAAGCACTCAGACTCATCATCGTGGATTACTACTACTACATTGATTTTTATTTAATATTGTTCATACATTCCATGTTACTACTACTACCATCACCACCTCCACCATCACCACTACTACCATCACCACCTCCACCATCACCACTACTACCATCACCACCTCCACCATCACCACCACCACTACCATATATTTAATATTGTACACATACTAAATTTCACAAGCATCAGATACTACTATTCTACACCATGCAACTTCAATCCAGTCTCCTTCCAATGCGACCCTCTGCCACTGCTGCCTCGTAGTCTACTTCTGCCACCGTCACTGGTTGTGGTGCAGACCTTCTTGTTCCCCGCAAGCATAGTAGTGCTGATCTGAGCAATGAGAAAGATAGAAAGATAGATACTACTACTACGACTAACTACTACTACTACCACTCCCACTACTATTACGACTATGACTACTACTACTACTACTACTACTACTACTACTACTACGACTACTACTACTACTAAAAATACTAATCCTGACAACAATAACACAAAGTATTAACGTCATAACCCCGGCTCAGTTAGGAAAGTAGACTCCCAACCTTTATACTTGATCTTTGGGATGAGGAAATGTATAAACACCATGACATTTGGTTTTATGGTATTTGTAGTTTTTGCCTTTGAGTTTCGCACGTGTAAATGTGAAATATAATTTGTTGGGGCTTGTTTAATTTCACTTAAACTTTTTGCCTAAGGTTTTTTGTACTTATAAATGTAAAATATAAGTCAATCATAATCTTCTATAGGGTTATTAGGAATACATGTTTTTTTTTAAAATACAGATTATAGGATGAATTATTTCATTTTTAGACTGGAACAATAAATGTTGATTGTTATTAAGGTGGGTGACCTGTTTTGGTTCTGTTCTTTTCTATCTTTCTCTGGCTTGTATCCATTTGGCCCCATTCAGCCTACTGTTTCAAGACGTTTATCCCCATCAATCAATTTTTTACTGGTGAGCGGTAGCGAGCCAGCATATTTCTTATTTTTGTTTGACAGCAGGCTAAATTTGTACATTTTTCGATAGAAAAATGTCTCCGGCGAAGCCGGATTTTTTCATATAATGCTGGCTCACTTTCGCTCGCCAGGAAGAAATCGACACCTAGATGGGGATAAACGTCTTTAAATAGTTGGCTGAATGGGGCCGAATGGATACAAGCCAGAGAAAGAGAGAAAAGGAGAGAAACAAAGCAGATCACCCCCCTTAAGAAGACACCCATGTTATTAAGAGGGTTTATTGAAATCGTGTTGAGCCATTTGAGTCCGAAAGGTAGATTGATGGTTAAGTAACGTAAGTCATCTATTGTTAAACAGAATATGATGAACATTTCGTCATGGGTGGTGAAGGGGTTAAGGAGGGGAGACGAGCCGTTTGTTTGGTAATTCATTCCTTTATTTCTTAGTTTCATCACTAGACCTCCATCAAGCTTAAACACAAAAAAACCTAGACCCCCTTTCAAGATAAATTCGATAGAAAAATGTTCCCGCCAAAGGTCGGTTCCTCTTAAAATTTCAGGCTCGCTATCGCTCGCCAGGAAAAGATCGAAACCTAAATGGCACGAAAGGTCATAAAATTGACAATGAAATGGGGCGAAAGGTGTTAAAATCGCCAAACTAATGGGCCGAGCGTCTTTTAATCACAAAACAAATGGGGCTTAACACGAGGGAGAAAGGGGGCCAGAGAAACGACTCGTCTCCCCTTAAGTGAGATAATTGGAAGCCTGTTAATTGCTGGAGGTCCTTTTTAATTAAACAATAAAGTCATCTAACAGTAGCCTGAATATACTGGATAGGTTAACCCCTTCAACACTATGATGTCTTTTACCTTTTATTCTGGTTAAAGTTAAACGATTTTGTACAATTTAAGAAGGACTTGTGTTATTTAGATCGTAGTAATCCCTTACAGTTCTAGAGGTAGATTATAAGCAAGGGAATATCGTATAATGGTGACCAGAATTAAATGAAAATTACGTCATCGTGCTGAATGGGTTTCGAAGGCAATCACGAAGTCTAACGATTCTCTTTTGTTTCCTTTCAGCCTGGCCTCAGGATGGGGGGGAGCTCACAATACTGCCTGCGGTGGAATAACCATCGGAACAACCTCCTCGCGGCCTTCGACCAACTCCTACACGTCGAGGCGTTAACGGACGTCACCCTAGCGTGCGAGGATGGGGTCACGCTGCACGCCCACAGACTGGTCCTGGCCGCGTGTTCGTCGTACTTCCAGGCGCTGTTTGTGTGCGCGAGGGCGACGTCGCACCCCATAGTGGTCTTGAAGGATGTCCGTGCGGGGGACATGCGGGCGCTACTACACTACATGTACCGCGGAGAGGTCAATGTGAATCATGACGACCTCCCGGCGTTGCTCAGCCTAGCCGAGACGCTCAAGGTCAAGGGTTTGGTTGAGGAGTTGAATACCGATCCTTCCCGAAGACCGCTGTCCCCTCCGCCCGCCCGAGACCCAAGCAGACCGCCAACCGCCCCGCTAGATGCCCGGACGCACCCAAGTCCCGCGGGGTCTGTGCATCCGTCAGTCTCGAGTCATGACCACAGCCGACCGGTATCCCCTCCTGCTGGTCTCTACCCGCCCCCACAGTCCCTACCCCCACATCGCCCACAAATCCGCGATACCAGAGACATGATAGACCCGAGGGATCTTAGGGATTTACGGGAGCACCTAAGGGATCATCGAGACTTACAAGAGCATTCGAGGGATACCCACACCCCGGGGTCTTTAGACTCTGAACCTCGTTCCGGACTCCATCCCCTGATCTCCGAGGCACGGTCCGGCCTGTCTTTGGTTCCCCCGCTGTCGCACCTCCCGCCGCACTGCCCCGACTCGCCACCTCACAAACGCAAGCGCCCGCACATGCTCTCTGACCCGATGCTCTCCCCGACGCCGATTCTCCGCACTGCTCTGGCCCACTCTTACGGCTTCCCGACTCCTGATATGACGTCTCTGGTATCCCTGGCCTCCTCGATAACGCCTCTGCCTGGGCTCCTATCATCACACGCCCAGCATCTACTCGGACATGACCCTCGCGACCAATTTGAGGTAAATATGTTTCCCTCTCTCTTCTATCATTGTACACTCGTTGACTTCAAGCTTAACCCTCTCCGACATATGACACGATTTTGAGCCTATTGGGGATACTTTAAATCCTTTGTTACCATCAGGGGTATTTAGAAATCTTTAGTTAGTTACTTCAACCTCTGCAGTTGTCTTTGAGTTAGCTGTGGGCAGAAAACTAATTTTGGAGAGAGTGAGAGTGAGAGTGAGAGAACTAAGAGTGACTAAGAGTGAGAGAACTCTATTTATTATTGCTAATCTGACAACCTCTGCGTCATATGAGTCTGAAGGGGTTAAATGAATCTGCTCACTAAATCTTTACCTGATATATGTTATATGATATAGTTACTTGTGGAGATTCGAACCCTGGCTTTTCAGATGAGATACCAGGGATTACCACTGCTCCACCATGATGTTAAAGGAACTCAATCAAAACCTTGCTGTCTTGATGGTGTAATGGTTAGAGTGTGTAAGTTCTGTATGTGGTGTCCTGGGAGAACCACATGCGTTCATTAATTACGTTTGGGCTGTTATTGGTGTTAAGGGGGGGGTGACCTGCTTAAGGGGGGGGTGACCTGCTGTTTGTTATTTCTGTCCTTTTCTCTCTTTCCCTGGCTTGTATCCATTCGGCCCCATTCAGCCAACTATTTTAAGACGTTTATCCCCATCTAGGTGTCGATTTCTTCCTGGCGAGCGATAGCGAGCCAACATTATATGAAGAAATCCGGCTTCGCCGGAGACATTTTTCTATCAAAAAATGTACAAATTTAGCCTGCTGTCAAACAAAAATAAAAAATATGCTGGCTCGCTATCGCTCACCAGTAAGAAATTGACACCTGGATGGGGATAAACGTCTTAAAACAGTAGGCTGAATGGGGCCGAATGGATACAAGCCAGAGAAAGATAGAAAAGGACAGAACAAAAACAGGTCACCCCCGCCTTAATAACAATGTTAAAAAAAAGTCATAGTGGTGCAATGGATCTGTTCTGGTCTCTCATCTGAAAGGCATGGGTTCGAATCTTCACTGGTAGCTAATGGATTTTTTGACATGATATTGTGTTCTTTCATGATACATACAAATCAAATTAATGATCTTCAGTCCTATATATATATATATATATATATATATATATATATATATATATATATATATATATATACAGTACATCTATCTACTTGCTTACCTGCATCAACTTAAGGGGAGATTTCCACTTGAGGGATTTTTTTTCTTGACTCCTTTCTCCCTCATGTTTAGCCCCATTGTTTTTTCTAATTGTAAGACGTTTGCCCCATTATTTTGGCAATTTTAAAAACTTTCAACCCATTTCTGTCAATTTTAAGACCTTTCGTGCCATTTAGGTGTCGATTTTTTCCTAGCGAGCGATAGCGAGCCTGTCATTTAAGGGGAACCGGCCTTCGGCCGGGAAATTTTTCTACCGAAAAATGTACAAATTTATCTTGAAAGGGGGTCTAGGGGGAGTAATTTTAAGCTTGATGGAAGTCTAGGGAATCAACTAAAAACCTCCCCTTAAGGTTATATTTTGACCTGTATTGTATTTCACTGTATTGTATTGTATTTCACTGTATTGTATTGTATTGTATTATAATGTACATATATCCCTACAGAGCCAATACAGCGTAAAGAAGGAACACCACGATGAAGACTCCAGAGCGTTCCCAGACATCTCCCGGGACGATGACCACGACAAGATCAAAATGGAATCGGTAAGTTGTTTCTCTTTTGTTTTTATCATTATTAGAAGCATTATTAGAAGATGCGGTGAGTGATATTGCTAGGCTGCCTGGCCGAACAGCCCCGAGTTCCTAAGGAAGGCCACAGCCGAGACTGGGTTTTCCCACAAAGTTCTCAAGGAATGTGTGTTGTGTTGTTGGCATAAGTGGTTGTGTGTTATTCAGTCATCTATAATGTGTTTGATAGTGTGTTGTGTTGTGTCCTGAGGGATGGACTTCAGGGGGTCGTGCATGTATAATATATTCGCTGTAAGTAGGCGATAAATCATGACCTCTAACCTCTGTAACTCACAAACGACTAGAGTAATCGAGCTAATATTTCTACCATTTGGGAAGAGTCAGTCAAGGAATAGATGTAGAAATTTACAGCCAATTTGCTCTAGCCCTTTTTGAGTTATAGATGATAGAGGTCATGATTTCTCGCCTACTTACAGCGAATAGACTATAGCTGAGTGTTGTCTTTTGAGTGACTGGATGGATCGGTGGGTGATTTGAGTATGGATATGCTCCGGGAGGCTGGCTTGGGGTGGGTAAGGATGGATCGGTGGGTGATCTGAGTATGGATATGCTCCTGGAGGCTGGCTTGGGGTGGGTAAGGGTGGATCTGTGGGTGATTTGAGTATGGATATGCTCCTGGAGGCTGGCTTGGGGTGGGTAAGGGTGGATCGGTGGGTGATTTGAGTATGGATATGCTCCTGGAGGTTGGCTTGGGGTGGGTAAGGGTGGATCGGTGGGTGATTTGAGTATGGATATGCTCCTGGAGGCTGGCTTGGGGTGGGTAAGGGTGGATCGGTGGGTGATTTGAGTATGGATATGCTCCTGGAGGCTGGCTTGGGGTGGGTAAGGGTGATCGGTGGGTGATCTGAGTATGAATATGCTTCTGGAGGCTGGCTTGGGGTGGGTAAGGGTGGATCTGTGGGTGATTTGAGTATGGATATGCTCCTGGAGGCTGGCTTGGGGTGGGCAAGGTGGATCGGTGGGTGATTTGAGTATGGATATGCTCCTGGAGGCTGGCTTGGGGTGGGTAAGGGTGGATCGGTGGGTGATTTGAGTATTGATATGCTCCTGGAGGCTGGCTTGGGGTGGGTAAGGGTGGATCGGTGGGTGATTTGAGTATGGATATGCTCCTGGAGGCTGGCTTGGGGTGGGTAAGGGTGATCGGTGGGTGATCTGAGTATGAATATGCTTCTGGAGGCTGGCTTGGGGTGGGTAAGGGTGGATCTGTGGGTGATTTGAGTATGGATATGCTCCTGGAGGCTGGCTTGGGGTGGGCAAGGTGGGAGTGAAGACAGTGTTATACAGTATATACAATAGAGGTACCCCTACGTGTCTGAATGATTGCAGTCAAGTGGGTTTTACACCAATATCTGACACCACTTTTAGCTCTATTACAAGTCCAAGGTAAAAATATGAAACACTAGGTTTGGATACATAGGCCTACCCTAAAGTTTTGCACACATATAGATATATATATATATATATTTATATATATATGGTTCCATGTCATCTCAACCAGTGCCAAATTAACCAAGATCAACCAAACCAGTGCCAAAATGTAGTACTAACCTAACGTAACCTAACCTAACCGTATTGGTTGATTTGGTACTGGTTGAGAGCTACTGGTTGAAATGGTTGTTGTTGTTGTTCCCCAAGCCACCTGGCCGAACAGCCCCAAGGCCCCGAGCAAGGCCAAGGCCCCGAGCAAGGCCAAGGCCATAACCGAGCGCCCCCACAGAACCCTCCAGGTTGAAATGGTCTACTGGTTGAGTTGACCGGTCACCACATAACTATATCTCTCCCAATGTATCGCTACAATCCTCTCTTTTCCCCCTTTAAACTGTATAAAATCGTCTATCGTTAGCCCAATTAAAGAGTAAGAGGGTTTATTTTCTGGAACCCCTTCTCCCTCACGTTTAGCCCCATTAGTTTTGAGGAGATTTTAAAACGTTGCCCCCATTAGTTTAGCAGACTTTAATAATCAAAATACTAGTTGACGATTTCAACCTGTACCACGTACATAGATACACAGACAGAAAGATAGATAGGTAAATAGATAGATAGATACACAGACAGATAGATAGATAGACAGACAGACAGACAGATAGATAGAGAGAGATTGATAGACATACTGTCGATGTAGATATATACAGTACAGTTACCCCAATACCCCAATACCAAATAATCCTCACAAGCCGTTTTCTTTCCCCAAACAGATGCCGAACGGACCTCTCCTACCGGACTTCAACCCGTACCATCTAGACCCCAACGGCTCCTCGCACTTCAGTAACTTTGTGAGCTACGTGCCGACCCCCAAGCCCGAGTGGAAGCGCTACAAACAGTACACCAAGGCTGATCTCATGGAAGCTATCGATGCTGTGCGGAACGGCATGACGGCACTACAGGTGAGAATACCCTTGCCGTTTCCCATAAATTAGCATTGTAGGAATATTATTAGCGAGCCGTGGCATAGTCGGTAGATTAACGGCTGGTGATCATTGGCGGATTGAGTCAATCCATTGAGGATTGAGTAACTGTCAAAATGTTATTGGTAGATGTCAAGCCCGGGCAACTTAACCTAGTGATTCGTGACAAACGCCTAATATTCATGGCCACCCCTTCTCGGGAATTACAGCGTCTGGCAAAAAAAAACAAAAAAACAAAAAAAATAATATATTATATTCAATATATGCTATGAAGGCAGTGCCTAGTGAGTAAACAGCTCAATAGGTGGCATTTGAGAGAGAGAGCGTCCAAGATTGTGAGACGAGACAGCGATACAGTGGCAATGCAGCTTTGAAAAATCAGAGTTGCATTGGGCCATGAGGAGATTACCAGGCATCATAGGTCTATGAGGATAAGACCACGAATGAGCCGGTTGTAACACTCAAACTGTCTCAATGTCTCTTTCACAGTCTGGAATAAGACCTTTCTAATTTCCCTCACAACTCCCACATAATGCTGCCCTCTGCACGTCCATAGTCACTCAACTATTATGTAATCTTACGAGTAATCTTCCATCCCACAGGCATCACGGAAGTACAAAGTCCCCTCACGAACCTTGTACGACAAGATCAAGAAGATGGGAATCAGCACGTTGCCTCGCCGCCTCCCGAACAAGAAGCCTTCCCTCTCCAACACGGACATCGATGTCGGAGGCGGAATTGGCGGAGGCTTGGGCGGAGGTCTACACTTGGCCAGTCTTGGTCTAGGCGGAGGAGGTACTCATGATAATCCACCTCATCCACCACCACCGCAACAACATCAGCCGATACAACTACCGCATCCATCCCCACCGCAGCCGCAGCACCCGCATACCTCCCCTCCGCACCACCCTCACCCACCGCAGCATCCACCCATAGATGCGCCAACCCCGCCAACCCCAACGACACAAGATAGAGAGTCCCACTTTCACCAGATGGAATTGGAGAAGGTGCGGATGGAGATCGAAAAAGCGCGGATGAATAAATCCTCGACCAGCGACGACGACGACCGCCACTCCAGTTCCGTGCACTTTCACCAGATGGAATTGGAGAAGGTGCGGATGGATATCGAAAAAGCGCGGATGAATAAATCCTCGACCAGCGACGACGACGACCGCCACTCCAGTAACGTGATTGAGGAGGACGAGGAGGCTTCGAATGCACCGACCCCAGCCGTCGGATCTTTCTCGCTGGTCGGGCGCAAGTTGTACGAGAACGGAAACGGCTCGACGGCGGATCGGGTCGGCGGGGAATCGTCGAGTGGTGCACTGGATCTCACTGAATCGGAATCGCTCTTGCCCAGTCGGCCGGAGATCGAAGAGCGGGCTTAATCGAGAGCAAATATAATCTTGTTACTGCGAAATGCAATAGAAAAGAAAATTATTAATATTGTTACTTTGAGCTACCTTATTCAATAGGGAAAGTATGTACCTATTGTGTATAAGAAATATAATTGCTCTACCAGTTAATTAGAAGATAGAAAATGGGTTGAATCGATATTATAATTATGATAGAACAAAATCGAAAACGGGCTGAATCAACCGCAAAAATAGTATGCATAACTCTTCTTGTTATTTAAATCCGAAAATAGAAGAGTTATTAGGAAAAAAATATACTGTATGTACTTATTTGGGGTGGAAAAAAATCCCTCGAGTTTTAATTTAATGGCTGTGTACAAAATGGGAGGAGAAAAAAAGCTTAGAGGAATATACTAACCTATTCAGTATATATATAAATACGCCTTTCTGCATTCTCCTCTGGCTACCATTAGACGATTTTCTTCAGCTTAACAAGGACCTGTGAGGAGGGTTTGTTGAGATAGAATGTACCACCCCCCTCCTTTATAAATATCCAGAGCTCCTTCCTAAGCTGAATAAAAATAGCTTATCGTTAGCCAGATTACAAAGAGAGGGCATTTTATCGAAGGGGAGGTTAGCCATTTTCGAACTTGGTGAAAGAGTTCAAAACAGAATTTAGACTTTCTTTGACTTGAGCAAAACACAGTTCAAAATAAAGAATAATATATACCACTTTGCGAGAGAAAAAAATAAAGTTCAAAGAAGATGAAACGATTTGTGAGCTTAGCAAAAGAAACCAAAGTTCATATCGAGAATTTAATCCAATTTTGAACTTAGCACAAAAAAAAATCATATGAAAGAGGAATCCAATTTTGAACTTAGCAAAAATATTCAAAAAAAGAGTAATATTGGTTGAATTTAGAAAAAAATCGTTCAGAATAGGGGTAATTAATGTTTTGAACGAGTTGTACAGTTCAAAATACAGTTACGTAATTGTTTGAGCATAGGAAGAGTTCAAAATAGGGGTATTATTTAGAAAATGGAATTCATTGGTGAATATCTGTTGAACTTGACACAAAAAAAAAGTTCAAAATACCGGTAGGAGTAATTATATTTTGAACTTAGCAAATATGTTCCAAATTGTTGAAAAATATTTGAAACTTTGCTAAAAAAAGTTTAATAAAGAAACAATAATGTTTTTGAAATTAGCATGCATGTTAAAACGAGTTGAAACATATTTAAACTTAGCAAAAAAGTGTAAAATACTGATAATAATCTTTTCGAACTTAGCAAAAGGTTCATAATAAAGTAAGACAGATATCGAACTTAGGAAATAAGTTAATAATATTGATACCAATATTTTCGAACTTAGCAAAAAAGTTAAATATAAGTTTAGACAACTTACGAACTTAAGAAAAAAGTTCAAATTTCGAACTTACAAAATAATAAGTTCGTTGTTTAAGGCCTGTTAAAATCTGTGTTATTATTTAAATTAGCAGGCCTGTAGTATTTATTATTATTATTATTATTATTATTATTATTATTATTACTACTACTATTACTGTAAGCCACACTCAGGTCGCTTGGTGGGATATCGACATGGATTTTTTTTTGAGGTACTGTACATTTAGAATCAAAAGTTGACTATTATTTTAATGATGTTATGAACTATATCTATATATATATATTTCTCCATATATATATATATATATATATATATATATATATATATATATATATATATATATATATATACTGTATATATATCTTCCTACCTATCTAAATATCCATCTATCTATCTATCTTTCTATCTATCTATCTATATCCTAAGTTGAAAATAAAGAAAGGTGGTTCATTACTTTTGATTCTAAGTGTACTAGACATAGGTTCGAATCCCCCGGCATAGGGTTGTGATCTCCTGTCTCCCTTATCTATCTATCTATCTATCTATCTATGTACAGTTTCTACCTATGCACCCACCTATTCATATATCTATATTTAAATTTAACCCTTTCAGTACCAGCGACGCGTGTTATATTTCACTCTAGGTATATAATTAAACGATATTATGCAGCTTAGGAAGGATCTGTGGTAGTTAATACGGTTGAGTGAGATAGTTTGAAGCCTTATTATGGCCAGAGGTCCTTCCTAAGCTGAAGAAAATCGCCTAATAGTTGCCGGAATATAATGAAAAGGACGTCACCTATATATATATATATATATATATATATATAATATCTAACCTACCTATCTATCTATCTATATTCATACCCCCCCCCCCCAAGCCACTCCAAATATATTAATGTTCAAATATTTTTTTTATTATTTTTTTTTTATTTTTTTTTTTTTCAAATATTAACTTTTTAGTCTTCATAAAGGAACAAACTCTTTTCTTAATTTTGAGTTTGAGATTTTCTATGTTGTAAGTTTGTGTGTGCATTATATATATATACTCAATCTGTAACCATACTTTGAAGATTATGGCGCATTTTGACAGTTTACGCTGGCTAGCATCAGACGATTTCCTACGGCTTAGGAAGGACCTGTGGGCAGTTATAAGGGTAAAGAGAGTCTCAATCAACCCTCTGACTTCCACACACCCTTCCTAATCTGAATAAAATCGTCTAATAATAGCCAGAAAACGGAAAAGCAATGCCTCATCTGATCTTGAAAGGGTTAATTTGAATACAAGAATAATTATACAGCGTAGAAGCCATTCTTATAAATTCACGAACATATATACTTTTTTTCAGTTTGTAGTGTGGAAGTTTTTTATTAATGTACATAGATAATGATGTATACATATATATATTATTTTGGAGTTTCGTTCCATTCCATATACTGTATATACATTCATGCAATATTGCAAACGATTTTAGTTTTGGTTGATTTTTTTATTTTGCATATAACTTTATTTTACTTTTCGTATATATAATTATATATATATATATATATATATATATATATATATATATATATATATATATATATACCGGTATATACAGTATACTGTATATATATGTTTTGTTTTTATGTATGTTTTTTTTCTGTTGACTCTACAAATGTAAATAAAATAATGATGATAAGCAATGGTTAGTTCAAATACCATAATTATACCCCCAGAATAATTTGCACTCACTCACTCTCTCTCTCTCTCTCTCTCTCTCTCTCTCTCTCTCTCTCTCTCCTCTCTCTCTCTCTCTCTCTCCATGATAAATCAAAACTTGCTTAAGTACTCCTGCTTTTTTTTTTATCTTTCTCTCCTTTTCTCTCTTTCTCTGACTTGTATCCATTTGGCCCCATTCAGCCAACTGTTTTAAGACGTTTATCCCCATCCAGGTGTCGATTTCTTCGCGAGCCAGCATTGTATGGAGAAATCCGGCTTCGCCGGAGAAATTTTTCTATCGAAAAATGTACAAATTTAGCCTGCTGTAAAACAAAATATATATACTGTATGCTGGCTCGCTACCCTACGTCAGAAAAATATTGACACCTGGATGGGGGTAAACGTCTTAAAACAGTAGGCTGAATGGGGCCGAATGGATACAAGCCAAACAGAGAGAGGGAGAGAAGGAGAAATTAAAGCCGGTGACCCCCCCTTAATCGCCCTCACATTTCCAAAAACGTTATAAGGATAAAATATAGAATTATAAGCAAATATAGTCCGTTCACGCTAGCTTGGCCAGAAATCCTAACCTCTAGCTCTGTAACCTCCAAAAGGGCTGAAGCAAATGAGCTGTTAATTTATTGTAATGTAAAACTTGCAAAATAAACAAACCAAAACTTGGACGAACACAGTAAAAAGACAAAACAACTTTATCAAAATCGCTATGTGGAAACAACGCTTAAGCCAAAATAATAATTTATAAATAAAATAACGCAATCCACCACATCGGGTGTACATCACTACATGAGCAAGTTAATCTGTTTCCCAAGCCAACTAATCGCACACATAACAACGCACTATCGTCACGTTAAAGGAATTAGTCATATTCCCTCGCCAAAACTTCCTATTGGGTAGAAATATTAGCTCGATTACTACAGTCCTTATTGAGTTTACAGAGGTTAGGGGTTACGATTTCTGCCCAACCTGGAATGAACGGTCTGTAGCATTGTATCCATAGGTCTTAAGGCTACAATTTATCTTCCTAATTGTGTATTGAAAGGATTAGAGTCGTTTGGGCCGTGCTCCGAAACGGCCACTACCAAAACGAGCGTAGACCTAAATAGCCAAGTTATTTAAATCTGTCGTGAAGTGACCTAAGCAACACGAACCATACCGAACCCAACCTAACTTAACTTAAATAAACTTAACAGTATCTAACCTAACCTCGCCGTTCCATCCACTCACTCGTAGACAAGACGCAGCTGCAGGCACGACCTCCCGAAATCCATCCTTCTGAATCCTCCCTTCCTCGCGAGGACAGAGTCCACCTGGCCAGGCTGAGATGCGGACACCATCGGCTCTTCTGAGCTATCAGAAGAGACTGGATGACTCCGTCGTCGACACCTGCCCGGGATGTAACACAGCACCCCATACCATTAAACACATCATAGAAGACTGCATTTCACACAAACCACTTACGCCAACAACACAATTTACACTCTTTGAGAGCTCTGTGGGAAAGCCCGACCATGGCCATGGCCTTCCTTGGGGACTCGGGGCTGTTCGGCCAGGCAGCTTAGGGAACAACAACAACAACAACCTTACCTTACACAGTCTAAATTACAATGATCTTCCTTAACCTAAACCTTACTTAACCAACTTAAAATGACCTAACTTAACTTAACCAACCCTAAACCTAAACCTACCTAACCTTTCTTAACTTATATATATAATGTATGTATATACTGTACTCATGCACATATCCCATTGCTGGGGATGCCCGACACAAGACAGAGCCGGAACAGAAACAACATTCAAGGGTTCTTATTCTCAGGATCCGGGACCACTTTCACATTCCCGCGCCCCTTAAGCCGGTATCACACGAGCGCTTTTTCCCTTAACATTTATCCTTAACATTTATCCTTAACACTGGTCTGGCAGCTTATAGGTCAACAGTTATATTATTTCGGTTACCTAAATTCATCTACCCATTGGTCTAGTTTCCGATACCAGTGCAAAATATTCCAGAAATGTTGCCAGAAAAATGTTGATCGTCGAATGTTGACTATAAAAGCTCTCGTGTGATACCAGCCTTAACCTGACCTTATTTAACTTAACTAACTTAAAATTACATTGCTTAACACTAACCTAACTAAACCTCGAAGTCTAGGCCATTTAGAATCATGGCTATTTGGGTCTGCGGCTTATTTGGTCGTGGCCGTTTCGAAGCGCGGCCCTACTGACTCGCTTCCATACTAAGAAATACCGGTACCTCACAAACAGCCAATTATTCCCTGTACTACACCCTATTCTAAATAAGTAGGCCAAAATTCTTGAACATTAACCTCTACAACTCACCAACGACTAGAGTAATCCAGCTAATATTTCTACCATTTGGGAAGAGTCAGCCAAGCTACAGGCGTGGGAAATGTACAGGCCATTTGCTCTAGCCCTTGTTTGAGTTACAGAGGTTAGGGTTAACGACTGCTGGCCTAACTATTTGGAACAGGGTGTAGGGAAAATATGTATACGATTCCTCATCGTATACATTGAACGCAAAATATGTATACGATTCCTCAGTCGTATACATTGAACGCAAAATATGTATACGATTCCTCAGTCGTATACATTGAACGCAAAATATGTATACGATTCCTCAGTCGTATACATTGAACGCAAAATATGTATACGATTCCTGAGTCGTATACATTGAATGCAAAATATGTATACGATTCCTCAGTCGTATACATTGAACGCAAAATATGTATACGATTCCTCAGTCGTATACATTGAACGCAAAATATGTATACGATTCCTTATATGCATTATGAATACGAAAGCCCATTAACAGATATGTATAATTTTTAACTCCTTCAACACCATGACGTCATTTTAACTTTTATTCTGACTGAAGGTAGACTATTTTATGCCGTTTCAGAAGGACCTGTGTTATTCAGAGGGTTTATTGAGATGGTATTCACCCCTTTGAGTCTAGAGGTAGGTTATAAGCTAAAGAAACTCGTCTAGTGCTAACCAGAATGAGATGGAGAGTGACGTCACGGTGCCAAAGGGGTTAAGAAACTTGTGTACGAAACTACGATACTATATGTATACGATAATTTTTAAAGATTGTACGAAAGCCAAAAAAAAAAACGTCAATGATTATACGAGAAATGTTTAAGTATGTATAAAATTAATATGCATACTTTTTATTATTATGACTATGTATACAAAAATTATTTTAGTATGTATGAATCAATATGCATACTATTCATTGTTAGAACTATGTATAGGATAATTATTTTAGTATGTATGATAACTGAAAATGCATACTAGATATTTGTATACATAAAACCCAAAAGTGACTATGTATACGATATTTCTTAAATGATGTATACATTCAATATACATACAATCATTCATAAAGTATGCATGATAACTCAATATACATTCTAAATATTATTACTATACTTAAATTTAAATACTACACCATGTATACGAAATACCAAACTATGTACAATCATAAAGTATACATATGTGTACGAGAACTCCAAACTGTCACTATATGTATACGAATATTAGTAAGCTGTATATGTATGTACAAGAAATCCGAAATTGTCACTATATATGTATACGAGTACTACTAAATTATATGTATACAGTACTTGAACGAGAAACCAAAATCGTGACTCGATATGTATACGATTATTCCTGAACTAAATATGTATGTATGAAAATTCCAATGTGGTCGCTTTGTATACGAATATTACTAAGCTAATTATGTATATGCAAACTCCAAAACCATCACTATATGTATACGAATACTACTAAATGATATGCATGTGTACGAAAAACCCAAAACGTCACTATGTATACGAATAATGCCAGACATATTACTAGTTAAAACCCAACACGTCGCTATGTATACGAATAATACCAGACATATTACTAGTTAAAACCCAAACCGTCGCTATGTATACCAATATTTACTAACCTATACATGTGTACGAGAAACCAAAATTGTCACTATATATGTATGGGATAATAATGAGTAAACTGTCTATGTATACGAGAAATTCAAAACCGTCACCATGTATAGCTAATTACGAAGGTAAACATGTATACGTCAACTCCAAAACCATCACTATATGTATACGAATAAGGCTAAACCATTTACATGTATACGAGAAATCCAAAATTGTCACTATACATGCATACGATAATTACTAAACTCCTTATGTATACGAAAACTCCCAAACGGAGGCCTACGATGTATATGAATAGTACTAAGGTAAATATGTATACGAACGCTCCCAAACCGTCACTACATGTATACGAATATTGCCCATAGCACTGTGTGTGAGTGTGTTTATTATTAATATTATATATATATATATATTTTTTTTTTCTGTTTTTTTTTTTTTTTTTTTGAGAGTGTGAGATTGCACTGTAGAAATTTGTGTATGCAAAATTTAACACAGACTTAAAATTAATACTCAAAGAAGACATAATGGTGCGAATAATAAGCTTTATTATAAGCATTTCGTGTAAGAAATTCGAACACTTGCGAGTTTCAGGCTATAGGGAAGTTGGAGCTGTAGACATCGCTATTTTTCATGATTATTAGCAAAAATACGGTTGGAATGCATAAATAAATGCAAAATATCAAGGTGAAAATCAATTTCTATCCATCAGAAACCTGCATTATTGGTGCAGCCTATTTCTGTTTAATATCAATTTATACGGCTCCAACTTCCTTATATAGCCTGACACTCGCAAATGATCAATTCGAACACTAAAGATTCTTTATCAATTTGAATAAGTATTAAAGCTTTTGGAACTTCCACAGGCAACTTGAACACCCGATATATATATATATATATATATATATATATATATATATATATATATATATAGATACTGGTATATATATACCCGGTATATATATATATATATATATATTTATTACTGTCTGTGGTTCGATCCTGGGTCAGAGTTGAAACATATATTCTGTAACTCACGTGTCTTTGATATATATATACCGGGTATATATATATATATTATTGTGTTCCATACTGAGTAGCAATTTAGCAAAATCTAAATATGTTCCATTTTACTGCAATATCTGCCATTTATTCCAGTCAATGGGTTTATTTTGCAGAAAAATGTACAAATTTATCTTGAAAGGGACTCAAGGGGGTGTAATTTTAAGCTTGATGGAGGTCTAGGGAACAAACTAAATACCTTCCCTTAATTCATTGTTACCTAGAAGCATTTTTGTATTAGTAGATAGATATATAAGTCTCAGTTTTCGAGCAGTGCCCCCTTATATAAATACAAATAACAAAAAGAAAACGAAACAATGTGAAACGAAATATTTAGCTCATTTCATTGATAACTTGATAATATACTCATGACTAATCTACTTTATAATAATATATATATATATATATATATATATATATATATATATATATATATATATATACCGGTATATATATATATATATATACAGTATATACAGTATATATATATATATATGCTGTATCTTAATAACGAAAGATTTTTATTATTATTTTTACTTCGGCTAGGAAATCGAAAGTCCTAAGAGAGGGGGTTCGATTCCCAGCCGAAGCATATATATATACCGGTATATATATATATATATATGGAGGTTAAATCACATAGACGTGTGATTAAATTATGTAGTAAAACTTGCAGGAAAAACGAAACAATGGAACACCAATCTTTCGTCATTTCTCTCAAGACATCTTCAGGGTAATATCTATCACCCTGAAGATGTCTTGAGAGAAAGAAAAGCTTGGTATATACCCAGAAGTAATACATTAATACTGTAAATACGATACATGAAACGAAACTGTCAAAGACTATTTGTAAACATTATCTACTGAAAATAACTGCTTTGAAATAGTCATGTTTTCTTAAGTCAAAAATATTCTTAACATGTTTTTTTTTCTTATTTTAGTTTTATTATTATTTATTATTATTATTATCATTATTATTATTATTATTATTGTTATTATTATTATTATTATCATTATTATTATTATCATTATTATTATTATTATTATTATTATTGTTATTATTATTATTATCATTATTATTATCATTATTATTATTATTATTATCATTATTATTATTATTATTATTATTATCTTTCTTTCTTAAACAGGGTCCTACTTTAAGATTTGTACAGATTTATAATTTAAGTTTTATTTTCTTTGGTTCTAAATTATCCTCCCATTGTTAAATATATTTGTTACCTTTGAAAAAAAAAAAAAAAAAACCTATGTCATACGTTTTAAATAGTAATACCCAAAGATTTACCCATTTTCTTTTAATTTTCCTTTTTTTTAGTTATTAGTTAAAATAGGACTTCAGAGGCTATCAACCCTTAACCCGTCCAGCCCCGGCTAGTTTTGTAATGTTTGTTCACCAGAACCCGGCCGGTTTTCAAAAAATGGTTTTATTCCAGAAACAATAGCGAATGGGTTAGGAATGAAGGAAAAACCACGAAAAAACGATCAAAAAGCTTAAAGAATGGTCCTACAGAGCCCCCGAAAACGTATTTTACAAGAGTAAAAAATTGAAGGCAATTACCCCAAAAAAACAGGTTATTGCGCGCTCACGCGCACGCACGTGGACTTTGAGAGTTTTCAACCATCGGCACGGTTGCGTGGGATACGTACACAGTTCCCACACAAATCTGAGCCCTCTTGAGTGGCTACACCTGAGGTTACGGTCGGCGCAATTAGGGTGACGCGTCAGACGCGTCGCTGGGGCTGTGCGTTACATACATCGCCGACGCGTCAGACGCGTCGCTGGGGCTGTACCTGTACGGGTTAAGGATTATTAAGCCAGCACACTGTAAGTCAAGTGTACCGTCAGGACTAGAGCCACCCTTTCGAGAACTCTAGTCCCATTTTTTTCCTTTTTTAGACTATTTTCTTTACTTATAATTTAGTTTAGTTTATTGTTAATTAAAAAAAAAAAATTACCACGAAAACATACCTAACGAAAATGATCGATATTAATATAATGGAAACAGATTAACTTGCTCATGTAGTAATGGACACCCTATGTGGTGGATTGTGTTCTTTTATTTCATAATTTTCATTTTAGTAAGCGTTGTTTCCACATAGCGATTTTGATAAGTTAATTTGACTTTATATTGTCCTTGTCCCAATTTTGGTTTATTTAGTTTGCAAGTTTTACATTTTAAATTATGAAAATATGGCAATCATTTTAAGGTATTTTGATTGCTGTCAACTGCTTAATTAATTGTGATAGGAGAAACTAATGGATCTTGCCAATATATATACAGTATACATATATATATATATATATACAGTATATATATATATATATATATATATATATATATATACTGTATATATATTAAAGAGTTATAGGGTTTTATTAAGTCACTAATATTTTTCTTAAAGCATCTAGGCCAGTATAAAAAAAAAGTTAGCAATTACGAAACAACACATATACGTAATTTAGGTGTCTTACGAAACAGGTCAAAGTTCTGTATATTCATTTTCCCCCGCGCTCCAATTAAGGGGAGATTTCCACTTGAGGAATTTTTTTCTGGACCCGTTTCTCCCTCATGTTTAGCCCCATTGCTTTTGAGATTTTAAGATGTTCGCCCTAGTAGGTTTGACATTTTAAGACATTTTGCCCCATTTCTGTCAATTTTAAGACCTTTCGTGCCATTAAGGTGTCAATTTTTTCCTGGCGAGCGATAGCGAGCCTGTAATTTAAGAGCAACCGGCCTCTGGCCGGGACATTTTTCTACCGAAAAATTTACACATTTATCTTGAAAGGGACTCAAGGGGGTGTAATTTTAAGCTTGATGGAGGTCTAGGGAACACACTAAATACCTCCCCTTAAAGCCGGTATTACACAAGAGCTTTTTCACTCAACATTTATCCTTAACACTGGTCTGGCAGCTCATAAGGTAAACATTTAATAATGTTATGTTACCTACATTCATCTACCATCAGTCTAGTTTCCGATACCAGTGCAAAATATTCCAGAAATGTTGCCAGAAAAATGTTGAGCAGAGAATGTTGACTCTAAAAGCTCTCGTGTGGCTTAAACTGTCTAATGAACTCAACATGCGTCATAATCTTCGAAGGGGTTAAAATCCTGTACAAAATATATATATATATAAAATACTAAAGGTACAAATTTTTCTTGTAATTTGTTACTTGTTGTTGTTGTTGTTCCCCAAGCTGCCTGGCCGAACAGGCAAGGCCAAGGCCATAACCGAGCGCCCCCACAGAACTTATAATATCGAGGAGCCAGTCAATGTTTTTTTTTTGTTTTTTTTTGTTTTTTTTTAAGTAGTGGATGAGGTCACGAGGAACCTATTTACCCTGGCATAGACCTATTTTACTGTTAGGCGATCAGAACAGAGGCAAGGGGTGTGAGGAGATTGCCCCAACGATCTCCACCAGCCGAGAATCGAACTCGGTCCTCCCGGTTAGAAACCGAACGCTCTACCAATGTCGCTACTGGTCACCCCCCTGTCAATGTTTTGCAGATGTAAACAAATGGATCTTTGTAGAAAATGGATGGCTCGTCACTCGCTCGTAAAGTCAGACAGGTTTACGATTGGGTTACTGAAATGCTGGGTGTGAAGGGAATTCATGGTCTCCTGAAATATCCCCAGGCTACCTTTAGGATCAACTTTTCCTGGTACCTGGCGCGGGGTACGAACCTCTGAAGAGGAATTTAACCCCCCTAAAAACCCACAGGTTTTGAGATGCCTTGGGTGGGGTTCGAACCCTGGTTAGTGACCCAACATCACCACCAGGCCCGCGCGCTAACCCACTGTACTACCACGGACGTACTAAAAGTATAGCAACCTTAGTCCGATTTTTAAGAACCAGGTGATAGTCTCGTGGTGTTATCACGTGATGAGTTTATTGGACTTACCATCTACGACTATTTTACGCTATACCTGACGTCAACTCGGGTTAGTATTATTGTGGGTGCGGGACATTTTCGAGGGCATTACAGTTACGTTCCTGAAAACCCCGATCTTCAATAGAATAATCGTGTAGCGAACCCTAATATTAAGGGGAGGTATTTTAGTTTGTTCCTAGACCTCCATCAAGCTTAAAATTACACCCCCTTGAGTCCCTTTCAAGATAAATTTGTACATTTTTCGAGTGAAAAATTTCCCGGCCAAAGGCCGGTTCCTCTTAAATTACAGGCTCGTTATCGCTCGCCAGGATAAAAATCTACACCTGAATTGCACGAAAGGTCTTAATATGGGGTGAAAGTTCTGTAAATTGCTAAACTAATGGCAAACGTATCATATCAAACAATGTTAGCAAACATGAGGGAGAAAGGGGTCAAGAAAAAAATCCCTCAAGTGGAGATCTCCCCTTAACGGGGTAAATGGGGTTGCGTTCTCGAACCAGCCCAAACCCAAACGCCTAAACCGGGGCATCGGATAGTGACGACGGAGACCTGTGTTTGTCGAGATGTCAACAAACTGATCTTTCTACAGACCCCAAGTTGAGTGACCAATCCCTTATGTCCTTAAGGGGAGGTTTTTAGTGTGTTTCCTAGACTTCCATCAAGCTTGAAATTACACCCCCTTGACCCCCTTTCAAGATAAATGTGTACATTTTTCGGTAGAAAAATGTCCCGGCCGAAGGCCGATTCCTCTTAAATTACAGGCTCGCTATCGCTCGCCAGGAAAAAATCGACACCTAAATGGCACGAAAGGTCTTAAAAGTGACATAAATGGGGCGAAAGTTCTTAAAATCGCCAAACTAATGGGGCAAACGTCTTACAAACTCAAAAGCAATGGGGCTAAACATAAGAGAGAAAGGGGTAAAGAAAATAATCCCTCAAGTGGAGATCTGCCCTTAAATAAACTGGCACGGCTTGTCCTTCTCCCGGGGGGACAGGTCTGCTTGGGGGCATTTTGAGTATGTCATCCGGCATAGATAGATAGACAGAACTGCCAACCAATAATAAGCCTTTCCCTTTTCCCTTACCCCTCAACTTTCCCTTCATAATTGCTGAGGGGCACAGGGCCTTGGGTGGGGCTTTGGTTTCCCGGGCGTTTCCGCACCTTCCTCAGCTCCCTGCCTTGGAGTGGCTTCGGTCACCCGGTCTTTGTTAGTGGTAAGCAGGGAGGATTTTGTGGGGGCGCTCGTTTATGGCCTTGGCCTTGCTCGGGGCCTTGGGGCTGTTCGGCCAGGCAGCCTGCGGAACAACAACAACAACAACCAATATTAAGCAATCTTGTTCGGCTGCTTCACTTGTTTTCATCGAACGATGCGAGCGACGAACCATCCAACGTATACAGTACTAGGCTATAGGAAGCACCAGCGAACTTCCCTCTTAACTCCTTATAACTCTAAATGACTAAAAGCAATCGGGCTGACGTTTCCATAACTTGGGAAGAGTCCACCTGGAAATGGGTGTGGATATTTACAGCCAGTTTGCTCTAGCCCCTTTTGAGTTACAGAGAGGTCAGGGATCAAGATTATTGTCAAGTTGGTTGGTGCTGCCTATAGCAAGAATCAGTTCCATCTACATATTCCTATCCAACTTTCATCTTTTCTCTTTCTGTCTGTCTGTAAACACACTCCGCCAGTACAGTTTCTTAGTTAACCCTCTCCGACATATGACACGATTTTGACCCTATTAGGGATACTTTAAAGCCTTTGTTACCATCAGGGGTATTTATAAACCTTTAGTTTAGTTACTTCAACCTCTGCAGTTGTCTTTGAGTTAGCTGTGTTGAGCCTATTGGGGATACTTTAAAGCCTTTGTTACCATCAGGGGTATTTATAAACCTTTAGTTTAGTTACTTCAACCTCTGCAGTTGTCTTTGAGTTAGCTGTGTTGAGCCTATTGGGGATACTTTAAAGCCTTTGTTACCATCAGGGGTATTTAGCAACCTTTAGTTTAGTTACTTCAACCTCTGCAGTTGTCTTTGAGTTAGCTGTGTTGAGCCTATTGGGGATACTTTAAAGCCTTTGTTACCATCAGGGGTATTTATAAACCTTTAGTTTAGTTACTTCAACCTCTGCAGTTGTCTTTGAGTTAGCTGTGTTGAGCCTATTGGGGATACTTTAAAGCCTTTGTTACCATCAGGGGTATTTATAAACCTTTAGTTTAGTTACTTCAACCTCTGCAGTTGTCTTTGAGTTAGCTGTGTTGAGCCTATTGGGGATACTTTAAAGCCTTTGTTACCATCAGGGGTATTTATAAACCTTTAGTTTAGTTACTTCAACCTCTGCAGTTGTCTTTGAGTTAGCTGTGTTGAGCCTATTGGGGATACTTTAAAGCCTTTGTTACCATCAGGGGTATTTATAAACCTTTAGTTTAGTTACTTCAACCTCTGCAGTTGTCTTTGAGTTAGCTGTGGGCAGAAAACTGATTTTGGAGAGGTAATTATAAGAGTGAGAGAACTATTTCTTATTGCTAATCTGGCAACCTCTGCGTCATATGTGCGTGAAAGGGTTAAGTTGTTTGTTGTGTGTGTGTGTGTTGTACCGTTAACGAAGAAACAATCAACGAATTTACTTTAAAGATGTAGTTATTGTACTTAGAATTTACTTTAAAGATTTAGTTATTGTACAGTACTTAGAATTCCAAACATTAACTTTTTACGTATCACAATTTTTTTTTTGTATTTCCTGACTGATGACAAAAAGTGCAGAATTACAGAACAGTTCAATAATGATGATGTGCAAGTGTTTCGGGTTGAGCCATATCGAATACCGTCTATATTAATATAATTAATGTTTGTAATACATTTGTGAATTTGGCTGTAGGCCTGTTCCCAAAATGTGTAAGGGGGGTGACCTGCTCTTTGTTATTTCTGTCCTTTTCTCTCTTTCTCTGGCTTGTATCCATTCGGCCCCATTCAGCCAACTATTTTAAGACGTTTATCCCCCCCATCTAGGTGTCGATTTCTTCCTGGCGAGCGATAGCGAGCCAGCATTATATGAAGGAATCCGGCTTCGCCGGAGACATTTTTCTATCGAAAAATGTACAAATTTAGCCTGCTGTCAAATAAAAATGAAAAATATGCTGGCTCGCTATCGCTCACCAGTAAAATATTGACACCTGGATGGGGATAAACTTCTTAAAACAGTAGGCTGAATGGGGCCAAATGGATACAAGCCAGAGAAAGATACAACAGAAGATTGACAGAACAAAAACAGGTCACCCCCGCCTTAATAAGAATTGCATTATTTTCAAGTGACTACAATGTCGGAAACAAGACGCCTAATTTTCATCCAGGTTTCCAGATAACTACTAAATTGGGCTGTACAGTTTGATCGATAATTTAGAAAGCTTTCACGTACAGTCGGCCTAATAAGTGATGGCTCGGCACCAAGTATGTTTTGATCCATAATTGGTATCAGCAATATCTAAAACTTTATATATTGGTTTCGAGTGACCCTACACTTATCCACCCTAATTAACATCTGACAGACATTAATACAGCACAGAGCGAGGCAAACGTAATGACAGCTGAGACATGACTTATTAGCGCCACTGTACACCCAATCCATAGGCAATATATTAAAAACTTCAAATTTACTGAAGACATCCATGTTTGTATGCCATTTAAGGGGAGGCTTTTACTTTGTTCCGTAGACCTCCATCAAGCTTTTAATTACACCCCCTAGAACCCCTTTGAAAATATATGTCTACATTTTTCGATAGAAAAATTTCACGGCCGAATGCCGGTTCGTCTTAAAAATCGACACCTAAATGGCACGAAAGGTCTTTAAATTGACAGAAATGGGGCGTAAGATTTAAAATCGCCCAACTAATGGGTCGAACGTCTTAAAATCTCATAAGCAATGGGGCTAAATATGAGGCAGAAAGGGGTCCAGAAAAAATCCCTCCAGTGGAAATCTCCCCTGAAAATCAGTATCGTTTCTTAGTAAGATGCTAAATGAAGTTCAAACGTCGAGTTGAAGATTCGACATGACTTATGAGCTTGACTTAACTCAGAGCTTGACTTAACTCATAAAAACGGGTTCAGAAAATGCACAGTGATATCGGAGATCATTAATTTTGACTACTAACCCAATTTCACAAGTTTTACAGTATTAAGGGGAGATTTCCACCTGGAGGATTTTTTTTTCTGGACCTCTTTCTCCCTCATGTTTAGCCCCATTGCTTTTGAGATTTTAAGACATTCGCCCCATTAGTTTGGCGATTTTAAGAACCCTCGCCCCATTTCTGTCAATTTTAAGACCATTCGTGCCATTTAGGTGTCGATTTTTTCCTGACGAGCGATAGCGAGCCTGTAATTTAAGGGGAATCGGCCTTCGGCCGGAACATTTATCTTGAAAGGGGGTCTAGGGGGAGTAATTTTAAGTTTGATGGAAGTCTAGGGAATCAACTAAAACCCTCCCCTTAACTCATAAAAACAGGTTCAGAAAATGCACAGTGATATCTGAGATCCTTGATTTTGACTACTAACCCAATTTCACGAGTTTTACAGTCATTAAGTTCTTGATGATGATGATGATGATGATGAAGAGGTTTGGATCTTTACATTAATAGCCTCCAAGTTATCGAATACTCCAAAACAATTCGATAATACCATCAACATCTCTCTGAATAAAGTCGATCGTACGGTTGCGCTAATAAGTCATGTCCCAGCTGGCATTACGTTTGGCTCGCTCTGTGCTGTATTAATGTCTGTCAGATGTTGAAGAGGGTGGGTAAGTGTAGGAACATGTTTGTATATTTCACTCGATATGAAGAAATGAAGCTTAGATATTGCCGATACCAATTATGGATCAAAACATACTTGGTGCCCAGACATCACTTATTAGCGCGATCATAAAACTGATCACTCCAAAGCTATCAAACGAAACAAGAATTGGCAAAATGAACGCATTCTTGGTTAGCATCTTGGTTATCTCATTGGAATAGTGAGTAAATATTAAATACGATGTTATAAGCTATTTTGGTAACTCATGTGTATTTTCTATTCTATTAAACTATATCAGGGAATTTTTAAACCTACGCTGGGAATTCAAGTACAAATAAAAAATATGGGTCAAAAATGTTTATGTGGCTTTGTGACCTTGTTTATTACAAGAGTGGTTAGGCTATGTTGTATTTGTGTATTGGATTGCTGTATTCTCTATTTATCTATCTGTCTATCTAGCTACCTCTCTATCTATCTCTCATGTTCAGTAACCATGTCAATTTCTATCTATTTATATATATATATGTTTCTAGTCTCTCAGTGGGGATCGAACCATCGACCATCAGAACGATAGCCGACGCTTAATCAATTACACCACGGCAGTCTAAAAGACACTCAGCCTTCTATCCTATTTAGACTGCCGTGGTGTAATTGATTAAGCGTCGGCTATCGTTCTGATGGTCGATGGTTCGATTCCCACTGAGAGACTAGAAACATTTAGTGGCTCACGTGTATTTGTGATATATTCTCAATATATATATATATATATATATATACTGTAATGTTCATTATATTAAAATATGAAAAGACACTTAAGGATTAAGATAAATAAACAGTCCCAATACAATCCAGTTAAATCTCTTTCACACAGCACAGCCTAACCACTTCTAGTTAAATCCTTTCAATACAATCAACATAGTATTAATTTTATTTTGGCTATCATTAAAAAATTTAATTCAGTTTAGGAAGGATCTGTGGGCGTCGGGGGGTTTAATTGAGATCATATGACCCCCTTAGAGTCCTAGAGGTCCTTCCTGAGCTCTATAAAATTGTCTATTATTCGCTAGAACATTATTTAAGACGTGCCACTGTATTGAAATTATTAAGAACGACTAATTTAATATTCTCTTTGGATAGTCACCGTATTAATATTTGTGTTATCCATTCCTAAGCTAAAGGAATCTAGACCTATAAATATTAATCATAGTACTGTCTATACTATCTAGACCTGTTAATTAAATAGTAATGCTAGTAGTTGCAATAGTCAATGCAGTTAAATAGTTGGACCAAACCATTCTGTATCTTACATATAGTCACCTATTTATCTCTGGTACAAATTAACATGCCGTTCCTCCCCTTAACAAACTAACTAAATAATTATAACAGTAGCATTTAGCACCAGTAATATTAACCCTCTTCAATAGCTAAGTACACTTCTATGTCATTCTAACTACCACAAAAATATGTTTCTCACTTAAATTCCGTTATTCCTTCTATCATAGCAAACTATTGTCTATTTATTTTGGGGAGTTCCGTTTAAGATGATAGCAATCGTGAAGTTGGAATCAGGCGCATTTCTCAAGGGACTTTTATCGAGATGCGACAGTCGTAGAGAGATGTAATGTCGTTAATGCTCCGATAATATGGAATCCTTGAAATGCAACTGATTTTTCTTTCAGACACACTTGCCTAAATGCTCAATAATTTGTTACATTGTTTGTGTAGTGTACAGTCGAGAGCTAGAGTTTCTTCTCAGTTCTCACCCTTGCTTCGAGAGCGGTCAAATCCAAGTCGTGAATATCAGAAAATCGATTTCTTCCAGTATTCCACCCTTCCAGATATTATAGATTCGATGACTGTTAGAGAGCAAATTCCGGAGGGCAATCAATAGATGGCGTTAGTTGGCTGCTCTTCTCCATCAGAGATACATAAATGTGGCACGTATTGCCATATGGATCAACTGTCTATGTTGACACAAACATGCCGTTGTTTGGTGCAGAAATCGCCTTATGAAGAAAAAAATTGTGGCGGTATCCCAAGCCGAGATTCGAACCTGGGCCCTCCTGCATATGAAGCAAATACTCTACCACGAGACCAAATAAGGCGCTATTCCAGACCAGGATTCGAACCCTAGTCCCCACTCATACGCATATACTATACCACGAGACCAATAAAGCTGACATTTCAAGTAATTTTCTGTATTTGGTTTTCAGCTTAGGCTATTGCCACAATTGGATGATCAGAACTGGGTGAAGAAATTCCGGATTGTGAACGTGGGGGGAGCTGCGCGTAGGGGTAGACCTAGAATGACGTGGGATCAGGTACTCCGGTCCGATCTCAAAATATGGTACTTGACAGCAGAGGCAGCCCTTGACAGAGCCGCCTGGAAAGCCGCCATTAAGGACGAGAGACTGTAACCACATTCTCTGTGGACAAAACGGTCTTTAAACTTGTATGTATGTATGTATGTATGTATGTATGTCACTCCCCATCCTCACTACTTCATTATAATTGTTAGAGAAATCAAGCGCAGAGCAAAGTTGGGAAGGAATTTTAGCTGTAGACTGTACTTAGTAAATGCCTATCGATTGTCCACGTGATTTGTACATGCATTTAGTATTGTTTTGACGTTTATTTGTTATCCACATGTCAAAATAGAAAAGCTTATTGATAACTTAAAAGAGTTTGCACGTTTGTTCTTGTTTGTTATTATTATTATTATTATTATTATTATTATTATTATAGAAGCTGTTAGCATTGTTTATCGTAGTTAGAATCATGTACTGCAATATAATATAAACCTATCTCCAGTGCCTAACCCAACTATCATACCTCAAACCACCTCCATGCCTCGCCCTTACACCCTCTTCACATTACCGTTTAAATGTTTCATTACGATGGTTCCCTCTTCATTATATTCTGGCTATCGTTAGACAATTTTTGGCCTGTTTAGGATGGATCTGCTACAATCAGAAGCTTAAGGAGAATTATGTAATGTCCGAAAACCCCTGAACCACAGAGCTACGCTGAGTTGACGAGTATGACCGTATGTATGTATGTATGTATACACTCAGGCACATACCCCATTGCTGGGGGTGGCCGACTCGAGATGGAGCCTGAACGGAAACAACGTTTAAAGTTTCAATTTTTAGGGTCCAGGACCACTTTCACGTTCCCTCGCACCTTTCTCTATCTCGTTGAGTAGGAGAATTTTACGTTGGGGGGTAATTGAGACAATAGGCCTACCCAGGCCTAACTGCTCTTTTGTACATCCGAGCATGGCTCAGTCGGTAAAGAGGACAAAGTCTGGTATGCCAGAGACCGGGGTTCAATTCCCAGCTAGAGCCAGATGTTTTCGGCAGACCATATATCCTTAAGGGGACGTTTTTAGTGTGTTTCCTAGACTTCCATCAAACTTTAAATTACACCCCCTTGACCCCCTTTCAAGATAAATTTGTAATTTTTCGGTAGAAAATTTTTCCGGCCGAAGCCGGTTCCTCTTAAATTACAGGATCGCTATCGCTCGCCAGGAAAAAAATGACACCTAAATGGGACGACAGGTCTTAAAAGTGACAAATGTGGTGAAAGTTCTTAAAATTGACAAACTAATGGGGCGAACGTCTTAAAATCTCAAAAGCAATGGGGCTAAACATGAGGGAGAAAGGGGTAAAGAAAAAAATCCCTCAAGTGGAAATCTCCCCTTAACCACCCGGCATTGCACTGGTGGCAGAGGTGGAATTTTCGGGCATTACCATAATAGTGTTTACTCTCGATGCCCTGAAGTTCTTTCTAAGCTGAGTAAAGTTGTCTAATATTAGCTAGTACTATTAAGAAGTACTATGAAGTTATCGTATTGAAGAAGTTAGATACGTGTAGGATTTGGCAACACTGGGATACCGATCTGGCAACTATGTACAGCTACCGCTTGAGAAGTAAACAAGAGCTACACCTTCCTGTGTCTTATTTATGGAGTTCCCCTAGCATTATTGGAAGATCCTACATGGCGCAGTGTGTAGGATCTTCCAATAATTTTTTTTTTTTTTTTTTTTTTTTTCTATATTCCAACTTACTTCCTCTCGGGCATAGGCTGAGAGCCTTAACATTCACCGCTTTACAATGAACAGTGAAGCCTGTGAGGTCTTGTTCCAGTCTAGGGAGTGAGACATGTGAAGCACGTAGAGTACAACGAGCACCTGCCATCTTGCCTTCACATGAGGCACGGTGCTCACTCATGGCCCGAAACGACCCCATCTCTGAAGCCATCTCGTTCCCGTGCTTCACTGTCTCACCCTCTACACTCGGACTCTCACACTTACACACACACAACGCCACCTGTTGAGCAGATAACTCACCAGGCATTGCACCCCTATAGCATATTTTGAATATGGGAATATTCATACAGTGCTATTTAATCAGGGAACAATGAGGGTATTTTATTGACGTTTCGGTGGGCTTTGTGGTAATGCACTGATACTAGGTACAGCACAAATTGCTAGGGGAACTCCATAAATAAGACACAGGAAGGTGTAGCTCTTGTTTACTTCTCAAGCGGTAGCTGTACATAGTTGCCAGATCGGTATCCCAGTGTTGCCAAATCCTACAATACGTTATACTTGTTTTTCTGGGAACTATCTAATGATTATGAAGTCAATCGTAGAACATGTATTGTTTACGTTATGTCACGGTATAAACGTAAAGTTTCCAATAGATTCTTTTATTGTGAAAGGCCAGTTTAGTTTTCTACATCATTGTCTGTCTAGAACATCTTATATACCTTGTAAACACTTGAACACTCAATTATAACAAAATGATCATCATATTAGAACATATAAACGAATACAACACTCTTTACGTCCACCATTTTTCTTATAATTCTTCCTTTTCCTAATACTAAACCTCCACTGATAATGTGCAATATAGAGCTAAGAAGAATCCACTTTAACAATACAGTACTGTAGTCGCAAGTGCTAAATGCCCCCATTGATATTTGGTATATTTTCTGCTATGTCTAGTATATTCGTAATAAGCATACGCCCATTTGAATCTTTGAATCTTTAAAGGCAAGTTATGAAGCATTTGGGACACCTTTTTGAATCTGTGCCATATAAATTCATTGTATTATCTTGCTTGGGTTCAGTACAGATTCAAATGAGTGTCTAGTTCTGAAGCATCTGTATTGTCTCGCTTGGCTTCGATACAGATTCAAATGAGTGCGTATAGCGTTGATGTCATATGAGTGTACAATCGGCCTAATAAGTTATGTCTTGGCACCAAGTATATTTTGATCCATAATTGGTTTCAGCAATATCTCAACATGATTTATTAATTTCGAGTGGGATATACAAACCTATGCCTACACTTACCTACCCTATTTAACATCTGACAGACATTATTACAGCACAGAGTGAGCCAAACGTAAGGACAGCTGAGACATGACTTATTAGCGCTACCGTACACTTACTCAACTATAAGCACCTATACCTTTCTCCCATACGGACTTGGTACAGACCAATTATTCCAACTAACTCAGGTTAAAATGCATTATAATCAAAATACGTAGCAGTGTTAGTCCTCTGTGTAGTGCCAAATGTGGTTTTCTATTAGGGTTCGAGTTCAGAGAGCCGGAGTGCACCCAGTATTGTGAGTAAAACTAAAGCCGTTATCACACGAGCGTTTCTATCCTCAACACTGGTCTGGTAGCTTATGACGTCAACATTTAAGATATTTCGGTCACCTAAATTCATCTATCATCAGTCTAGTTTCCGATACCAGTGCAAAATATTCCTGAAAAGCTACCAGAAAAATGTTGATCATCGAATGTTGACTATAAAAGCTCTCGTGTGATACCGGCTTTAGAAAGGAAATCCATGCAACGAAGTTTGTAATCTTATCGAATGTACGCAGCCGTATTCCTAGATATGTGAGAAGGATATGAATGTACGCAGCCGTATTCCTAGATATGTGAGAAGGATATGAATGTAACCTTCGAGAAATATGAAAGAATGAAATGGGTTAAAAATCCATACGAAAAGGAAAAGATTACATGAATGAGTAAAGTAATTCCTCACTTATTGTCATACTTACGTTCCTGGGAAATGAAACTGTATGTGAAGCAACGTTTACGTGAAGTAATTGTTTCCGTAAAATGTCATCATACTTTTTCTCATACGTAGCTAAATAATGAAGCGAATGAAATTTACTTGCATATTAAATAATGACGCAATTTAGCTCGCTGACGCACGTGGTGTTAGCAGTCAGAAAGAAATTATATGCTTTGAACCTATACAAATCTAATTTAGTTGACCATCCAAAGTATGTTTTCTTAGTAGGACAGCTCAAAGAAAACTCTAACTGTTTGGGTAATTAAACTAAAATTTTGTTGACACCCCTGATGGTCATAAATTATTTTAGATATGACGGAAATTATCCTAAATGTTTCATCGTGCGCCAGGGGGTTAAAATAAGGAGACATTAAGGGAGGAGTACTTGTAACGTGATATTCTTAAACAGTCGGGAAGGGGCTTACCGTTCCCACACCGTAACGAAGTCAAAGGAACCGAGTGATGATTAGCGAAAGAGAACTGTACGATAACCATTTATTTCCTATTGTTTAACCCAATAAGGCGATAATTTTATTGTGTTAGGATTTAGGAATATGGCTTCAATAGTCTCAGGTCTAAATGGCTGATGCAAGCTGAAACAAATATGAACCAAAATAGTTAGATTAAATGCCTTCTTTAGTCCTTGGGCCCAGAGCGGAGATCGATACCATTTGAGAAAGCTGAAAATTACCTCGACCCTTAGAAGATAATTGTGCATTTTGACAGTTTCTTATGGTTATCATTAGACGATTTCATACGGTTTATGAAGGATCTGTGGGAATTCTAAGGGTAAAGACTTATCTCAATCAACCCTCTGACTTCCATATACCCTTCCTAATCTGCATAAAATCGTCTAACAATAGCCAGAAAACAGAAAAGAAATGCATATTGGATCTTGAAAGGGTTAAGAGTGGTTTATTGGAACTCATGCTTGAAATTTACCTCCTCGAATGATACCGATTCAGACAATTTTGCGAGATGGCCCTTGGACAATTTTTATAAGCTTATTGCTCAATAATTAATGGAAATATTTGGTATGTCTCTTGGTTTTGATCTGTTCTGCCCAAAGGTAAAGGATTTGATCTCCATATCAGACACTACATTGTGAAATATATATGTGTGCATTATAGATACATAAACTGATATAAAACTGATATGCAGGATTAATACATACTGTAGGCTACATACATACGTGAATTTAAAGACCGAATACGACATGCGGTTCCAGTCTCATGTCCTAATGGCGGCGCTCCAGGCAGCCCCATCCAGAGCTGCCTCACTTGTCAGGTGTTTGTAGTAATCGTATTGTATAATAATTTGATCACTATTATTCAAGTTTTCAAAACATATATAATATTCATATTATGTATTCTGCAATGAATGCCAAGCATGGAAGCTTTCTAAAATGGATTCAAATTATTACACTTAAAATCTGTACCGGTTTTGTTGCAGTCTGTGTTTATTTTGCACACATACTGTATACCTACAATGTACCCTGCTCAATTTGGGAAATGTCCATGCGCATTTATTAGGTTTCACTTAACTTAATGGGTCGTATTCTGAGTTGTCACACTACAGAGAGATTATGATACATCGTACTTACAAGGCCTATAACTAATGGGGCTAAATATGAGGGAAAAGGGGGTCCAGAGAAAACAAATATCTCGTCTTATAGTCACTCATGGAACTCCTAGCACGGTTGCCAACATGTACAAATTGAAAAAATGGCAAACCGATGTAGGGTAGTTATCATGTTCGCTTGTACCGTAGGGCCTGTGTGGTCAGTGTATCTACTGTATAATTATATTACATGGTTATGAATTCACGCATACGACAGTGTTCCCGATCTACTCATGTTGTAGAAGTTTAGGTGAAGTCGCCATGAAAGTACGTTAGGAAGGGGAAGGGGGAGGTATATATAGTCTTCCCACAGCCCCTATGACTTTCCCTCTGACTAACATACTCTGAACTAAAGCTGATACAAAGGTCAGTCCTCTGGAATCAAGAAAGAAGCTGTTGTAAAGGCTTATCCCTCAGTATCTTCACCTCCTTCTTATGGGGTCGGCTGGGTATTCCTACCTCAGCCATGCCTTTGTATCGGCTTCCTCCCTGACCTGACCTCATCCGGAACAAGCTCAATGAAAGAAGAAGACCGCCTACTTGGAAAGCCGTTGCTCTTCGTCGGGTTGCGTGTCGACTCGGAATACAACCCATACCCCAGCTCATCATTCAAGTTGAGCCAAACAACTTATAGCCTACTTCTAGTGAACTTAGTATAATTATTGTTCCGTGCTTGGTTTTTAATCTATACGGGTTTTAGCAGTCATAAAGTTAGTCATATTATTAACTCAGATGTTGCAGTTTAAACAGTATATTTAAAACCTCCGTTCAAAAACCAGGAGATTATGTATTTATATCATGTACTACCTATGTCGCTGAAGTCGTGAGTGCATTAAATTCGCCATATATGCATAAAAATCGGGGCGGCTCTTTCACGGCGTTAATAGTTGAGACTAAAACGAGCGCAAATGGACATAGTATACGAACACTATTAGTATTAGTGAGATGAAACCTAATAGAATTAACAAGAATAGTGTTGTTTATTTATATATTTGTTTTCTATGTGGACGAGGGAGACAAAAAGGCAAAACTGCCTGTGACGAATGCCTCCCCCAGAGTTGAAAGAGTGACAGGGCCAAAATCAAGGAATGGTCGAGTCAAAATGGCCTGGCAATTCATAATTTGTAGACGTAGATGGACGATTCAGACAGAGACTTCGCCCATTACTACGCTCAGCGATACACTTATTTCTATATAGTGGCGACTCTAATGTACTGATAACCTTAGCGATACCCATGTTAATACCAATAAGTAAAATAGAATATAATTGTTATTATTGTAGAATGCAAACCTATGGACATTTATGCCTATTTGTCCTGCTATGCACACTTCACTATTCTATTCTAAAGGCGGTATCACACGAGCACATTTTCCGGCATTTCGTACTGGCATTGGAAACGAGATCGAAGGTAGATTATGCTAAGTAGTTTAATTCTCATGAACCTTATATTTTGAAACTGCCAGACTGGAATTGCCCGTAAAAATGGACGGAAGAACTCGTGCGACACCACCTTAAGCCAGAGTCATATATCATTGCTGTGAGAATGATTATTATTATTATTTGTGTACAATTAGTAATATCCTCTGGCTCAAATGAAGTTAAGTTACACTATGTAGTTCTATCAGATAATCAGAATCTAAGCTACATTTTATGTCTTAACAGCATCTAAGTTAAAATCCTATGACCATTTACTTCTTACTAAAAACTAAAACTAGTTGCTTCACCATAAATAATGATAACTAGATAGATTTGATGATAATGTAGATTATACCGGGTATCTCGGAAAGAAAAGGCATAGCGTTGGGAAATAGTAGAAGCTACCGTAAATAATGGCGTAAACAACGAGATTTTAGGCTATGATTAAGCCTATTCTAAGCATAAGGTGTTCTCAATAGCCGTTGTAAATCGAACAAACTGTACCTTTATAGAATACGTTATCGTTTCCCGAAGTTATGTCCCTTCCTCCTGGGACACCACGTATACTGAGTCGATGCATGTGGCAAGCCCAGCATTAAGTTTAAAACGGTTTCCTTCTACCTCAATACACTCAGTACTGCCCGCTCGTTGAATGCCTCGATGGGTTCCCGGACAGTTCGACCAGTAGACCATTTCAACCTCAAACCAGAGCCATTTTCAAGTCCTAATCTAACTTAGTCTACCCTGGTTGAGATGTACCAGTTGAAATGGTCTCCTGGTTCAGATGTCCAGTAACCATTTCGAGACCGTATGTTTGTTATGATGGATGCTTTAGCGGGCTACTCAAGTACACTCACGCGCAAGAATCATGTTCTTTCTTCATAGCATCAACTTTAGTTACCGCTATACTTAAAAGAAATACTGCGGCACAGCCCTTCAATCAAGAATCAATCAATGCCGTTGTAAAGGCTGATCCATTAATACCTTCACCTTCTATCAATTGATAAACAGGAAAAGAATGTTTGTAGCCCATACGAACATGGCTTTATGTTCAAGTCTTGTTTAGATTTGACGGAGAGCATTTCCGTTGTATATATAGCAAGGAAAATTTAGTTGGAGTTTTGAAGATGGAACATGACTTTCAAGCGCGACTGTACACTCTGATATAGAAGTGCCAGTACTTTGCTCACCGAAGAATTTTTATTAGGTTTAAATATATAGCACGTCTGTTTAGCGCCTGTTCCTCAAAGTGTAGCGGTTTTAGTGTGGACAGGAAAAATCTTAAAGTTACGAAGAACACAACC
The DNA here is from genome assembly GCA_037953745.1 of Lithodes maja. NCBI lineage: Eukaryota > Metazoa > Arthropoda > Malacostraca > Decapoda > Lithodidae > Lithodes > Lithodes maja. Next base: position 270,502 of record JBAKBP010000364.1, on the reverse strand, counting down.
GTTCTAACTCAAGCAACTCCTTTCATCCATTTAAACCTGCCGACGAATTTTGTGTTTTTGATACAGTAACACCGATGCGTTTCTCCATAATCTTTTGATGTCAGTAAACAATGTCTTATAGTTTTGTAGCCGTTCTAGTAAGCCTGCAGACAAATCCGGTTTTGTTTATACTTTCACCGATGCGTTCCTCCATAGCCTTTCGGTCACATAAACTATAACAGCCTTGACTTACGGTTTTGAGTCTTTGTAAGTGATGCAACTCATTTTGCCTGTTAAATCTATCGACGTATCCTCTGTTTATTATGCAGTTGTTCTTATGTGTTCCTCTACAGCCTTTTGGTCTCGTTAACTCTAGGATTTCATAGTACAGGTCTCCCTCGATTTACGATTGGGTTACGTTCCTGAAAACCCGATCTTAAATAGAAAACTCGTATATATGAACTCTAATATTAATGGGGTAAATGGGTTCTCGGACAAGCCAAACCCCAAACACAAACGCCTAAAAAATCATAATAATATCGTAAATCGGGGCATCGGATAGTGAGGGAGACCTGTATACCACGTTCTATGGTTTCCGAGCCGTTCTATGTAATGCAACATGTTTTCTCTGTTATATCTACTGACATATCCTGAGTTTTTTATTTATACAGTGTCACCGATGCGTCCTCGTAGCCTTTTTGGTCGTGTTGAACTGTTCCGGTAATCATAGTAACCACGTCTTATGGTTTCCGTGCCGTTCTGTGTGATGCAACCCGTTTTCTCCAATAAATCTGCCGACAAATCTTGCGTTCCCGATGCAGTTTCACCGATGTGTTCCTCTTTTCTGGTCTCGTCAAACTGCGGATAAGTTCTTAATATTAATAGCACCCCCGTTTTTACAGTTAAGCATACTGTATTGATACGGTACTGTGTGATCAATTCTGTTGAATGTATATAGATATATGACCTTGTTTTCATATTCTCCCTCCCCCACGTTATTATGATGCGCTGCAGTTTACTGAAATAGCAGAACTGGGTTGCGTTCAGTCACAATACGCTCTGCAATACGTAAGGGAGCGTATAGCAGGGTTACCAACATGGTACGTTTGTTGCCAGATACAATACAATGGAGAATAGCGCTACAAAGACAGAAAATCCAGCAATACGCTGCCTTACGTATTGCAGAGCATATTGTCACTGAACGCAGCCCTGGATTTTGTTTTGTTTATATATTGCGAAGTACGCTTTATCATTTAGGTTGGTGAGTGATATATACCTGATTGTACTAAGTTTGCAATATTGAGAACTTTGCGTTGTGCTTTTGAATATAGCCGAGTTTATATATATATATATTAGTTCCTGTAAATAATGTTTTCGGTACAACTTATTACCCGTACGGCTATGTTTTATATATCATTATCTTATGTTTAAGATACATGTTTTTTATAGCAATGGATGTGAACGTTATTTTTTATCTATAAATGTTCAGTTACTCATAGAAGTTTGTGAACCTCGTGTTTTTGTATGCAAATAGGCCTAATACTAACTACACTATAAATAAACACTTAATTATGACCAAAAACATTTGCGTAAACATTGTTCCAAACGTTTATGTGTTTTAATTTAAATAGATAAACCCAAGAACAATGTTTATGTGGACCATTTTTGCTACAATTATGTGATGAAATTATTAGTGTAGGCTACATTGAAATTATTAGTGTAGGCTACATTGAAATTTGGATGTAATTTTTAACTGAATTATATACAATGTTATATAATTTATGTATATTAATTATTCATTCACCTATTTACAAATCCACTTGCATAACAAAAACCATGAGGCGTCCATGAATGTATTGTTAATATATGTTCCTGTACAATCAGTTTTGCTATTTCAGAAAGGCCATCATAAACTCTTCAATGCTAATGTATTTGTATTATTCGTTGGTAAATATATGTCCAATAAAGGTGTTAAAAATCTTTGCGGCATTTGTAATCCGCGTTATTTGTAAGATTATTTATTAAATACAATAATACCAAAGAAAAACTATCATGTTGGCAGTTGGCTGGCGTTGGTGGTGGACGTGCCCCTTGTGTTCCTCACATCCATATGCGTCCGGACTTTGACTCTGTTGGTCCCTTCTCTTTGGATTATTGAGGACCTTGCTGCCTCTACATTTGTCAATACCTGGTGGGTTGTACCTGTCCTACTCCTAACAGCTATGACTGGTGGTAGGGTGATCACACGAGGCCGGGGTAGGGGGCGGGGTCGGGGTGGTGCAGCTGGTGTACCGCCTCGTCGTCCTCCCCCCCCCCCCTCCCTGGCTACCAACACTGCTGTGCGTCCCCCGTATAATTCCCCTCCCTCTAATTCGGATATATCTGTCACTAATGGCTCCCCTACCCTTTGTGGTACCTGTCATTTTCCCGTGGGTGATGAGGCCATAGGGTGTGACAGGTGTGATGGTTGGTTCCACCCAGGCGCCATGTGTCTGGGTCTGTCAGAGGATATTATTGATAAAATTCTCGGACCTGAAGGTAATGCCATTCTTTTTGTTTGCCTAAAGTGTAGAATAGATAATCCCATTATTAGTTCCCCATCTAACTCTGGTTCCTCCCGGACTCAAGGTGAAAATGTGGGGACGATCAAACAAGTGTCCGAAATGGTTTTAGCCTTGTGTTCAGCAGTTCGTACACTTGCCAACCAAATGGAGGATCTTCAGCGTACTATGACCACCCTAATGCAGTCCCACACTGGTAGGGTCTCTCCTGTTCCCAATAGTGAGGCCCTTAGAACTGACGGTGAAGCCCTTAGAACTGCAGTACGAGTTGAGGTGAGGGAGATGAGGGAGCGGGAGAAGCGGCACAAGTCTATTATTCTGCGTGGACTTCCTAACACTAATCTGGGCCAGGTTGCCCAAACATTTAAAGGTATTTCTTCCTTTTTGATAGACAGAGACCTCTCCATTGCCAATGTTGTCCTCATAGACCAGGATAAGGGAATATTTAAGGGAAATATCGTCGATGATAATGACAGAAAGTACTTACTATCCTCAGCCCGTAAACTGAAAGATTCTACTGACTACCCCAGGGTATACATCCACAAAGATTTAACTTATAAGCAGAGACAGGAACTTTTCCAGAGAAGATCCGAAGCCGCGAGTGCCCGGGCGGGTGCTGTGACATCCGCTCTGGCCCCATCCAGACCGCAGCCACAGGCCCCGCCCGGTCCTGTTCCCCCTCGTGACATCCCCCCTGTTGCTGCTCAAGATGTCCCTGCGGCTTCTGCAGTGGATGGAGGCCGGGAGCCCCCCGGATCTGACACTCAAAGGAGTGAAAACGTTGATGATCTCCCTTTATCCCAGTAACTAACTCCATCATTGACAATAACACATTCCATTATTTGTCCATAGCTCATGTTAATGTTAATTCCATACTTAATAAGGTTAACTATATTTTTTCAATTTTATACGATTCCGATATCTCAGTTCTTGGTATTAGTGAGTCACGGCTGCTGCCTTATGTCTCTACCGCCGCTATTTCTATTCCCAATTATGCAGTCCTAAGAAAAGATGTCCACGGCGATATCCCAAAACATGGTGTATGTATGTATGTCAAGTCTTCCTTAAAATATATTTAAATTGATGTTGACCTTCAAAATACCCTTGTTATTTTTCTGCCTGACTATAATATTTACATAATAACAGTTTATCGCCCCCCTTCTTACACCCCCTTAGATAATGAGACATTACTTGATTTTATTTATGATTTTTGCTCAGACAAGGAAATAGTTCTCATGGGAGATTTCAACCTCCCTTCTATTAAATGGTCTTGTGATCTTATTCGTAGAGGTCTCAGTCTCCTCGATGCAACATTCCTTGACTGTTTTACATCCTTGGGACTTACTCAACTTATTACAGAACCCACTTTCCACCCGTCAGGTAATATACTGGACCTGATTCTTACCTCGGAAAACGACCGAATTGGCGATACACAGGTACTTCCTCCATTTCCCAACTGTGGCCATAGCCCAGTTATCACCAATTATATATTCCAGATCCAAACTATCAATGACGAGCCCACTAACATCAGGATATGGCATAGAGGTGACTACAGAGAGATTAACCTAATTTTGGAGGATATTGATTGGGATTTTGAATTTGCCCACCTCAATGTTAATCTAATGTTTTCTCGTTTTACAGACATACTTATGCCCTTAATTAACCGTTTTATCCCTACAAAGAGTTTCAATAACTTTTCTTGTCCTCCATGGCCAGTCAGACCCCCTATATTATTAAAAAATACCAGACATAACTTTTGGACTAATTATAAAGAAACTCGTACACAGTTTGGTCGTAACTCTAACCAGGCAAAGGACGCCCTGGATCAGTTTTTAGATATTAATTATCATTACAAAAATTATGCCATCCATAGTCAGTCCAGGTATGAGGCTTCACTGATTGACCATCTCACAACCAACTCTAAAATATTCCATTCTTATATCCGGAAAAAGAAGGTGGGTAGACCCAGTATTGGTCCACTCAAGTCTTCCACAGGTAACATCATTCACGATGCAGGGGCTATGGCTGAACTATTTGTGTCTTCCTTTGCCAGTGTTTTTTCAACATCTGCTCCCACCTCCCCTGCCTCACATCAGGTAACAGACAGTATAATTCCAGATATCAATATTAATCTTAATGATGTTATATCTGTTCTCAACAAACTTGATACGTCCTCATCGATGGGTCCAGACGGTATCCACGCCCACCTACTCAAATCCTGTGTCCATACCCTTGCATATCCTCTTTTGCTGATATACCGTGCCTCATTGGTCTCTGGAACCCTCCCTTCTGCCTGGAAGAGTTCCTCAGTTGTGCCCATTTTTAAAAAGGGTTCTCGCTACAATCCACTAATGTATAGACCAATCTCTCTAACTTCCATCTGTTCAAAGTCCCTGGAACGTATTATAACTAAATTTATCTATGAATATCTTGACTCTAACAATCTTCTCAATAAGGACCAATTTGGATTCAGACCAGGCAGATCATCCGAGGACCAACTCCTTCTAACTTACAAGGACATCACCAAATGGATGGACCAGGGTTATAATGTTGACTTGATCCTGTTTGACTATTCCAAGGCCTTTGACGTGGTTAATCATGACATTCTGATCACCAAACTTTATAGCTTGGGAATTAGGGGTAGGGTACTGGACTGGATTAGGGACTTTCTCCATAACCGTATTATGCATGTCAAAGTAAATAATCATTTTAGTTCTTTCAGGGATGTGCTTAGCGGAGTCCCTCAAGGCTCTGTCCTTGGTCCCCTGCTTTTCCTCATATTTATCAATTATATTACTCGTAATATTAATTAGTCTACCAAAATATATGCTGATGATTTGAAACTGTATGTAAAAATCAGATATGATAACCTCTTAAATTTTCTTAATTGTATGTTTGCTTGCCAGTCTGATATAGACGTGCTTGCTAAGGTCTCTAAATCCTGGGGCCTAACGATGAACCCAGATAAATGTGTCCACTTAAGATTTTGTAGGAAAGAAATTGATTGGGATGACCTGGGTCATTCTGGCAGATACTATCTTGACAACTCTTTAATCCCTATTAGAGACTCTGCATCCGATCTAGGAATTTTAATCGACTCCTCCCTTAAGTTTCATACACACATCTCTAATATTGTCCACAAGGCTGGAGGACTCGCCCATAGTATCCTAAGGGCAACTGTCAACCGGGATGCCTCCTTTATGATGCCACTATTTATTTCCCATATTCGTCCCATATTAGAATATTCTTCCTCTCTGTGGAACCTTGGGTATTTGGGGGACCTAAGACTACTGGAGTCTGTTCAGAGACGCTGGACTAAATCTATTGGGGGTCTCGAGAATCTTGATTATGGTGAGAGATTGAGGATATTAAACCTATTTTCCATTAAGGGTAGACTTCTTAGGCATGACATAATTAAGTACTGGCAAATATTTCACGGTCTCTGCTCAATTACTCCTGAAGATGTTTTTGATCGTCCCCAATATTTTGCAACCAGGGGTCACCCATATAAAATTGCTCACTCGAGATGCCAGCTTGAAATAAGAAAAATATTTTTTAATCTTAGATATGTGTCTCTGTGGAACTCTTTGCCCACAGAATTGGTATCCCTGACTAACCTATTATCTTTCAAGGCTGCCCTTTCCGACTATCTTGCAGGAGTTTTATATGAATATTCTTGATTTTGTTCTCGATGTCACACCTTCTGGCCTCCTCAACCACTTATACTTGTACAGTGCCTTGTTTGTTAACATAGCTGCTTATGATGCACTTTCCAGTCCATAGATTCTATACTCCCTGTTTCTTCTACAAATTATAAATTATCTTTGGGCTGGCGCATCAGCAGTGTGTGGCTTCCGTGGACCCTGACCTACCACTTAGCTCTGGGGTCTGGGAAGCCCACCAGGTAAGAATACCAGGTAAGAATACCAGGTAAGACGGGTGTTTAGATAATAGAGGGGGCAGAACTCCCCCTTCAACATATTACGTGTCTCACAGTAACTTCTATTATATAAACAACCCAAGAATTTTCACAGATTTTTAAAATTTCATTTAGGATGTAATATAACCTATACTCCATGTTAAAATAAGTGTCAACCCTCGAAAAATTCTATTAAGGGAGATACAGAACCTAGAACCTGTAACGATTTTTGTCCAGGTTTTTTTTTCCTCCCCATAGACGGCACACAACACGACTCGGCGGACCTCTTTCTCCCTGCCTTTCAGTCTAATTAACACTAGGAATTTACCTAATTTTCTATCCAATGTACTATCCAACCAGCGGGGGTGTGGGGGCGGCAGCCCCCACCCATAATACTAGGTTAGGTTAGGTTAGGTAAGGTTGGTAGGTTAGGCTAAAATCTTTAATGTTGCTTAATTGTTGGATAATGGATATTGAGCTTACTAGGTAAGTTCATTTTCTATCCCATGTATCATCCAACAACTTTTGCCAAAACTTGATTTTTTTTTTTTCATTTTGGGAGTTTCTGAAGTTGAAAAACAAGAAAACCTGAGCCAACTTTTTTTTGCCACTTTCTGACTTTTATGAAGCTGAAAAATCTTAAAATCCCAGCCAACTTTTGCCAAAACTTGGCTCGAGTTTTTTTCATTTTGGGGTTTTCTTAAGTTGAAAAACAAGAAAACCCGAGCCAACTTCTTTTTTGCACTTGCTGTCTTTTATCATCATGAGAAGAACTGGCATTAACTATTATTGGAGTGTTGACAATTCGTTAGAAGTTATTGATAAAATAAATACCATGCCGAAAGTTACCTCGGTACATAGCTTCGACTTTTCAACTTTGTATACCAATTTGCCTTTAGATTTAGTATATTCAGAGCTTTGCTTTATTATAGATTTGCACTTTGACAGGTTCGTTAGGAATGGTAATTATTTCATAAATGTTTATACATATTTTAATAATGCATCACTTAGCTCTACTCCCACTAGTTCTGTATATTTTGATAGAACTAAACTTAAAGATGCCCTTAAATTCCTCCTTTTCAATACTTATGTTAGATTCGGCCCGTACATTTTCAAACAAATATTAGGAATTCCTATGGGTGGAAATGCTAGCCCTTTAATTGCAGACTTATTCTTGCTTGCTTTAGAATTTAAATATATAAAAGACTTAGTTGACAGTAGCAAGAAAAATAAAATCCCAGAAAAATTAGCACTTGCTAAACTGTTAAGTAATAATAGTAGATATATTGATGATATTCTTGTTTGCAATTTGTTAAATTTTAATCAAGTTGCTAAACTTATTTACCCTAATTCTATTCCCCTCACACAATGTAACGTAAATTATAAAGTTGAAAATTTTCTTGATATAAATATAGAGATTGTTAATGAACAGTGCATACTTAAAGTATATCACAAAGTTGATGATTTTAATTTTAACGTAATAAACTTTCCTTTCCCTAGTAGTAATATCGATAGTAAAATAACTTATAATTGTTTTTATTCCCAATTAATAAGATTTTGTAAAATCTGCACTAAAGTAGATGACTTTTGGGCTAGAGCTAGGTTACTATACAGACTCTTAGTGGACAGAGGTTTTGAGGCAAGTAAATTGTTCCATAAATTTAATCTTTTTAGGGTCAATTATTGTGACTGTATTCTAAAATTTGACATCAATAATTTTAATCAAGCCTTTTTAACTTGAAGTTTCTTGTATAACCTCTGCTTACTTTTTGTCTGTATTTATTGTTTTTTGTCTGTATTTATTGTTTATCTTTTTCTTTTTCTATTATTAATATTAATATTGATGATTTTTTATCTTTTTAGGGTCAATTATTGTGACTGTATTCTAAAATTTGACATCAATAATTTTAATCAAGCCTTTTTAACTTGAAGTTTCTTGTATAACCTCTGCTTACTTTTTGTCTGTATTTATTGTTTTTTGTCTGTATTTATTGTTTATCTTTTTCTTTTTCTATTATTAATATTAATATTGATGATTTTTTAAATTTATTGTTCTTGTTAAAAGAGTACTCTTTGTTTAAATCTGTTGTTACTTCATATTTTGCAATTATTTGTCTTTATATTATATGTATTCATTGTCGATAGTATCAATTGCTTACTTTTGCGATTTCCTTAGTTTATTTGTGCTATAAATGTAGGTTATTTGTAGGGTAGTTATTGATAGGGGTCACTTGAGGCATGCTATGCTTACAGGTACCTACCCGATAGCACTATCGTTAGTGAGTGCTGTACTGTATTTTATATATTATTTTGTAATAGTATAGATATCTTATCAATATTTGTATTTTGTACTATTGTTAATGTCTTGTCATGTTGCAAATTTGATTTTAAATAATATTTTGACATTTAACATTTAGTTTCTTTATTCATGCAGAGTTTAGTAAAATTTGCCAGAACGTCCCGGACTACCCAAACTTGACTACTTCCTTTAACGTGACGATAGTGCGTTGTTATATGTGCGATTAGTTTGCTTGGGAAACAGATTAACTTGCTCATGTAGTAATGTACACCCTATGTGGTGGATTGTGTTCTTTTATTTAATAATTTTCATTTTAGTAAGCGTTGTTTCCACATAGCGATTTTGATAATTTAATTTGACTTTATATTGTCCTTGTCCCAATTTTGGTTTGTTTAGTTTGCAAGTTTTACATTTTAATTTATGCAGCTGAAAAATCTTAAAATCCGAGCCAACTTTTGCCAAAACTTGGCTCGGGTTTTTTCATTTTGGGGTTTTCTCAAATTGAAAAACAACAAAACCTGAGCCAACCCCAACCCCGAAAAGGGTTGAAATAGGGGAGCTATCCCCCCACCATAGGCGGCTTTCTAGGGCCTTTCCTAGCTGATGCTGAGAGGATTGGGTTCTAGTCATGTGGTGATGGGATGGTCTATCAGAGTGAGAACTGAGCAATCTCTGCCATACCCATAGCTTACTCTGACTGTTCCTTTTACTTATATATTTTCTAGATCTCAAGTGATGGCGTCTCTAACGTGGATTGACCTCCCAATCTACCAAGATTGGAAGCCAAAGCGTCACATTTTTCCCTTGCCCCTCAACTTTCTCTTCATAATTGCTGAGGGACACAGGGCCCTGGGTGGGGCTATGGTTTCCCGGGCATTTCCGCACCCTCCTCAGCTCCCCGTCATGGAGTGGCTTCGGTCACCCAGGCTTTATTGTGGTCGGCGGGGAGGGTTCTGTGGGGGCGCTCGGTTATGGCCTTGCTCGGGGCCTTGGGGCTGTTCGGCCAGGCAGCTTGGGGAACAACAACAACAACAACAACAACTTTCATCATAAAAGCCATTATATTGCCTTTTTATGTCTTTAACCCCACATTTTCCCTGATCTTCATAGCCCTCCCCACTATCGGGCGCCGTGTCTTAAGATCGTTGGATAAAGGGGAAAACGATTTTTTCGGAGGTTGAAACTAATGTCAATCACTATACAGTCTGACCTGCCAATACGCGAGCTTTTAATACGCGATTCACCTTATACACGAGGAGGGGGTCGAATCATACCCAAAACTTTCAAAACGCGTGATGTACCTTTAAAACGCGAATCCGGCGCCGATATAAGGGCAATTCCGGGGAGTTCAGCTAATACACGAGGCCCCCCACCATTCCGCGCATCCATCTGCGCATCTAGGCACGCAGGGCATTGTGGGATACACCAGTCTACCCTCAGTCCACGCTCGTGCAACACCAGTCCGACTCGTGTGCAGTGATATAGTTTTTTGCCCCCATCATCATGCCCCCTCGCAAGAACAAACTTATCACCCACCAAATGAAGCTGGAAGTCATCAAAAGAAAAGAAAAAGGAGAAGGAAACTCAGCCATCGGTCGAGCAATGGGTTTAGCGGAATCGACAGTTAGAACGATCTGGGCTAACCGAGAAAAGATCAACACCATCGTGAAGTCCTATGGTGCTGCCATGATGGACCAACGTTGCAGGAGCAACAATCCAGCTATGGTGGTCATGGAGCGATACCTGGCAGCATTCCTAGCCCGTATATTGATGCAAATAAACTAAAACTAAAAAAAAAAAAAAAAAAAAAATTGGTGGGTGGCTTCCTTAACCCTTCAAACCCGGTTGGTACACACGTGTACCATTTTTTTTTGGCCCCAGGAACCCGGGTGGTACTACATTGTACCATTGCTTGAAAGCCTGTGAGCTTCGTGTGCGAGGCGTCGGTCCGACGCATGTAAACAACAGCCGGCTGGACCGACGCTCCGCATCTCCGGCCACAAGAAGGAGAGCGTCGCTTGTTCGTGTGTGCCTGTATGTTGTTGTTCAGTATCGAAAAGTGGTGTAAAGTGGCTGGTTTGGCCATAAAGTTATCTCCAATGAAATCATCATCACAGCTCACCCAGTTGACTTAGAGAGCTCTACTTAAGGCCATTTTACAGGTAAATAACACAGCTACGCTTGGGGATGCGCGGGAATGCGGGAAGCAGTCTGATTAACGAATATACGGTAGCCTAGCCTAGACGTTTTTCGGCCAAAACACCCGGATTTCGAGGAATATATATATAATATATAGCCGGGGTCGGAGGGTTAACCCTCCGACCCCGGCTAGGGAATATCGTAACTGTACTCTGTGTCCGGGGGTTTTCAGGAATTTTGGTACAAGTTGACTCACATGTTACTCCTGAAATACATTACACAAAGTTATAAAAAAAAACAGAAAAATGTAGCACAAACCTTCATGTGTAGAATGCCGTTGAGTAGAGGTCTCTAGCCCAAGTGATTGCATAATGGTGAGCGCGGGAAGTGGAGTGATATTTATGCGTGAAAATCATCCCGCGTTCGGATGCGTCGCCTTGGCCCAGGCCGCGGCTCGTCGCGCCAAACTTTTTACCTCCCGGAGGCGATTTTATGTATTGATAGTGATGTTATTATAGTTATTTGGAGTCCAATTATATAAAATATGTGTATTAGGCTATCATTTTCACTAATATTTCACATTTTCACTCGATACCGTAGTTTTTATGAGTAATTGAGGTAGGTTATTGTTATATTAGGCACTGATTATTCGTTATCACAGGTGTTTATTATACTTTGGCCATCAAATCTTAGGTCTTGTGTCACTTTCACTTTGACAAATATGCTTTAGAGAGTGTCACTGTCACTGATAATGCTCATTTTCACTTGATACGGTACATTTTATTAGTAATTGAGGTAGGTTATTGTTATATTAGGCACTGATTATTCGTTATCACAGGTGTTTATTATACTTTGGCCATCTAATATTAGTTCGTGTGTCACTTTCACTTTGGTAAATATGCTTGAGAGAGTGTCACTTTCACTGATAATGCTCATTTTCACTTGATACGGTACATTTTATTAGTAATTGAGGTAGGTTATTGTTATATTAGGCACTGATTATTCGTTATCACAGGTGTTTATTATACTTTGGCCATCTAATATTATGTCATGTGTCACTTTCACTTAGTTATATGCTTTGTAAACGTTTTATATACAATTTATTGTGTCTTTTTTCACTTATTTATATATGTTTTCATAATACATGACTTTTTTATCACAATACACCTGTACATTGTTTTATTTCCACTTGTTGCCTATATACATACATATTGTCAGTCTTTGGTACTTTCACTATGATTATTAGTTAGTACTCCTGCTTGCTGTGGTATTCAGCAAAGCACGGTATAGCACATAGTGACAGTCGGCACTCCACACACTGCATGGTGGTCTTTTTCTGCTTCCTCGGCCTCACCTGGCTGTTCCAGCAGACATGGCACCGCCTTCTGCTAATGGTGACTCCATCTCGTTCCAGAGGCAGGTAACCGAGCTTGTGCACACTTACAAACTGTGCAGCCTGCATGCGGTCCTGAACGGGGCGCCCAGGTTGTGCCACTGCCCTCTGTGGCATAGCATACCTGTCCAGGAGCTCCACCAACACCTGTTTTTGGAACCTCCGCAGGCTACTGAACTTCCTGGGTGTGCGCGGATTCCGAAGCCTGTAGATATTATAGGCATTCAGCATTGACATGTCCACCATGTGCAGAAAGAACTTTTTGTACCATCTGCACGAGGTACGCAGACAGTCGATGAAGCCTATCTGCATGTCGGACTTGTCCACCAGCCTCATATTTATGTTGTAGTCCAGGACAGCATCGGGCTTGGTCACCCTGACTTTGGTGCGGCGATCCACCTTGCCAGTCTCAACTATTTCCCCCTTGTGGACGGTGCTCAGGAGGTTGACCTTCCGCTGGTCGTGCCAGTGGATAGCCAGAATGGGTCCCGACTTCTTCTTGAAGACATCGCCTTTCTTTGTTTTAGGAGGGAAACTTGGCATGCCCTTCCTTTTTGCTCTAACTGTGCCTACAGTCCCCGTCTGGCGCTCATGGAGGTACTTTGAGAGAGTGGGGGACGTGTAGTAGTTGTCCGTGTAGAGGACGTGATTCTTTTCGAAGTACCGGTTCATCATGGCTTGAACCACTGCTCCGCCAAAGCCAATGAGGGGGTCTATTGCCACGTCCCCTTCCTTCCCGCTGTAGACCAGGAAGTCCAGGACATAGCCAGTTTTGCAATCGCACAGCACAAAGAACTTTATACCAAAGCGATGTCTCTTTGAGGGGATGTACTGCCTGAAGCTCAGCTTTCCCCGGAACAGCACAAGAGACTCGTCAATACAGACGTTGCAGAAGGGCATGAAGTAGGACGTGAAACGTTCTCTCATCATCTCGTACAACGTCCTAATTTTCCACAGTTTGTCAGGGAGATGCATGTCGGTGTTGGTGACAAGATGGAGCGCTCCGAGGATGTCGAGGTACCGGTCCCGAGAGATGTATTTCCCGAAGGCAGGGGTGGATATTAGATCTTTGGTGATCCAATAGTCAGCCAACCTGTGCTTCTTCACATGAGGCATTAGCATGGTGATTGCCAGGAACACCATGAACTCGGGATGAGTCACTGGGGTCCACCGCTTCATGTGGCCCTTGGTCACCTTGCCAAAAAAGTTAACCTGGATTTGGTAATGCTTATTTGTCTCTTTTATGACAAAGTCAGTAACCTCCTTATCAAAAAAAGCCTCAAAAAGCTCATGTGGTCGAGCATTGGGGCCTGCAGGAAAACTTGGGGTAACTCCTGGAGCATCCTGTACCTCATCAAAAGGGGTTACATCAGGGTCAATGACTTCATCAGCAGCCACATCCTGCCAGTTGAAAACATAAAATCCGTCCTTCTGGCGACGCTGACGAGGAGCTACAGCGGGGGCAGCACGCCCACGAACTTTGGCGGCGCGAACCCTAGGGCGGCCAGGAGCGCGACGGCGCCCAGGCCCAGCCCGGCGGCCAGCCAGGCGGCCAGGGCGGCCAGGAGCACGACGGCCCTGGGCAAAGCGTCTGGGTTGAGGGTCGTCGATGTCCATAAATTCGTCATCGTCGTTGTCGTCAGAGCCGTCATCTTGCCCTGACGGTGGACCCAGGTAATCATGGCCAGAGTCGTCTGTGAGGTGCCCTTCATCTTCAGAGCCCCCCTCATACTCTTGCGGGGAACGAATGATGCGTGGGCGGCGTGTAGGTCGGCGAGGTGGGGAAGGAGTGGGAGATGAGGCTCTGTCATCTTCATACAGAGGTTCGGGGCTCCTTGGCCTACGACGAGTCTTAGACAGCACTGGTTCAGTGTCTGTAGGTGCAGGTATGGATGCGAGGTCAAACACATCATCAGGAACCTCTGTTGTAGGCTGGAGAGGTGGGGTGGACCCTGGGGAAACTTGCGGGGGCGTATGGCTGGGAGCGGCAGGGGTGGAAGCCGCAGGGGTGGAAGCCGCGGGAGCCTCGAACAAAGAGCGCCTACTTGTAGCTCCTTTTTTGACACATTTTCTCCCTTTTCCCTTTTCTTTAGTAGTATGTCTCCTCTCGGGGGAAATAGGGGGTAAATAGGACGAAAGTGGGGGTTCCTCAACCCTAGGCAGTGCTGGTGGTGGTGGGGAAGAATGGCGGGAGCCTGGGGCAACTTGGGTGGCGTGGGTAGATAAGGAAGACAATGGCGGGTCAACCTCGGCCTCACGCGCAGCCTCACTGGCACCCTCACGCACTGCTCCCTCACCAACTTTTAGGGCCTCTTTCCTGGCTGCCGCGGCCGCCTTTTTGAGAACTTGTTTCTTATAGAAACGTATCTTGAATGGGGATTTAGCTGGCGAAGGGCTAGGTGTCGTGTCACTCAACCTAAACTTGGCAGTCGACCTAGTGCTGTCCCATTCGCTCACTCTCACTAGACTCTCATCACCTTGCACAACTATGTCACGTTCAGTACTATCATCACTTTCATCGTCATGCTCAAATCCAAGAAAAAGCGCGTCTCTTTCACGGATTTCTTCTATATCGTCAAAATCCTCACTATAGTGAGACTCGTAAGACTCGGAGCTATCACTGCCCAAGTCATCACCAATTTTTTTGCCTTCACCACGTTCATAACTCCTCAAAGCTATTTCAATACCTCCGGGAGTCAACGCATCTTGTGCGTGCATTTGCGTTAGGGCGCGACGAACATGGGCAGGCGTCGAAGGGAGTGTGGAATCGGACACAAGGGAATCACTTTTTGGGCTAGTATCCATGTTGGCGGCAGGGTAGAGACTGGCGTACATGCTGTCTGGTAGCGCCGCCTGGTGACCACGGAGCAAAATTTGTACGCGCGCCATTCGAAAAGCACTCACGCAAGCAATGGTACAGTGTTGTACCACCCGGGTTCCTCGGGCCAAACCAAAATGGTACAGTGTTGTACCACCCGGGTTCGAAGGGTTAATATTTTCCTTTCCCTGTTAGTTTTCATCAATATATAGTGTTTGGAAATAATTACAACCCTCGGCGAAACCGTTTTCCAAATTATACAACGATCTTAAGACACGCCGCCCGATAGTGGGGAGGGCTATGAAGTACTGTACAGGGTAAATGAGGGGTTAAATGCGTAAAACGGTGATTAAAACGTATTTTAGCAAAACTTGGCTCGGGTTTTAAGGTATTTCTAAGGCCTAAAACTCAATATTTCGAAAACCCGAGCCAAGTCTTGGCCAAAGCTGGCTCGGATTTTGAGAGTTTGTAGACAACAAAATGACAGTAACCTCATTTAGAAATTTGGCTCAGGTTTCCCGAAATTGCAAAGGCATAAAACCCGAATTTTGGAAAACCCGAGCCAAGTTTTGGCAAAACTTGGCTCGGATTTTGCGACTTTTAAGACTTAAGAGTAAACAAATTACAGTAACCTAATTTAGAATTTTGGCTCATGTTTCCCTAAATTGCAAACCCCAAAAAGCATAATTTTGGAAAACCAGAGCCAATTTTTGGCAAAACTTGGATCGTATTTTGAGAATCGAAAAAGACTAACTAAATGTCGGAAATCGGCTCATGATTTCCCTAATTGCAAAGCCATATAACCAGATTTATCGAAAACTTAGCACTTATTTAAATCATAAATATCCAGTAACATAAACCTAGTACTGTACATTGGATACAAGCCTAATCCACACCTAACGCCTACAATGTGTCCGTAGTACCTAGTAGGCCTACGTGGGATACAACATGGCGGTTGGGCCGGCGCCCATTTAGTAGCCTACCGGTATTCGGCCGTATCTGTAAATACGAATGCGAGTCACTTAGAGCGAATTCCTGATCGAGCGGATGCACAATCCAACTTAACCTAACCTAAATGCGCCTCCGCTCGAATATGAATTCGCTCGAAGTGTCCAGATACCGTAAATACTACCGCAACTACGAATCTTGTTTCTGAAACCTAGTATATTAACCTAACCAAAACAAGAGATGGGCAGGTGGAATGGACTAAAAAGCTGGTGGACAGACCTCGGGACACAGGTGAAAATGGCGTGTGTACGAATCGGTGCCGTCCATAGGAAGGTATTGACAACCATGTTTCGACAAAATTCCATTTTAGTACCATATATTTTTATTAGGTTTTGCCGAGGCTTAAAACACATTTTCATATGTTTAGAGCATATAAAATCCATATTTGTTTTCAAATATTGCAAAATAATTGGTGACCAACTTATTTAGTTATACTCAATGGTTTTTATTCACAACACTTGGATAGGCACACAGACATAAATTATACAGAGGGTTGTTCAGCGGCTCACTCGTACACAGGATAAATTAGATAAAATCAAGAGGCGGAATAAACCTCTAACAAACAATTGTCCTAAAAGTACGGTAAATGGGTTAGCTTGAACACATGTAGGTCTAATAGTTTATAAGAACACAGGATGATTGTAACTGGTAAATAAACGAGGAAATGGTAGATTCCCAAAATAATACATAGGCCTACAAAGAGTTCGAATGACAAGGAACTCGGTAAACCTGACTTTTTGGACCGACAGCGATTTCAGTAAGTTTTACTTTGTTTTTTGTATTTTTTCCTTCAGATATAGTGTTGTTTTATACTGAAGAGGAGCGGAAATGAGTATTTACCCATTTTCCAACAATCTAAAAACATGCCCCCCACTAGTGGGGAGGGCTATGAAGTTCAGGGAAAATGAGGGGTTAAAAGCGTAAAAATACAATAATATAGCGTTTTGTATCAAAACTTGGCTCGGGTTTTCCCAAATTGCAAACCCATACAACCCAATTTTGTGAATACCCGAGCCAACTTTTGACGAAAGCTGGCTCAGATTTCACGGGGTGGAGTGGGTAGCCTAATATCTCATGTTATAAGAATAGTCAACTTTGGGAAGACATTAGCCTAACCCAACAACCTTACCTAACCTATCCTAGTATTATGGGTGGGGGCTACTGCCCCCACACGCCGGCTGGTTGGGTTAGACTTTTTTTTTTTTTTTTTTTTTTTTTTTTTTTAAATGTTCTAGGCTATTAGCCTAACCTAACACCTTACCTAACCTAACCTAGTATATGGGTGGGGGCTGCCGCCCCCACACCCCGCTGGTTGGGTACTGGCTGAAAAAGTATTGTTTTACAGTATACTGTATAGGCCTATGTATTTTAGCGTTTTTTTTGTTCTCCCTTATAATACATTTCAGCTCTTAACCCGCTGAACCCCAGCTAGTTTGTAATAAAAGTCCCACCCAGGCCCAGAGGGTTGAATTTTTTTTTTTCCAGAAACAATAGCGAATGGGTTAGGAATGAAGGAAAAACCACGAAAAAACGATCAAAAAGCTCAAAAAATGGTCCTACAGAGCCCCCGAAAACGGATTTTACAAGAGTAAAAAATTGAAGGCAATTTCCCCCAAAAAAAGTTTTTTGCGTGCTCATGCGCACACGGTTGGACTTAGAGAGTTTTCAACTATCGGCATGGTTGCGTGGGATATTTACACAGTTCCCATACAAATCTGAGCCCTCTAGGTGCCATAGGACCGAAGTAATTAACCTGGACGCAACCATTGCGTCGCTGGGATTTAGCGTTACATACATTGCCGACGCAACACGTGCGACGCTGGGTCTCAGCGGGGTTAATGACATATATATATAGCAATGATGTATATGCTCTACCGAACCTATTAGGCCTAAAAAGATCGATGGGCTAGCTGTCGGTCCAAAACATCAGTATAACCAGGAACTCTAAAGCATAAATGCAACTCTTAACTCTGGAATTAACCCTCCGACCCCGGCTAGGGAATATCGTGACTGTACTTTGTGTCCGGGGGTTTTCAGGAATTTTGGTCCCTGTTGATTCACATGTTACTCCTGAAATACATTACACAAAGTTATAAAAAAAACAGAAAAATGTAGCACAAACCTTCATGTGTAGAATGCCGTTGAGTAGAGGTCTCTAGCCCAAGTGATTGCATAATGGTGAGTGCGGGAAGTGGAGTGATTTTTATGCGTGAAAATCATCCCGCGTTCGGATGCGTCGCCTTTGCCCAGGCCCCGGCTCGGCTAACCTACTGTTTTCTTAGCCACTCGTCGCGCAAAACCTTTTACCTCCCGGAGGCGATTTTATGTATTGATAGTGATGTTATTATAGTTATTTGGAGTCCAATTATATAAAATATGTTTATTAGGCTATGATTGTAACAAATATTTCACATTTTCACTCGATACCGTAGTTTTTATGAGTAATTGAGGTAGGTTATTGTTATATTAGGCACTGATTATTCGTTATCACAGGTGTTTATTATACTTTGGCCATCTAATATTATGTCATGTGTCACTTTCACTTAGTTATATGCTTTGTAAACGTTTTATATACAATTTATTGTGTCTTTTTTCACTTATTTATATATGTTTTCATAATACATGATTTTTTTATCACAATACACCTGTACATTGTTTTATTTCCACTTGTTGCCTATATACATACATATTGTCAGTCTTTGGTACTTTCACTATGATTATTAGTTAGTACTCCTGCTTGCTGTGGTATTCAGCAAAGCACGGTATAGTACATAGTGACACCTGGCACTCCACACACTGCATGGTGGTCTTTTTGTGCTTCCTCGGCCTCACCTGGCTGTTCCAGCAGACATGGCACCGCCTTCTGCTAATGGTGACTCCATCTCGTTCCAGAGGCAGGTAACAGAGCTTGTGCACATTTAGATACTGTGCACACTGCAGGCGGTCCTGAACGGGGCGCCCAGGTTGTGCCACTGCCCTCTGTGGAGCTAGAGCGGGGGCAGCACGCCCACGAACTTTGGCGGCGCGCACCCTAGGGCGGCCAGGAGCGCGACGGCGCCCAGGCCCAGCCCGGCGGCCAGCCCGGCGGCCAGGGCGGCCAGGAGCACGACGGCCCTGGGCAAAGCGTCTGGGTTGAGGGTCGTCGATGTCCATAAAGTCGTCGTCATCGTCGTTGTCGTCAGAGCCGTCATCTTGCCCTGACGGTGGACCCAGGTAATCATGGCCAGAGTCATCTGTGAGGTGCCCTTCTTCTTCAGAGCCCCCCTCATAATCTCGCGGGGAACGAATGATGCGTGGGCGGCGTGTAGGTCGGCGAGGTGGGGAAGGAGTGGGTAAATAGGCCGAAAGTGGGGGGTCCTCAACCCTAGGGAGTGCTGGTGGTGGTGGGGAAGAATGGCGGGAGCCTGGGGCAACTTGGGTGGCGTGGGTAGATAAGGAAGACAATGGCGGGTCAACCTCAGCCTCCCGCTCAGCCTCACTATCATCACTTTCATCGTCATGGTCAAATCCACTAAAAAAGGCGTATCTTTCATGGATTTCGTCTAGATCGTCAAAATCTTCACTATAGTGAGACTGATAAGACTCGGAGCTATCACTACCCAACTCATCAACACTATTTTGGCCTTCACCACGTTCATAACTCCTCAAAGCTATCTCAATACCTCCGGGAGTCAACGCATCTTGTACGTGCCTTTGCGTTAGGGCGCGACGAACATGGGCAGGCGTCGAAGGGAGCGTAGAATCGGACACAAGGGAATAACTTTTTGGGCTAGTATCCATGTTGGCGGCAGGGTAGAGACTGTTTTGGTGGCGTACATGCTGTCTGGTGGCGTCGCCTAGCGACGCCTGGTGACCACGGAGCGAAATTTTTACGCGCGCCATTCGAAAGCACACACGCAAGCAATGGTACAGTGGTGTACCACCCGGGTTCCTCGGGCCAAAAAAAAATGGTACACACGTGTACCACCCGGGGTCTAAGGGTTAAATACACTATAGCCTAATGCCTAAGTCTCAATGGTATGATATGCGGCAGGAACTCTCGGTTGACGTGTAGGTTAAAATAAAGTGGCAATATTATAATTGTATCTACATTTCCTCTTCAGGGGGTCACGGGAGCCCGGGCCCGAGGAAGTATCTATATATTTCGGTATATTTCGCTACATTCCGGTCTTGTTCATACTTTAGTGACATCCTGGGCAAGAATATACATTGGAGTGGTTTATGAGTTTCGAACCAAGCTGCAAATAATGCCTTTTGGACTATTAAACATAGTGGTGACGAAACGGGTCTGAATTTTGGTGACGAAACGGGTTTTTGGGGACGAACTGGGTAGTGACGAAACGTCCATACCCCCCCTAGGTAGGCTATGTAGAGGACTTTATTTTTCCCATTTTCGAGGATGTAGGATATTGTTATATTGTAGCTTATATATTATAGACTAAGGTTAGTTAATATATGTGTTAGCCTTGGAGGATAAAATTTTTGATATGTGACGGATGGGTGAAATATATTGCAATAAATAAATTGTGGGTAGGCTAATAGGCCTAGTTCATAGTGGTTCAGTAAGAAGATATTTTTGTGAGGCTAGGCTAGTAATTCCGATAAATCTACAGTTATACTACCCCTATTTTGTCGCTATTCTGTTGGTACTAATGGGTTAATATTATTAGTAGTAGCCTAGACTTAATATGGTTTGATGATGCGCGGAAATGTATATTTGACTTGTAATAGATACATTGAAGTATTACAAACCTTCGCGAACCCATAAACAGGGAACGTGAGCTGGGTTTAGACCGTCGTGCACACATAAACAGGGTTTAGACCGGTCGCGAGACAGGTTAGTTTTCGGTTAGGTTAGGCTAATGTTAAAAATACTAAAATACGACGGTCCTCGGTATTAAACAACACTGTATATCAAATAAAAAATAAAAAACCAACAAATTACCTGAAAAACTCATATCTGGTTGGTGATAATTTGTTATCAAAATAAAACAAAATCCAGTTTCCGCGTCTGCTGAACAGTGTGTCAAAGCAAAAAAGCTTGGTTTTAGGACTGACTTAAGATCACCCTAATTGAGACTGGCTTACGAGGGGGGGGTCCGGGGGGCAAAGCCCCCCAGGCTGCCGCCGGCATACCAACGACTTAACGACAATCATAAATTGAATTACTGTATTATCAATAAAATACAGAAATATGTTAGAAAATATCCATACAGGCGACTGGATGGATATATGTGTAATTAATAGAAACATACAATCTATTGGCTAGGCTAAGTAAGACTTCTGAATTGACTACCTATCTATCGACACTCTGGTAGCGAGTCCTGGGCTTATAGGGCCGCTATAGCCTAGATCTAGGCTAAACAGAATTATTCTATGGGCCTACAATACTCAATAGTTATAGATGAAGATAATAGTTTCACAAATTTCACAATAATTCACACAATTGATCATGGGCGCTCGAACTCACCGCCTCTGCTTGGGGTCTTGGGAAGCCTGGCTGAATAGCTGGCCGATATTAGACTTTATCACATCACTGTACTGTACTCCTTGATACAGCTTTGCAGACTTCTCAAATATCAATAGTTTCACTCACTATCACAGTAATCACGGTTTCGTTAGTATATCGTATGAAAATATGTGAAAATACGAGAGTATTTCCGTCAAGTAACAAACATGGAGGTAGGCCTATACTAAAGAGACGATTAAAACCGAGTTATATTTCGGAACTTATATTCTTGTCAATCTTGGTGAACCTCACATTAATTATGTTGTGCTTTATTTACCATCATACTAATGTAGGGTGTAGGTATAAAGAGTATTAGCGAGGAGATGCGTACAAGTAGACTGGGATGGTATGGACATATGGAATGGATGAACAAAATTGGGTGAAAAGATGCAGGTCTGTGATTGTGGAGGGAGCTGCACCAAGGGAAGGGTGGACCGAGGAAGACCTGGGATCGGACTATACGTGCCGATCTCAAATCCAAGAACTTGACAATTGAAGCAGCCCTTAACAGGGTTGCCTGGAACGCCGCCATTAGGACAAGAGACTGAAACTGCACATATGTATTTACCTAATTTAGCCTAATTGTAGTTTACAGGAGTTGAGCTAAGCTCGTGTTGTCCCGTCTCTCAGTCTACTTTTTATCCAATTTTGTCTTGAAAATATGGATGTTCCTTGCCCCTACCACCTCCTCCTCCAGCCCATTCCATTTGTCAATACATCTATAGGGGAAGCTAAACTTCCTGATATCGTTCTTGCAGGTAGGTCTTTTTACTTTGTAGCTGTGGCCTCTAGTTATTCCTGTATCCATAATTAATATATCCTCCCTATCCAGCCTCTCCAGCCCCCGGGTACATTTGTACATCATTATCATGTCTCCCCTCTCTCTCCTCTCTTTTAGACTCGGTAGATTTAATTTGTCTAGCCTCCCTTCATATGGCAGTTCTCTGAGACTTGGAACCAATCTAGTGACTGCTCTCTGGATTCTTTCTAACTTGTGAACATGCTTCTTTAGATGCGGGGACCACACCACTGCTGCATACTCCAATCTTGGTCTAATCATACTCTTCATAATTTTCGCTACCATGGTCTCATCCAAGTAGTTCAGAGCAACTTTCATATTCCCGGCCATTGCATACATTCCGCTAAAGAGCTTGTTAATATGTTCTCTGGCGACAAATTATCTTGTATAATCACCCTAAATCTTTTTCTTTTTCGGCCTTGCTAATTATATTATCTCTCATCCTGTACTCCCAATTTGGTCTATTCACACTTCTTCCCATATTTAACACATGGCATTTACTTATATTAAATTTCATTTTCCACTTGGTGCTCCATTCGTATATTTTATCTAAATCCCCTTGCAGCTCCTCACAACTACTTTTATTTGTCTCATAATTTTTACGTCATCTGCAAACATTGACATGTAAGAGTTTATGCCTATCGGCAGGTGTGTGGAACACTCGGTCTTAAAATGTTATGTATGTACTGTATGTACGTATGTATGTGTCAAACCGGAGCAGTTTAGTTTGAAGACTTGAATGAATTATTATGTTCCTTCCAACAACCAACTATACTCCTAAAATCGATTAATGAAATTTACAAACACATGTGGCAGTCCGTGGATTCGAATCCAGGATGCTCACACCGAAAATCAACACCTTATGCATCGCACCACGAAGGCAGTTAAAGAATGGTGGACACTGCCTACGATTTATTATGCAACTTCGAATCCTGCATATCAATCTAAGCATGTACACACATCCCAACTGCAACTCACGTAGGCTATGCATATGTGAATGGAAAGAGCAATTAATGGGGCCTTAACCACTAGGGAAGTCCTCTCGATAAATTACCCCTGAACCAATATCAATTATTATGTTCCTTCCAACAACCAACTATACTCCTAAAATCGATTAATGAAATTTACAAACACATGTGGCAGTCCGTGGATTCGAATCCAGGATGCTCGCACCGAAAATCAACACCTTATGCATCGCACCACGAAGGCAGTTAAAGAATGGTGGACACTGCCTACGATTTATTATGCAACTTCGAATCCTGCATATCAATCTAAGCATGTACACACATCCCAACTGCAACTCACGTAGGCTATGAATATGAGAAGGAATACAAGAAAATTAGCATGAAATAGCCTTTTTTGGCCGTGTTATCACTTCCAAAGACATAATTTGAATTATAAACCATAATTTTAGGTATTCTTATACAATAATAACAACAACAAATAATGGACTCTGCTTTGGTTTGACACCCTGGACCGTGTGTACAGCTTGATAGGGTTGGCACCTCTGCCTGTAACTATGTCCATGTGTCGGAGAGGATCGTCTCTGACACATGGATATAGTTGCAGGCAGAGGTGCCAACCCTACCGAGCTGTACACACCAGATGATCAGCATAGGGGGTGCAGATACTTGTTGGAGCGAGTGTACCAGTACTAGCGATAGTGTTGTTACGTGATAACAGATGTGTAGTACAGTACCGGTAACGGTTAGGCTTGGCTAAGCTAACTGTACTGACTGAACTGAAACAGATTGGGCGGGCAATGAGGGTGAGTCAGGGAAAGCAAAGGGAGATGGAGCGGAGATGAGAGCTCACGTGTGAATCTGCTTGACCTGGGTTCGATCCCAGCCAAAGCGGACTATTTAGTGGGTGTGGTTGTACGTCCTAGTGTGTTTCACATGTTTGCACTCAGTCGGGGTACACCTCAACAACGTATACACACAGACTAATAACACATAACAAAGCCATTCCAACAGCTTCCTCTATCAACAACACCCCTTCTCTGCTATCTACACTCCCAGCCGTATTTTTTTTTTTTTTTTTTTCTATGTGATTGAGGGAGGCAAAAGGCATAACTGCCTATAGCGAGTGCCTCCCCCATAGTTGAAAGAGTGACAGGGCCAAAATCAAGGGACGTTCGAGCCAAAATGCCTGGACACACAGAGTTTGAAGCAATTTAAGTCATAGGAAGAGGGAAAGACTGATTCTGGGAGAGAGTTCCAGAGCTCAGCTGTTGAGTAGAAGAAAGTTTGAGAGTAACGTTTCACTCTTGGGTTGGAGAGTTGCACAGAGTAGGGGTGGGATTGAGTTGCAAGACGGGTACCACGTGCCCTACGTAAAGGAGGTGGTATGCACTGGGATAGCTCTGAGGAACACTGATTATTATAGTAGCGATAGAATAGCGAGAGAGATGCAACATTGCGGCGGAGAGAGAGAGATTGCAGAGAGTTGGTGAGTGGACGGGAGTTAATGATACGAAAGCCCTTCCTTTCAACTTTGTCTAGGAGAGCGGTGTGAGAGGAACCTCCCCACACATGTGAACAATACTCAATACAAGGGCGCACTATGCCCCTGTACAGAGCAAGAAGCTGTGCAGGGGAAAAGAACCCCCTAAGGCGGTTGAGCACACCCAGCTTCTGGGAGGCTGCCTTAGCAAGACTGGTAATATGGTCCTTCCAAATGAGAGCAGAAGAAAAAGAGACACCAAGAATATTGAGAGAAGATGAAGGGTTGATTTTTGTATTGTTGAAGAATAAGGGATAGTCCGCTGGGAGATCCTGACGGGTAGATAGATGGAGAAATTGGGTTTTGGAAGCATTAAAGTTAACAAGGTTTTCTCTGCCCCAATTGGAAATTGTATTTAGATCAGAATTTAAGAGTTCTATGGCTTCATTACGTTTGTTGTTGAGAGATTGCTGGCTGGGGCGTTCTGAAAAACTAATGGAGTAGTGTAAGGTTGAGTCGTCTGCGTATGAATGGATGGGAATTAAGGTACAGTTAAGGAGATCATTTATAAAAATTAGAAAGAGAATAGGAGATAGGACAGAGCCCTGAGGAACACCGGAGTTTATAGGGTGAGGAAGTGAACAATGGCCGTCCACAACCGCGGCTATGGAACGGCCGGAAAGGAAATTAGAGACAAAGGCACAGATGGAGGGATAGAAACCGAAGGAGGGTAGTTTAGAAATTAAAGATTTATGCCAGACTCTATCGAAGGCTTTCGATATTGTTACGGCTGGATCGGCAATACATATTCGGGATTCTTGATCGTAGGACAGAAATGGCTTATGTGACAACGACACGCTCGATTCCAGTCCCAAATACTATATGCTCCAGACAACAAAAGCACCAACGCCCTACAGAGTTATCGTCTATGGTAACGAGGTACCTTAACTCGGCGAAAGTGTACAACAGGGGTAGGCTATGAGGCTAAACTCCCTCAGACATTTATAGGTTACGTTATTACTAAAGAAATGCAATACTCAAGAAACTACGTTAATATTAAGCCTCTAATAATGTAGAATAGAAGCAGGCTAAAGGTATGACAGTGAAATGCTAAATGACAAATGTACACGCCTACTTGAAAGCGCGTGCACTAGAATAACTGTCCCCTACTAACATGCACTAGCATGTAGCATACAAGATGTTCATGATCCAGTAGATACCTAATAATACACATGGAAGGAACATAAATAGTAGTCACTTATTGTAATAATGAATCTATACTTGGAATAACTAAAAGGTTGCAGGCAACAGTACTGCGCCGGTAGCCTACTACCGCATAGGCTACTTCGCTTCTCTCACTCTGTCTCCCCTCTGAGTCCGTATGCGCCCTACGCAACGGAACTCCGGACACAGCAGCAAAACGACAGTGCAGTTAATTGATACATGAAAGTATTAATAGTGTTGTCTTGTGTGTGAGTAATGTGTATTGTAAAGTGTTACATACATAAACTTAAAGAGAGCTGCAATGCATAGTAAAATAAAGATATAACCCACTCATCATCCCCATGTGTTCTAGCTAGCAGGCCAAGTCACAGGAACAACGAGTCCCAGCACCGAAAGCGAGAACCCAGGAAAAGACTGCAGAGAACACAAGGACAGATAAATTACGTTACTCTACTATACCGGCACTACGAGCGAGCTGTAGTCTCTGGTACTACACTCGCTCCTGGCTCGGTAGGCAAATCAAGGCTAAGTCCTCGCCCCTCTACAGACAACTCCTGGGCATGGTCGGGCTCTTACACATGGCACTAGTCTAGTCACAAATTGGATGATGAGCTGGGCATATAACTCGTGAACATGTAGAACGTTCACCAACTATCCTCATCAAGAAGATCGCTGTTCACATTAACCCCTTAAATCTAATACATGTAAATATATGCTTGTCCTAAGAGTAATACGAGAGGTGAGTGCTGAAACTCCTTTAGGACCTCAAGGGAAGGGTATGCATTTAAATAGAGAGAAGAATGAAATGAGAGTAATGTCGTCAGAGAGAAAGAGTGCAACCGTGAGAAATTGGGAGAGAGGGCAAGGGATGTTAGAATCTCAAAGGTTCTAGGCAACCTGATCATGGAACACACAGCGAGCCTCCATGCAATGTGCAGTACGACAACATGGGCAGCCAGGCAGCATATGCAGGCGGCAATGTACTACCAACCCTGTCGCACCTAGCTATAAGCGCAGGGCTGCCAACCGGTCCATACGTCTGGCAACCATTGCTACCCTCTCGCTCTGAAGTCTAACTCACTCTCTCTCTCTGAATTCCTATTATCTCATCTATCAACTTCTCTATTGATACTACATATTAAATGGAAGGTCTCGACATGGCTTAAAACAAAACCCACCACTGGTTAGCAAATGACGAGACCTTTGCAGAGATACAAAGAACATAGTTATACGTTGTCACACTCAATATAAGCAGCGAACACGGTACACGGCCCCGCACCGTGTCGATACAGTGGAGTACCAAGGAGTACAATCAGGTTAAGTTGCCACGCACTGGGTGCGTCACAGCCCCCCCAAGATTTTAGATAATCGACCTTAGAAGCATTATCAAAATCTGACAGGCAACCAACCGACCTGCTACCCTTAGCTGCCACTAATTGCAAAAGGTGCACAACAACTGAAGTGTGAATTATACATAAAACACAATATCGCATGCATCATGCTACAACAATAAAGACTTACAAAACTAAAACAAATTTTCTCGTTTATTTTATTGTTTTATAATCTTTTTGGACGGCGTTATGATAGCCTAATTTTACTCCTGCTCAACCCACACACCGTGCACGACTATCCTGGATCATCAACCCTTGATAGACAATCTGCTATCACGTTCTCACTCCCGGCAATATGCTGAATGTTGAGATTATACTCTTGGAGCATTAGGGACCACCTGGTCAACCGCATATTCCGATTGTGAAACTGATTTAGGAATTTCAAGGGATGATGGTCCGTATAAATCGTCACTACCGGGCCGTAGGCTGGAACATAAACTTCGAAATGTTTGAGCGACAAAACGATAGCAAGAAGCTCCTTCTCTATAGTCGAGTAATTCCTTTGTGCCGAATTAAACTTGCGAGAAAAGAAGCTCACTGGGTGTTCCAAGCCCTCGGAATCAGTCTGCAGTAACACTGCCCCGGCACCCACACCGCTGGCATCAGTCGCCAGCTGAAAACTCCTGGAGAAGTCTGGGGCTCTCAAAATCGGATGTGTACACAGCAGGTGCTTGACTAGGTCGAAAGCCCTCTGACACTCCGCAGCCCAACAGAACTTCACTGACTTCGACAGTAGATCAGTTAACGGTGCTAAGACAGTAGAGTATCCCCGGATGAAGCGCCTATAATAGCCTATCATACCTAGGAACCGCATGACCTGGCGCTTAGTGGTGGGCCTGGGAAACATATTGATAGCCTGTATCTTGCTCAGGGGGGGGCACACCCGGCCTAACCCGACCACGAAGCCAAGATACTGCACAGTAGCCTTTACAAACTCGCACTTCCTCAGGTTCACCACCAGCCCAGCATCGTGCAACTTCCCAAACAGGGTCTCTAAGTGCCTTAGGTGATTTTCAAAATTGTCATCATACACTATCACGTCATCAAGGTAGACCGTGCAGTTAGGGATTTCGTCACAAATATCGTTCATCAGGTTCTGAAACGTGGCAGGTGCGTTCTTAAGCCCATAAGGCATTACGTTACATTGGTAGGTCTTGCCATCTACCACAAAACCACAAACTTGCTTAGCTCGGTCCGACAGGGGTACTTGCCAGTAGCCTTTTACAAGATCAATTTTAGTAAGGTACTTTGCATTCCCTATCTTGTCCACGCTGTCGTCAACTCGAGGCAAAGGGTAAGGGTTGGTAGTGGTCAAGCCATTTAGCCTACGAAAATCTATGCAGAACCGCACCTTGCCGTCAGGTTTTGGCTGCAACGTGACGGGTGATGTCCACTTCACATAACCTTCAGTGATCATCCCTCTCTCAACCATGTACTTTAACTCCTCCCGTAAAGCTGGCAACTTTACCGGGGGCACACGGTAGGGCACTGACTTGAAGGGCACATTATCACCGACGTCCACGTCGTGCGTTACCTGAGTAGTGAGACCTGGGTGTTCGGCGAAAACAGAGGGGTATGACCTGAACAGGCCTAGGACAGCAGCACCCTGGTGCTCAGGCAGGTGACTTACAGCTTGCCTAGCCTCTTGTTCAGTATTCCCCGCCCACTGTTCCGCGGAAATGACACAGTCCCAGCTATCCTCCTCAGCAGCATGACTGTCCCCACCTCCTTCTCCACCCTGGCCGCTGCAGGCCAGCACAGGGACAGTGAGAGGCTCTGAGGGGCGTCTCACATACTCTTTCATGAGGTTAACATGACATAACTGATGTTTTTTTCTACGGTCAGGTGTTGCAACGAGATAATCAAGGTCGGACAGTTTCTTAGCCACCACATACGGCCCAATAAACTTGGCAGAAAGGGGGTGTCCAGGCAAAGGTAAAAGCAACATTACCTCCTGACCCACCGAAAACTCCCGAAGCTTCACCTTGGCGTCATACTGGTGCTTCATGACCGCCTGTGCATTAACCAAGTTATTACCTGCCGCTGCCATGCAACCTATAAGTCTCTCCCGGCTCTCAAGGATATAATTAAGTACAGACCCCGGCTTCTCTTCGCCCTCCCAGATCTCTTTCACCATACTTAAAGGTCCTCTCACATTATGGCCAAAGACTAGTTGATTTGGACTGAACCCCAGGCTCTCTCCTGGGACTTCACGTGCAGCGAACAGAACATACGGCAGACCCAAATCCCAATCAGTGTCATGTTCTGCACAGTAACAGCGTAGCATACTCTTCAGGGTCGAGTGCCACCGCTCCAAGACTCCCTGACTCTCGGGATGGTAGGCTGACGACACTACAGAACATATACCGTGCAACTGAAGGGTTTGCTTGAACAATTTGGATGTAAAATTGCTCCCCTGGTCTGACTGCACCTCACGTGGAAATCCATAACGGGAACAGAACAATAATAAGTTTTTAACAACTGCCTTTGCCGAGCCGTTTCTCATGGGGTATGCGTCCGGGTATCTCGTAGCCACATCCATGATTGTCAACAGGAATTTATTGCCACTACTAGTAGGCGGGAAAGGGCCAACCAAATCTACTACAACTTTGCTGGACGGAGGCCCGGTGACAGGTATGGGAAACAAAGGTGCCTTCGGGATTGTCTGGTTAGGCTTCCCCGTTGTCTGGCAGGTCGCACACCCAGCCACCCATGCACAGACATCAGCCTTGACCCCAGGCCACCAGAAAAACCTGCCCAATGCCGCCAATGTTTTTGTTACCCCCAAATGACCCGCCACCGGCACATCATGCGCCAGACACAATAAGGACTCTCTATACTTATTTGGAACAACCACCTGGTCTACTACCCTCGCACCGCCCTCCCACTTCGATTTGGGGTCTAGAAATCTGCGGTACAATATCCTGTTGAGCCTAAAGAAATCTCCCGGCTTCGCATCCCCATCTTCCTCCAACTCTATGGCACCATTGCTATAACGAGCTAGGCTAGCGTCTTGCAGCTGCTGCCCACTAATGTCCCTGGGCGTCAATGCATCAAGATGGTTTTGTAATAAGACATTACCCCGGCTAGTAGGCTCTACTGCCTTAGTGGCTCTCGCTACAGCTCTTGCCTCACGCGAAGTCTTACCCAACTCTGCCTTGTTACACACCATATCTGGGCCAGAGTCAACTCCCGTGTTTATTATAGGTCCAAGTACCGAATCACCGAGAAGTGCAGCAGAATCAATGTCCCTTTTCCTGCCCTTAGCAACCTTCTCCTGATCCTTCCTCCACTGTCCCCGAGGTTGAGTGCTAGGCTGTGCAGGAGCCGCAGAGCGAGATCGGGTTACCACACAGGCCATCTCATCCTGTTGGCACCTCCCAACCCATTCCCGATTCTCACCATCCACGTCGGCCGCCCTCTCGGCAACGACTAAGGGTGGAGTCCCGGAAGTGGGCACCGCAAAGTCGTTGCCGAGAAGAAGGTCGACGCCCTCAACTGGCAAACACTCAACGATCCCTACATCCAGCTCCCTGCACACCTCTCCCACTCTCAACTCCAACCTCACAAGTGGGTATGACCTCGTAGCATTTATACCCTGCACCACAACAACTCTGGCCGCATTTATCGGTTTCCCTGTGAAGTTCCTCAACAAAGTTTGCGAAGCCCCCGTATCCCTCAGCAAGTCAACCCTCCGTAGTTCACTCCCCCAGCTCACAAACCTGTGTCCCCGATGGTCACAGAAAGTGTCCCGGACAGGTGTCGAGCCTTCCGTACGCTTCTTTACCGCGTGTGCCTCAGCTGCTGACAACTTACCCCGGGCAGTTGCTGCAGCCTTCAGAGACACACCGATACTGTGAACCAATGACACCGGCTTAGCGGGAGTGTTACTAGGGCACTCACGTGAATAATGGCCTAGCTTCTGACATTTGTAACATTTCACATCCCCAATGGGCTTCTTCCCTTGTGCGGGCGAAGAAGGGGCCTGACCTTTAGTAAACGGGAGAGGCTTGTGTTTGTAGGTGTTATTAGGTGCAATGCATTTAGTGTGGTTATGTGTGTCATAGGATTTGTTATTATCGAAAACTCTGGTGGGTGGGGTATAGCGCCCCTTCTGCCCTGACTCAGCCCTCTGAGCGGCACCGCAACCACGAATCAATGATAATCTGAGGTCTGCCATCTTGGCAGCCTCCTCTACTGTCTTGGGACATTTTTCCTTAATGTTCAGCGTTAGATCGGTTCCAGTACATTTGTAAAACTGTTCCAGATAGAAAAGTTGCTTAATTTCCTCAGCCGACTCTGCGTGCTCGGACCGAAACCAGTTATTACCTGCATCTGTTAAGTCCCGTGCGTGCTCCATAAAACTGACGTCGCTCTTCTTATTCACGCCACGGAACTTCAATCTATAAGTTTCGGGTTGCAGTTCGTAGGCCCGGAGCACAGCCTCCTTCACCAGTCCATACACTACACTCTCGTCCAGTGACAGTGCATCGTAGGCTTTCAACCCCTTACCCACTAGACGTGATGAAACTAATGCTGCCCATTTAACCTCCGGCCAGTCATACTCACGACACTTCTTTTCGAAACGAGCAAAAAACTCAGTCACTGCTGTCTCATCAAATGCGGGTACCAACTTAATTAAATGCGAAAGTGAGTCTGTAACCCGGTGCCCACCACCGAGACGACGCCCCGCGGTCTCTACTCTAGACTTCTCGACATCCATTTCAGCCTGGTACCTGGTTGCATCCTGATTGGCTTGGATTCTAGCAACCTCTATGCGTTCTATACTAGCCTGTTGTATCTGTATCTGAGTCTCCTGCAGCTTAAACTTAGCTAGTTCTAGCTGAAATAACATCTCAGGAGACAGGCCTGGGGGGGGAGAGCACAAAATGGGGGATCCACACCGAGACGTGTTTACGGGTAAGCCAGCTTGCCCTTGAGAACCCTCCTGCTGCATCGTGCTAAGACTCGCTGGCTGAGGGCCCAGCTCAGGGGTAGAGTGGAATGGAGGCTTGGAGGGAACCCCCCAAGACCCCACTCCACCCACCGCCCCATCGCCATCACCCAACAAACATGCCACCAAATTCTTCTTGGGCCAACTGTCAGGACAGTCCCGCCCCAAAACCGTGGCTAAACAGCGAAGACCGTAACAATCAATAGCCTGCAGGCGCTGTTCGGTCAAAGGTGTCTGCAAAAATGCCCGGGCATCCCTCTCTCCACTTATAACACTCCCCTCCCTAAACATCTGTTGTACTTGCTGGTTACTAGGCTGTACCGTGTTATCCTCCCCCGTAAATGATGAGTCATTAGACATAGTGCTGGTTATACAATTGCTGTTCATAAAAAAAAAGAAGTGCTTATTACTAATTGCAGTCTCGACTCACAAAATGTTAAAGATGCTTGAATGACTCTACTCTAGACACCCCCAACGAAACAATCTGCAAGTCCACCAATACAATAATGACACAATAAAAATTCCTCCAATATGCAAGAAAATTCTAGCCAGCTCTACTAGGTAGCATAGAATAGTTCTCCAAAAAACATGTGATAGGATACTACTGAATCTTGTGCAAGGTCGCCATTTTGTTACGGCTGGATCGGCAATACATATTCGGGATTCTTGATCGTAGGACAGAAATGGCTTATGTGACAACGACACGCTCGATTCCAGTCCCAAATACTATATGCTCCAGACAACAAAAGCACCAACGCCCTACAGAGTTATCGTCTATGGTAACGAGGTACCTTAACTCGGCGAAAGTGTACAACAGGGGTAGGCTATGAGGCTAAACTCCCTCAGACATTTATAGGTTACGTTATTACTAAAGAAATGCAATACTCAAGAAACTACGTTAATATTAAGCCTCTAATAATGTAGAATAGAAGCAGGCTAAAGGTATGACAGTGAAATGCTAAATGACAAATGTACACGCCTACTTGAAAGCGCGTGCACTAGAATAACTGTCCCCTACTAACATGCACTAGCATGTAGCATACAAGATGTTCATGATCCAGTAGATACCTAATAATACACATGGAAGGAACATAAATAGTAGTCACTTATTGTAATAATGAATCTATACTTGGAATAACTAAAAGGTTGCAGGCAACAGTACTGCGCCGGTAGCCTACTACCGCATAGGCTACTTCGCTTCTCTCACTCTGTCTCCCCTCTGAGTCCGTATGCGCCCTACGCAACGGAACTCCGGACACAGCAGCAAAACGACAGTGCAGTTAATTGATACATGAAAGTATTAATAGTGTTGTCTTGTGTGTGAGTAATGTGTATTGTAAAGTGTTACATACATAAACTTAAAGAGAGCTGCAATGCATAGTAAAATAAAGATATAACCCACTCATCATCCCCATGTGTTCTAGCTAGCAGGCCAAGTCACAGGAACAACGAGTCCCAGCACCGAAAGCGAGAACCCAGGAAAAGACTGCAGAGAACACAAGGACAGATAAATTACGTTACTCTACTATACCGGCACTACGAGCGAGCTGTAGTCTCTGGTACTACACTCGCTCCTGGCTCGGTAGGCAAATCAAGGCTAAGTCCTCGCCCCTCTACAGACAACTCCTGGGCATGGTCGGGCTCTTACACATGGCACTAGTCTAGTCACAAATTGGATGATGAGCTGGGCATATAACTCGTGAACATGTAGAACGTTCACCAACTATCCTCATCAAGAAGATCGCTGTTCACATTAACCCCTTAAATCTAATACATGTAAATATATGCTTGTCCTAAGAGTAATACGAGAGGTGAGTGCTGAAACTCCTTTAGGACCTCAAGGGAAGGGTATGCATTTAAATAGAGAGAAGAATGAAATGAGAGTAATGTCGTCAGAGAGAAAGAGTGCAACCGTGAGAAATTGGGAGAGAGGGCAAGGGATGTTAGAATCTCAAAGGTTCTAGGCAACCTGATCATGGAACACACAGCGAGCCTCCATGCAATGTGCAGTACGACAACATGGGCAGCCAGGCAGCATATGCAGGCGGCAATGTACTACCAACCCTGTCGCACCTAGCTATAAGCGCAGGGCTGCCAACCCGGTCCATACGTCTGGCAACCATTGCTACCCTCTCGCTCTGAAGTCTAACTCACTCTCTCTCTCTGAATTCCTATTATCTCATCTATCAACTTCTCTATTGATACTACATATTAAATGGAAGGTCTCGACATGGCTTAAAACAAAACCCACCACTGGTTAGCAAATGACGAGACCTTTGCAGAGATACAAAGAACATAGTTATACGTTGTCACACTCAATATAAGCAGCGAACACGGTACACGGCCCCGCACCGTGTCGATACAGTGGAGTACCAAGGAGTACAATCAGGTTAAGTTGCCACGCACTGGGTGCGTCACAATATGTCTAGTGCAATAGAAAAAGTCTCACCGAAGTCCCGAAAGGAGGATGACCAAGAGTTAGTAAGATATGAAAGAAGATCACCAGTAGAGCGACCCTTAAGGAAGCCATACTGGCGATCTGAGAGCAGATTATGAGAAGAGAAATGCTTAAGAAATTTGGAAGCAAGAATAGTTTCAAAAACTTTAGAAAGACAAGAGATAAGAGCAATTGGACGATAGTTGGAGGGTTGAGAGCGGTCACCCTTCTTTGGGACAGGTTGAATGTGAGCAAACTTCCAGCATGAAGGGAAGACGTTAGAGGATAGACAGAGACGAAAGAGTTTGCCTAGGCAGGGAGTCAGCACGGAAGCACAGTTTTTGAGAACAACAGGAGGAACACCGTCCGGACCGTACGCCTTATTAGTGTTAAGCCCAGAGAGGGTAAAAAGTACATCTTTAGAAGAGATTAGGATATTAGGCATAAGTAAGAGAGAGGAGGGCGGAGAGGGAGGAATAGCACCGGAATCATCCAAGGTGGAGTTTCTAGCAAAAGTTTGAGCGAAGAGTTTAGCTTTGTCAGAGGAAGAAGTGATGGTTGAGCCATCAGAGTGGGAAAGGGGAGGGAAAGACGAGGAAGAGAAATTGTTGGAGAGGTTTTTGGCTAGATGCCAGAAAGCTTGGGAAGAGCTAGAGTTGGATAGTTCAGTGCATTTATTATTGATGAAAGAGTGTTTGGCAAGTCGAAGAACAGATTTGGCTTGATTCCGGGCAGAAACATATGAAGAATGAGAGTCTTGAGTTTTAAGGCGTCGGTACCGTTTGAATGCTTCCTCCTTATTGCGGACAGCAGTAGAACAGGCGTGAGTAAACCAAGATTTTTTAGCATTAGTCTGAGAGAAAGAGAATGGAATGTATGCTTCCATGCCCGATAGGATTACCTCGGTAATGCGTTCAGCACTCTCCGAGGGTCCTCGGCCATGGAAGCAGAAATCATTCCATGGGAAATCAAAGAAGTACTGCCGAAGAGCCTCCCAGTCGGCAGCGCCAAAGTGCCACAAGCGCCGCCGGCTAGGAGGATCGGGTGGCTGTACTGGAGAGATAGGACAGGTGACAGAGATAAGTTTATGGTCGGAGGAGCCCAAAGGAGAGAAAAGATCGACAGTATAAGAAGAAGGGTTAGAAGTTAGAAACAGGTCAAGAATGTTGGGCCGATCTCCGATGCGATCCGGGATACGGGTGGGTTGCTGAACTAACTGCTCTAGGTCATTTAGGATAGAAAAGACGTAGGCTTGTTCACCAGGTGGATCAGTAGTGTGAGAGGAGAGCCAATGGCGGTGGTGAACGTTGAAATCTCCTAAGAGGGAGATTTCTGAGAAAGGAGAAATGGATAGAATGTGTTCCACTGTAGAGTTTAGATAGTCAAAGAATTTGGGAAAGTTGGTAGAGTTAGGGGAAAGATAGACAGCACAGAAATATTTAGTAAGAGAATGACAGGAAAGTTTGAGCCATAAAGTTGAGAATTCAGAGGAGTCGAAATCGGGAACACGAGAGCAAGTGAGTTTGTTGTGCACATATGCACAACATCCGCCTTTGGCTTTGAAACTAGGATAGAGAAAGTAGGAGGATACAGAGAAGGGGTTGCTGGATGTTGCTACAGACACCTGAGTTTCGGTGAGGAAGAGAAGATCAGGTTTGTAGGAGGAGAGATGGTGCTCAACAGAGTGAAAGTTAGAGGAAAGTCCGCGAATGTTGCAGAAATTAATAGAAAGAGTAACAGGCCGAGGTCCAGGTAATTGTGTGGGGTCGTCAGGGGATGGTCGGTCGGGTGAGGGGGCATTTATGGTCCCCCCCCCTGGGGACTCCGAGGCTGGGCTATAATTCATAATTTTTTTTTTTTTTAATTTTGGTGTGGAAGAATGAAGTGTGGTGTGCATGTTAGTGTAGTGAAGTGGATAGGAGGAGGAGGTGTTTGTGAGAGCTAGCTGGATTGCTCTCAGTGTAAATGAGGCACAAAGAAAATCAGTAAGAGAGGCCAAGCAAGTGAAACAGGAGTTCCAGCGACTCTTTATCACATGCCTATAACCTCACCTGGGTCTAGCCCTGATCGATTGGTGCCTACAATCTCCCCACTTATGGTCCTAGTGTACTGTCTGATGGCGTAATGGGATTCCAAATGTAAGAGTATACAGGGTGGGGGAGGGGGGGGGGGGGTGCATGCCGGGGGAGTGGTTGCTATGGAAATTCACCATGTTGGGTGTCCACAACTTGGGCATGACACCACAGATATCTCCGAAAATTATAAAAAAAAATCCGAGTTGTGTGGGTACCTGTCCGACATGGGCCCTCCTATTTGTATCCGTGGAACTCAGAATTTTGCCAAGATATACTGTGACCTGTCTGAGAGGCCGATGCCATTCCGAGAAGTGCGGGGTTCCGAGTTAGCAGGGGGGCAAATAACAGCTGGCAGTGGGATAATTTAGGGGGGAAAAAAACACTCAAATTCGACTCGTAACTTATGTGACTGTGAACGTGGGAATATTACCGCGAAAGGTCGGTTGAATTTAACCCCTAGTTATTTCAGTGGGATCCTACGTTATTTGTATCCAGTCTCAATTTTGTGGAGTTTGTGTTTATAAGAATAATTTTTGTTTGCAGATTGATATAGAGTAGCGAGGTGACTGAGGCCGCAGTACTGTCTATCTATCCAGTGCCAGACTCCTTACTCCCCTTAATGATGGTGGCCATACACAGAAGGCCCCCAAGTGGACCTATCGCCTGTAAGAGGGACAACCCGAGCCAGTTTACTGAAGGAATTACAGGATTGACCACTCAATTTGATACCTTTTGATGTGTTCGCCGCTCTTCTAGCGGCACCAAGGAGCGCGACGCCCCTCGTTATGGGTGGTGATCTGGTGCAGTATTTACCTAATTGTATTTACCTAATTGTAGTTTACAGGAGTTGAGCTAAGCTCGTGTTGTCCCGTCTCTCAGTCTACTTTTTATCCAATTTTGTCTTGAAAATATGGATGTTCCTTGCCCCTACCACCTCCTCCTCCAGCCCATTCCATTTGTCAATACATCTATAGGGGAAGCTAAACTTCCTGATATCGTTCTTGCAGGTAGGTCTTTTTACTTTGTAGCTGTGGCCTCTAGTTATTCCTGTATCCATAATTAATATATCCTCCCTATCCAGCCTCTCCAGCCCCCGGGCACATTTGTACATCATTATCATGTCTCCCCTCTCTCTCCTCTCTTTTAAACTCGGTAGATTTAATTTGTCTAGCCTCCCTTCATATGGCAGTTCTCTGAGACTTGGAACCAATCTAGTGACTGCTCTCTGGATTCTTTCTAACTTGTGAATATGCTTCTTTAGATGCGGGGACCACACCACTGCTGCATACTCCAATCTTGGTCTAATCATACTCTTCATAATTTTCGCTACCATGGTCTCATCCAAGTAGTTCAGAGCAACTTTCATATTCCCGGCCATTGCATACATTCCGCTAAAGAGCTTGTTAATATGTTTCTCTGGCGACAAATTATCTTGTATAATCAACCCTAAATCTTTTTCTTTTTCGGCCTTGCTAATTATATTATCTCCCATCCTGTACTCCCAATTTGGTCTATTCACACTTCTTCCCATATTTAACACATGGCATTTACTTATATTAAATTTCATTTTCCACTTGGTGCTCCATTCGTATATTTTATCTAAATCCCCTTGCAGCTCCTCACAACTACTTTTATTTGTTATTTGTTTCATAATTTTTACGTCATCTGCAAACATTGACATGTAAGAGTTTATGCCTATCGGCAGGTCATTCACGTACATAAGGAACATGAGAGGTGCCAACACAGATCCCTGCGGCACACCACTCTCAACTTTCCGCCACGATGAGTAAGTTCCTCTAATGTTGGTCCTCATTTCCCTATCTGTTAAATAGCTCTCCATCCATTTCAGCAAACTCCCCCTGACACATCCTAGCGTCTCAAGCTTAGATAACAATCTCTTATGTGGTACCTTATCGAATGCTTTGGAAAGGTCTAAGTAGACGCAGTCCACCCATCCGCCTTTTTCTTGGAGTACATCTATCACCCTACTGTAATAACATAGCAAACTGGTAACACAAGATGTCCCTTCTCTGAATCCAAATTGCTTTGGGGTTATTATCTTCTTTCTCTCCAACATTTTCATCCATCTCTTCCTAATTAGCTTTTCACAAATCTTGCATACAATACTAGTAAGTGAAACTGGTCTATAGTTTAGAGGGTCCTCAGGGTTTCCATTCTTGTATATCGGAATGATATTAGCTCTTTTCCATTCAACAGGAACCTGTCCTTTATCTAAGGAAGCTTGAATTATGTCCCTCACTGGCTCTACTAATTGTTCTGCACACTCCTTTAAAACCCAGGCAGACACTTCATCTGGTCCCATAGCTTTCCTTACTTCAAGTCCTCTCATCGCAGATAACAGCTCATCTCTAGTTATTTCAATCTTACTAAGACCACTCTCCAGTACTCCCGCCTGTGGTTCGTCAAAACCTTCCTCTCTAGTAAAAACTGACCCCAATTTGTTATTCATTACCTCACACATGTCCGATACATTTTCATACGTCCTAGCATCAACTCTTAATTTAGTAATTTGTTTCTTTACCTTCAACTTACTGTTTATATATTTATAAAATAATCTAGGGTCACTTTCACATTTATTTACTATGTTCTTCTCATAGTTCATTTTAACTTGCCTAATTATGTTAACATATCTATTCCTCTCCTGTTTATATTTATTCCGATTACTCTCAGTGTTCCTTCTTCTTAATCTAGCCCAAGCTGCATCACGCCTACCCAAAGCTCTTTTGCATTTCAAATTAAACCAATCTTTCTGCTTAGTAAAATTTCCAGTTTTATATCTTGGGACAAACATATTGGTTCCTACTCTATAAATTTCGAGGAATCTACTATATTTACCTTGTACGTCCTGTTCCTTCAAAATAAGATCCCAATCTACTCCCTCTAAATATCTTTTCAAGGATACATAATCAGCTTTCTATCTATCTATCTATCTATCTATCTATATGCTCAGGCCCAATCCCCATTTTGGGGGTAGCCGACTCAAGACAGAGCAAGAACAGGGAAAACACAAAAACAACATAAAACAAAAAATAAACACAGATAAAAAACACAAACTCACACACATAGCTTTACTATAATTTAATCTGTCATTTATGTAGCTATTGTCTAATCTATTGGCATTACTCGAGGTCAACTTCCATTTTAGTAATAGGTGATCACTTTTACCTACAGGACATAGATAGTTTATATCACTAATTTCGTGAGGATCTTTTGTAAAAATCAGATCGAGTTTAGAAGGTTCGTTATTACCCCTCATTCTTGTATTTTCCTTCACATGTTGTGCAAGTACATTTTCCGTAACCAACTCCACTAGCCGACTTCCCCAAGATCTCTGATTTGGCCCTGCATCTCCCGATTCCCAATCAACCTCACTACAGTTGAAATCTCCTACCAAGATCAATCGATTCTTCCTTAAAAGCAATCTTCTCAACGACTGAATCATCAAAAAAATAGTAAAAAAATAAAAGAAAAAATATATAGAAATGAAATGGGGAATGGGCCTGAACAAATAGATAAATAGATAGATAGATGTATCTTAATTTAATGCACCAGTATTTGCAGTACCGGTAATAATTTTCCCTCTCTTTCCTTCTCTCTAGATCCAAAATCCAAAATTCTTGGTTTGTATGCTGCCAGAGACATTGAGAAGAACAGCATGATTATTCAATATATCGGAGAAATTATCCAGTCTGAGCTGGCTGAGGTAAGTCCATAATATAGATTTTAATGATAACTACAATAGTGTATAAGAATGTTGTTATAGTTAGCATGGTCATTAACCTCATCTGTACCGGTGCCGTACTTTTAACTTTATTCTGGCCACTATTAAACGATTATAGCCAGTTTATAAAGGGCCTCCGGCAATTATCAGGCTTCAAACTATCTTCATTAACACTTTTTACTGTGGTGATGGGCTGGTCTATCAGAATGAGAGTTGAGCGT
This sequence comes from Lithodes maja, assembly GCA_037953745.1. Classification (NCBI taxonomy): domain Eukaryota; kingdom Metazoa; phylum Arthropoda; class Malacostraca; order Decapoda; family Lithodidae; genus Lithodes; species Lithodes maja. The sequence continues at coordinate 229,589 of JBAKBP010000364.1, read as the reverse complement.
TCTCTGCCATACCCATAGCTTACTCTGACTGTTCCTTTTACTTATATATTTTCTAGATCTCAAGTGACGGCGTCTTTTCCGTGGATTGACCTCCCTACTGCCAACCCTGGCAGATTGGGAGCCAAAGCGTCACATTTTTCCTTTGCCCCTCAACTTTCCCTTTATAATTGCTGAGGGGCACAGGGCCTTGGGTGGGGCTTTTGTTTCCCGGGCGTTTCCGCACCCTTCTCAACTCCCCGCCTTTGAGTGGCTTCGGTCACCTGGGCATTATTAGTGGTAAGCTGGGAGGGTTCTGTGGGGGCGCTCGGTTATGGCCTTGCTCGGGACCTTGGGGCTGCTCGGCCAGACAGCCTGAGGAACAACAACAACAAAACTTTTTACTACCACAGATCCTTCTTTACTGCAATAAATTGTCTAAACGTAGCTTAAATAAAATATATAAGACGTCGCCGGTACAGAAGGGGTTAACTGATAATAGATTATATAAAATACAACTGAACTTCCTGAGCTTCACATTTGATCAATTCCTTGCAGTTGGGTCTCGTTAGACAGCTTCAAGAGAGCCCTGGATGTCGAACTGCAAAAGGTGCCAGACGAGCCCATCCTCGCAAGGGAGCGAGCTGTCGCTTCAAACAGTCTACTGCACCAAACCACCACCCAAAACGAGGGGCGTCGCGCTCCTTGGTGCCGCTAGAAGAGTGGCGAACACATCATAAGGTAAGGGTGCAGTACATGGTTAGATTTATATGTAGTATTCGATAAATAGGTATTAATCGCGGTCATGTACTGTACTTATAACTGTCTTGATGGTGTAATGGTTAAAGCTTGTAAGTTCTATACATGGTGTTCAGGGTTTGAATCCCCGGAGGATGGTATGCTTTCATTAATTTCATTGGAAGTTATTGGTGTTAAGAATGATATAAGTCAATATTTTGATAGCCTAATGCTTAGTGTGCGAAATTTGGGTGTGAGTATCCTAAGTTGGAGTCCTTGGAATACTGTACCACATATATTCATTACTTTCAGTGATTATTAGTTAGGTTTATTTGTAAATTAATTGGTGGGTTGGTGAAAACAAATATGAATATACAATATATTTGTTTAGTTTTGTGTTACTTTATATAATTGTTTGGTTTTGTCATAATCACAGACACAGTGATGATGCAGTTTTTACCACCATACACTCCCAGCTGAATAGCTGGGCTAGGGTGGATGCCCTGATGTATCAGGGACTTAGTGAATAGTAGCCACAGATTGCTAGACCGCACTGACATCTGCCAATAACTCACTGGCTGGCCCGAGGCTCGAATCGTCAACCTCACGGTCAGCAGGCGAGAGCTCTACCAACCGAGCTACGGCCTGTGCATATGGATTTACTGATATACATTTACTTTGAGATTTGAGGTTTTATATAGCCAAATTTAGCAGGGAAGACTCTATCTACAGTTGGCCACATAAGTTCTGTTCCTCTCTGTGATCTTATATTATAATACACATGATTGAATTACAAGTGTAATTTCTTATGTAGTGGCTATCTCATCTAATTAGTCTATGGATAATCAAAACAAACCACACTCGCAGTTCATTCATACTAATTTTACTTTCATACTTAAAATCACAACGAGGTACAGAACTTATGTGGCCAACTGTACCCTATTATATTGTAAAACTTGCAAAATATACAAACCAAAACGGGGACGACACAATATAAATGAAATTATAAAACTTGCAAAATAAACGATAATAATATATAATAAATATAGCGATAATAATCGCTATGTGGAAATAACACTTTAGCAAAATATAATTTAGAAATAACAGAACACAAAACTACAGTATGTACAGTAACTATATAACAGTTCTCCAGGGGAAAGAGTCACTGCTCTGAAGGACAGTATATTGAGAGCCTGTAATTACTGGCTAAGGCTGTAAACCAAATGACCTCCTGAGGCTAAAAGTTCTATCTATCTATCTATTGCCTGACGCCGTGATGGCCACGAACGAACCGCCCTCATGCACCTCTGTCCCCAGTCAGTCGACGCCCCTCCTCCCAACCAGCACCGCCTTCGTCCATATACTTCCTCACTCCATCCTTCCACCTCTCCTTCGGTGCACCTCTCCCTCTCTATCCTTCCACCTCGCTCTCGTACACCCTCTTAGTCATTCTCTCGCTTTCCATACGTTCCATATGGCCGAACCATCTCAAGTTGTTCCTTTTCACACTTTCCAGCACATCTACCTCCACACCACACCTCCTTCTTACTTCCTCATTCGTCTGTCTATCCCTCCATATAACTCCGCACACACTTCTCAAGTAACTCATTTCCACCGCTCTCACTCTTGGTCCGAGTCTTCCCGAACGTCCATGCTTCGCTTCCGTAAGTTAGTGTCGGGATTACCACACTGTCATGCAAGGACTTCTTCACTTCCATACTGACCACCCTATTTCTTATTACTGCTTTCAGCGGTCCTACAACCCTCTTCCCCTGTTGCACCCTCTCCCACACTTCTTCATCCATAGTCCCATCTTTACTCAACACACTGCCCAGATACTGTACTTAAAAGAGCTGATGATCTCCATAGCCTGACCGTTCAACTTTACCTCACACTCTGTGACTTCACCCCTTTCGAAGACCATAATAATAATAATAATAATAATAAGCATGTTACTTATATCTCACAAGCGCCAATTTTTCCGCAGAATTCACTGGCGCTCGAAAACCAAAACCAAACCCAAAAAACAAACCCGAATCGCTTAAATCAATGAAACACAAAACCTATACGCATCACCCAGCCACCAGCAATGGCAAATAGCCTACACCCTGTAACCATAACCTTGTTCTTCTCCGCATTTACCTTCTCATTTAGTTTTTCGCACACTGTTCCAAACTCAATTACCAGACCCTGCAACTCCCATTCATTATGGCTCATTATCGCTAAAAGTTGTGGATAGGATATCTAGTGAAGAGCCGAGGAGGTATCAAAAGTATCAGTGATGCTAAATAGTTATTTCCACATAGTGATTTTAATAAGTTCTTGTGCCTTTATATTGTGTCGTCCCTGTTTTGGTTTGTTTATTTTGCAAGTTTGACATTACAGTATAATAAAATGAGATGTGTACTAGCAGGCTTGAATGGTTTGAACATGTAGAGATGATGGATGAACTAAGTTTGGTGGGGGTGACCAGTAGCGACATTGGTAGAGCGCCCGGTTTCTAACCGAGTGGACCGAGTTTGATTCTCGGCAGGTGGAGATGTTTGGGGCAATCTCCTCACACCCCTTGCCTCTGTTTCGCCTGATAGTAAAATAGCTTACGCGGCAGGATGAAAAGTTGGGTGAAAAAATACAAGTCTATGAATGTGGAGGGAGCTGCACCAAGAAAGACATGGGATTATACCTTATGATTTGATCTTGAATTTAAAAACCTGGCAAGTAAGGCAGCTCTGAACAGGGTTGCCTGGAGCGCCGCCATTGGGATGCGAGACGCACTTGGTCTTTTATAGCGATTTTGATTAGTTCTTTTGTCTTTATATTGTGTCTTCTCTGTGTGTGTTTTTTTTTTTTTTTTTTTTTTTTTTTTTTTTTTTTTTTTTTTGTGCAAGTCTTACATTATTATTTTTAATGTATGTATGTATTTACCTACTAATTCTGTTTCTTTGTACAGGTCCGAGAGAAGCGTTACGAGGCGATGAACCGAGGGATCTACATGTTCCGACTGGACGACCAACGAGTGGTAGACGCTACGGTGACCGGGGGACTGGCTCGCTACATCAACCACTCCCGCGGCCCCAACTGTTACACCGAGACAATTGAAGTGGAAAGAGACTTCAAGATCCTGATTATTTCCAACCGCAAGATCATCAGAGGAGAAGAGGTAATGTTTTGTTATGTTATGATTGAAGAAGGAGGTGTGGTGTGGAGGTAGATATGCTGGAAAGTGTGAAAAGGAACAACTTGAGATGGTTCGGCCATATGGAACGTATGGAAAGCGAGAGAATGACTAAGAGGGTGTACGAGAGCGAGGTGGAGGGACAGAGAGGGCGAGGTAGACCGAATATGAGGTGGAAGGATGGAGTGAGGAAGTACATGAACGAGGGCGGTACTGGTTGGGGGGAGGGGCATCGACTGACTGGGGACAGGTGCATGGGGGCGGTTCGTTCGTGGCCACCCCTTCGGGGATCACGGCGTCAGGCAATAGATAGATAGATGGAGGATTGTGTTCTTTTATTTATAATTTTTTTTTTTTTACTTAACCCGGGAGCTGCGGGGAGACTCTTAAGAGTTCCCCCGGCGGACTGCGGGAAGACTCTCCTGAGTAAGTAAAATTAAAAATCAACTTTTGACATCGAATTTATTTATTTTTTTATTTTTTTTTATTTTATTTTATTTTTTTTTTTTGCCCCTGGGCCATGCAAAATCTCAGTCCTCTACCTCCCCTCCTTCCCCACTTTCCTCCTATCCTTCAGTTATCACCTATTTTCCCTATTATTCCCTTATTCTGAGGTATATTTTCGTGCTAACATTAGCGAGTTGCAAGCAGGGTGTTGTCATCACTGATGGCAATCGAGTGCAAGAGAGAGAGAGAGAGTATCGATCGACTGTGTCTCAGTGACCTTGGGGGAAATTGGCGGGAAGGTAGCTTGCCTCACCCATACATTATACAACTCGCGGGCTATATCTCCGATTTTGACCATCCAAACGCTGTTTTCAACTCGTTTTATTGTTGTTTCAGGTTAATACCTTTATAATCAACCCATAATAGGCGCATATGGATAATTATTAATGCTATTAATGGTACAATGAATATTTTAGTGACGGAAACACCTCAAATACGTCAGCACAGGGGGAGGTTTTCAATTACCCCCGTGCGCACTTCAGAGGTTAAGCGTTGTTTCCACATAATTTTTTGTTCTATGTGAATGAGGGAGACAAAGGCATAACTGCCTGCAGCGAGTGCCTCCCCCAGGTTTGAAAGAGTGACAGGGCCAAAATCAAGGGACGTTCGAGCTAAAATGCCTGGACACACAGAGTTTGAAGCAATTTAAGTCATAGGAAGAGGGAAAGACTGATTCTGGGAGAGAGTTCCAGAGCTCAGCAGTTGAATAGAAGAAAGTCTGAGAATAGCATTTCACTCTTGGGTTGGAGAGTTGCACAGAGTAGGGGTGCGATTGTGTTGCAAGGCGGGTACTACGTACCCTACGTAGAGGAGGTGGTATACACTGGGAAAGCTCCGAGGAACACTGATTATTGTAGTAGCGATAGAATAGCGAGAGAGATGCAACATTGCGGCGAAGAGAGAGAGATTGCAGAGAGTTGGTGAGTGGACGGGAGTTAATGATACGAAAGGCTTTCCTTTCTACTTTATCTAGGAGTGCGATGTGAGAGGATCCTCCCCACACATGTGAACAATACTCAATATAAGGTCGCACTGTGCCCCTGTACAGAGCAAGTAGCTGCGCAGGGGTAAAGAACCCCTTGAGGCGGTTGAGCACACCCAGCTTCTGGAGGCTGCCTTAGCGAGACCGGTAATATGGTCCTTCCAAGTGAGAGCGTTTTTGATTACCGTAGTTATTTTGTCTTTTTACTGTGTTCGTATAAGTTTTGGTTTGTTTATTTTGCAAGTTTTATATTATAATTGACAGACAAAAGTGTTGTGAGGAAATATTTCTATGATGATCCAGTGTTTAACGCGGTACACTCCCTTGATTGACAGGGCTAGGGTGTGCCTTTGTTACAGGGACTTTATTGGACATTTACATTTATGTTAGTAATAAAATTGGTGCTTCTTTCAGTATCTTACAGTAGACGTTCTGGAAGAGGCCTTTTTAGACCTTTGTATCCAGCTTGGGACCCGCAAAAAGTGGTGGCTGTGGCAGTGGCAGTCAATACAATTTTATCATACTGAAGTTTAGCTTTATACTGTAATTATAAAATAGATCTTGTCTACTCCATGCCTTGTCTAAATTACGCTCAAACGTTTGTAAAGATTCGGACTCAATTCTGAATTCTTGTGTGCTTGCTTTTTGTGGGCAAACTGTTATAGGTGTTGTTGTTGTTGTTGTTCCCCAGGCTGTCTGGCCGAACAGCCCCAAGGTCTCGAGCAAGGCCAAGGCCATAAATGAGCGCCCCCACAAAACCCTCCCTGCTTACCACTAACAAAGCCCGGGTGACCGAAACCACTCCAAGGCAGGGACCTAAGGAGGGTGCGGAAACGCCCAGGAAACCAAAGCCCCACCCAAGGCCCTGTGCCCCTTAGCAATTATGAAGGGAAAGTTGAGGGAAAAATGTGACACTTTGGCTCCCAATCTGCCAACTTCAGGTTGGCAGTAGGGAGGTCAATCCACGGAAAAGACACCGTCACTTGAGATCTAGAAGATATATAAGTAAAAGGAACAGTCAGAGTAAGCTAAGGGTATGGCAGAGATCACTCAGTTCTCACTCTGATAGACCAGCCCATCACCACATAACTAGAACCCAATCCTCTCAGCAACAGCTAGGAAAGGCCCTAGAAAGGATAGCTCCCCTATTTCAACTCCTTTCGGGGTTGGGCACCCGCCTCATTCATGTAGCCTGCTCTGAGCACTCTAATTTTTTCAAAGTAAACATGCCGGCCACTCGGGACACTCGGTAAAGAGCACCCCGGGCGAGCCGGCGGGGCCATGTTTCAGGCTGTTCGGAGCGTGACAGTAAGCACCGGGCGTCAGTCCGGAACTGTAATCCAACTACGAGCTTTTTAACCGCAACAACTTTAATATACGCTATTGGAGCTGGAATTACCGCGGCTGCTGGCACCAGACTTGCCCTCCAATGGGTCCTCGTTAAAGGATTTAAAGTACTCATTCCGATTGCGAGGCCTCGGATGAGTCTCGCATCGTTATTTTTCGTCACTACCTCCCCGGTCTGGGAATGGGTAATTTACGTGTTATAGGTGTTACTCCTGTCACCTCTTTTTCCTTTCTCGTGTGTCTTGCTGATCCTCCCTACCCCTTGTGGGAGTAAAGGCTGGCTACTGACTGACTGACTGACTGACTGACTGACTGACTGACTGTGGGAGTAAAGGCTGGCTACTGACTGACTGACTGACTGACTGTTGGAGTAAAGGCTGGCTACTGACTGACTGACTGACTGACTGTTGGAGTAAAGGCTGGCTACTGACTGACTGACTGACTGACTGACTGACTGTTGGAGTAAAGGCTGGCTACTGACTGACTGACTGACTGACTGTTGGAGTAAAGGCTGGCTACTGACTGACTGACTGACTGACTGTTGGAGTAAAGGCTGGCTACTGACTGACTGACTGACTGACTGTTGGAGTAAAGGCTGGCTACTGACTGACTGACTGACTGACTGTTGGAGTAAAGGCTGGCTACTGACTGACTGACTGACTGACTGTTGGAGTAAAGGCTGGCTACTGACTGACTGACTGACTGACTGTTGGAGTAAAGGCTGGCTACTGACTGACTGACTGACTGACTGTAATGACCACAAGATTACCTGTTTATGTGGAGCTGAAAACTGTAGGAAATGGATGAACTAAAAAGGGAAACTTTAAAAAAAAACAGTCAAATAATCTGAAAATTAGTGAAATAATCTGAAAATGAGTTAAATAGTCTGAAAACAAGTATATACCGGTACTGTATAAACTAATCTAAAAATGAGTGTAATATTAAAAAAACAAGTGAAATTATCTGAAAATGAGTGAAATAATCTGAAAACAAGTATAATATTCTTGAAAAAATTTAGATAAATCTGAAATTGAGTTAAATAATCCAAAAACAAATTAATTAATCTTAAGAGTAAAATAATCTTAAAACGAGTGGAATATTCCGAAAACAGAGTGAAATTATCTGAAAACATGTAAAATAATTAAAAAACGTGTGAATTAATAAAAAAAACAAGTGAAATAATCTGAAAAAGAGTGAAAAAATGGGATTCCAAAAAAAGTGTAGAAAACGGATGATTTGAAATAACTAAGAAACCTCTAACCAAAATAATTTACAAGTTCGATTCTGGTTTGAAAACTTTATAAAACGGATGAATTAGAAACCTCCAACTAGAATACGGTATTATGTGGGTTCGATTCCGGAAGACTTGAAATTAGACGAACTTTATAAAAATCCTCGACCGAAGTCATATGTGGGTTCGATTCCGGAAGACTGTTGAATATGGATTAATTGAATTATTAGAAACCTCGACTGATATAATTAGCGGGTTCGATTATGATTCTGAAAACTTTAGAAAATGGACATGTGTTCGATTTAGGTTCTGGAAAGTGTAGAAAACGGATTAATTGAAATACCTAGAAAGATTAGTGGGTTCGATTTGGGTACCGAAAAGTGTAGAAAACGGATGAATTTAAATACTGTAACTACAAACTTCGACTTATATGATTAGTGGGTTCGATTTAGGTACCGAGAAGTGTAGAAAACGGACAAGCTAAATACCTCCAACTAAAATATTTTCTGTGTTTGAGTGTGATTCCAAAAACTAGAAAATCGATGAAGTTTACAAAAAATCCTCGATTCTGATTCCGAAAAGTGTTGAAATCGGAAGAACTAAAATATCCTCGACTGGAATAATTCGTGGATATGATTCAGAATCCGAGGCCGCCATCTTGAATTTGGGTATTTTATGCCGGCGTCTTGCGAGCAGGTTTATCGGCTATGTGTACTGTATTGGAGTCTTGTATCCGCTATAAGTTATCATATTAGGTTTATCGGCTACATGTATCGGAGTCTTGAATCCGCTATAAGTTATCATAGCAGGTTTATCGGCTACATGTATCGGAGTCTTGAATCCGCTATAAGTTATCATAGCAGGTTTATCGGCTACATATATCGGAGTCTTGAATCCGCTATAAGTTATCATAGCAGGTTTATCGGCTACATGTATCGGAGTCTTGAATCCGTTATAAGTTATCATAGCAGGTTTATCGGCTACATGTATCGGAGTCTTGAATCCGCTATAAGTTATCATAGCAGGTTTATCGGCTACATGTATCGGAGTCTTGAATCCGTTATAAGTTATCATAGCAGGTTTATCGGCTACATGTATCGGAGTCTTGAATCCGTTATAAGTTATCATAGCAGGTTTATCGGCTACATGTATCGGAGTCTTTAATCCGCTATAAGTTATCATAGCAGGTTTATCGGCTACATGTATCGGAGTCTTGAATCTGTTATAATTTATCAGCAGGTTTATCGGCTACATGTATCGGAGTCTTGAATCCGTTATAAGTTATCATAGCAGGTTTATCGGCTACATGTATCGGAGTCTTGAATCCGTTATAAGTTATCATAGCAGGTTTATCGGCTACATGTATCGGAGTCTTGAATTCGCTACAAATTATCATAGTAAATTTATCGGCTACATGTATCGGAGTCTTGAATTTGCTACAAATTATCATAGTAAATTTATCGGCTACATGTATCGGAGTCTTGAATCCGCTATAAGTTATCATATTATTTTGATTGAATTTTGCTGTTTATTGATACCGGTAGCCTATATTAACTTGTACTGTACACAATTAGGAGCTCATCTCAAGGTGTTCCTTTTATTGTCATAAAGAAAGCCAAAATTGTCAGATAGTAGACTCTTTTAGCTACTTTTTGACTTGGATCTAAGCTACTGTGACTCCGATACAAAATACATTCACAACAAAAGCGAAATCTATCCGATAGTTGACTCGATTCACACCAAATCAACATCGTTTGAAGTCTTGAATGAATATTGCAAAGAAATACGAGAAAATTGACACAAAATAGCATTGTTTTGGCCATTTTATTTCATCCAAAGTCATAATAAGTCTGAATTATAAACCATAATTTTCTATCTATCTATCTATCTATTTACTCATAATTTTACCCTTATATATACAATAATAAAGTCTAAAATTAATGAACTCGTCTTTAGGTTTGACACTGACTCGGATACTGTGACTCCGATACATAAAAAATATATTTGAGTTAAAATATATATAGCGGTATGGTTTTTAGCGTTTTGACTTTTATCCCTTTTTGACTCGGATACTGTGACTCCGATACATAAAAAATATATTTGAGTTAAAATATACAGTATATACCGGTAGCGGTTTGACTTTTATCCCTTTTTGACTCGGATACTGTGACTCCGATACATAAAAAATATATTTGAGTTAAAATATACAGTACCGGTATATAGCGGTATGGTTGGTAGCGTGTTGACTTTTATCCCTTTTTGACTCGGATACATCCCGCTGCTAAAGTGCTCGGGTGACGCCGGTATTTGCGACACAAAAGACAGAGAAATAGGACGTCAGATGTTCAGTTGTTCGGTATAGTATCTGTGCCTTGAGACTTAGGCCTTTGTTCTAAGATTAACCGAATCTATGCCGGCGCCGATTTCTTTAGTTTTGCTATATTTCTTGCCAGTTAAGGGGGGACGTGTGTATTTATTTGCTATATTTCTTGCCAGTTAAGGGGGGACGTGTGTATTTATTTGCTATATTTCTTGCCAGTTAACCTCTGAAGTGCGCACGGGGGTAAATGAAAACGTCCCCCTGTGCTGACGTATTTGAGGTTTTTCGTCACTAAAATATTCATTGTACCATTAATAGCATTAATAATTATCCATATGCGCCTATTATGGGTTGATTATAAAGGTATTAACCTGAAACAACAATAAAACGAGTGAAAACAGCGTTTGGATGGTCAAAATCGGAGATATAGCCCGCGAGTTGTATAATCTATGGGTGAGGCAAACTCCTTTCCCGCCAATTTCCCCCAAGGCCACTGAGACACAGTCGATCGATACTCTCTCTCTCTCTCTTGCACTCGATGGCCATCAGTGATGACAACACCCTGCTTGCAACTCGCTAATGTTAGCACGAAAATATACCTCAGAATAAGGGAATAATAGGGAAAATAGGTGATAACTGAGGAATAGGAGGAAAGTGGGGAAGGAGGGGAGGTAGAGGACTGAGATTTTGCATGGCCCAGGGGCCAAAAAAAAAAAAAAAAAAAAAAAAAAAAAAATAAATTTTTTTTTTTTTTTCGATGTAAAAAGTTGATTTTTAGTTTTACTTACTCCAGAGAGTCTTCCCGCAGTCCGCCGGCCGAACTCTAAAGAGTCTTCCCGCAGTTCCCAGGTTAAGGGGGGACGTGTGTATTTATTTGCTATATTTCTTGCCAGTTAAGGGGGGACGCGTGTATTTATTTGCTATATTTCTTGCCAGTTAAGGGGGGACGTGGGTATTTATTTGCTATATTTCTTGCCAGTTAAGGGGGGACGTGGGTATTTATTTGCTCATTTATGTACCGTATCTTTTTATTATTTTTTTTTTTTTAGTTTCCTCCCTAGACCTTTATCAATCATAAAAATTATATTATAAAACTTGCAAAATAAACAAACCAAAACAGGGACGACGCAAGAAGAACTTCCAACACCCTCCAAGACCCTCTTTCAAGATAAATTTGTACATTTTTTTATAGAAAAGCATACCGGTACCGTACTAACTGGTTAGGAATTCAGCAAAGCTAGAGTACTTAACGCCGCTATTGCTGAGGCTCGTCAAGGATAACGAGCCGATTTGATGCAGCATTAGGGCAATTTAGCATGAACTATAGACTATAGTAGATCTGGACTTTACACAAAAACTGAGTAAACGAACCTCTAATTTAAACCTCGAAACAGAGACATTTTTAAATTTTCGCGGTATCGAGGTAGGTACTTGGGAAGCCGTTCTCCGATTTTGGGTCCCTTGGGTACCATACTTTATAATGTAAAACTTGCAAAATAAACAAACCAACACTTGGACGAACACAGTACCGGTAAGACAAAATAACTTATCAAAATCGCTACGTAGAAACAACACTTAAGCAAAATAATAATTCTTTATAAATAAAAGAACACAAAACAAAACTTTGCAATAAAGGACCCAAAATCGGAAAACCAACCCCCAATTTGAAACTCGAAACCGCGAAAATGTTATATTAAAATGTAAAACTGGCAAACTAAACAAACCAAAACTGGGACGATACAAGATAAAGACAAAATAACTTGGCTTATTTTCGCAGTTTCGAGGTTCGTACTCCGGGGGGGGTTCGTTCTCCGATTTTGGGTCCCTTACCGCGCAAATTTCCATTTTCGTGTCCAGCCCAGATCTACTGTACCGGTAGTCTATGAAGGATTGTATGTTTTTCTTTGGACGTGTTTTCTACCCTTGCATAAACTGTACTGTGTGTATGTAAAACTTTTTAAAATATTTATTAATTTTGATAATTTAATTTGACTTTATATTGTCCTTGTCCCAATTTTGGTTTGTTTAGTTTGCAAGTTTTCCATTTTAATTTTGTGTATATTTTAAATAAACCGATTGTCTGCTAAATAATAGACAAGAAATATTTATAAGGGCAAAGGGGAAAAGAGGAGTGTGTGGTAACCACCGAGGAATATGTCTTCTAAGCGTAGTAGGGAAGGTATACAGTAGGGTAGTGATTGAGAGAGTGAGAGTGAGAACGGAGAAATGGATAGGCGACGAGCAGGGAGGCTTTAGGAAGGGAAGAGGATGTGTAGATCAGATTTTTACCCTGAATTGTGTTGTGGAGAAGTATCTGGAGAAGAAACAAAAGGTGTATGTTGCCTTTATGGACTTGGAGAAGGCCTATGACAGAGTGGATAGAGAAGGTTTGTGGAAAGTAATTAGAATATACGGAGTAGAGGGCAAGTTGCTGAAAGCAGTGAAGAGCATGTATGAGGGTGCAAAGGCGGCAGTACGTGTGGAGAGTGAGCAGAGCGAGTTCTTTGACCTGAATGTTGGTTTGAAACAGGGGTGTGTGATGTCCCCGTGGTTGTTTACTGTATATATGGATGGAGTTATGAAAGAAATACTATCAAGAGCAGTGGATGTTGGTGTATCGCTGAAAAGGGAGGGAATTGAGTGGAAGCTACCTATACTGCTGTTTGCGGATGATACAGTTCTGATGAGTGATAATGAATGGGAGTTGCAGGGTCTGGTAAATGAGTTTGGAACAGTGTGCGAAAAACGGAATTTGAAGGTAAATACGGGGAAGAGCAAGGTTATGGTCTTCGAAAGGGGTGAAGTCACAGAGTGTGAGGTGAAGCTGAACGGTCAGGCTATGGAGATCGTCAACTCTTTTAAGTATCTGGGCAGTGTGTTGAGTAAAGATGGGACTATGGATGAAGAGGTGCGGGAGAGGGTACAACAGGGGAAGAGGGTTGTAGGAATGCTAAAAGCAGTAACAAGAAATAGGGTGGTCAGTATGGAAGTGAAGAAGTCCTTGCATGACAGTGTGGTAATCCCGACACTGACTTACGGAAGCGAAGCATGGACGTTGGTTGAGAGACTCAGACCAAGAGTGAGAGCAGTGGAAATGAATTACTTAAGGAGTGCGTGCGGAATTACATGGAGGGATAGACAGACTAATGAGGAAGTAAGAAGGAGGTGTGGTGTGGAGGTAGATGTGCTGGAAAGTGTGAAAAGGAACAACTTGAGATGGTTCGGCCATATGGAACGTATGGAAAGCGAGAGAATGACTAAGAGGGTGTACGAGAGCGAGGTGGAGGGACAGAGGGGGAGAGGTAGACCGAATATGAGGTGGAAGGATGGAGTGAGGAACTACATGAATGAAGGCGGTGCTGGTTGGGGGGAGGGGCGTCGACTGACTGGGGACAGAGGTGCATGGGGGCGGTTCGTTCGTGGCCACCCCTTCGGGGATCACGGCGTCAGGCAATAGATAGATAGATAGAAATATTTTACAAGTTTAATTTAAATTCTTGCTTGATTAGAAAATAGGAGATGTATTTAATAATAATAATAATAATAATAATAATAAACGGTTTATTAACCTCTGAAGTGCGCACGGGGGTAAATGAAAACCTCCCCCTGTGCTGACGTATTTGAGGTTTTTCGTCACTAAAATATTCATTGTACCATTAATAGCATTAATAATTATCCATATGCGCCTATTATGGGTTGATTATAAAGGTATTAACCTGAAACAACAATAAAACGAGTGAAAACAGCGTTTGGATGGTCAAAATCGGAGATATAGCCCGCGAGTTGTATAATGTATGGGTGAGGCAAGCTACCTTCCCGCCCATTTTCCCCAAGGCCACTGCGACACAGTCGATCGATACTCTCTCTCTCTCTCTTGCACTCGATGGCCATCAGTGATGACAACACCCTGCTTGCAACTCGCTAATGTTAGCACGAAAATATACCTCAGAATAAGGGAATAATAGGGAAAATAGGTGATAACTGAGGAATAGGAGGAAAGTGGGGAAGGAGGGGAGGTAGAGGACTGAGATTTTGCATGGCCCAGGGGCCAAACAAAAATAAAAAAATAAAAAAATAAAAATAAAAAAAATATTTTTTTTTCAATGTAAAAAGTTGATTTTTAGTTTTACTTACTCAGGAGAGTCTTCCCGCAGTCCGCCGGGGGAACTCTTAAGAGTCTTCCCGCAGCTCCCGGGTTAAAGAATGGCAGCCTCATGAGCTGAAAATACACATTTTACAATTTAGTGGATGAACATGAGATGTACAGATATGAGGATGGTAAGCTTAGTTTACAAACAAAATAAATAAATACAATAATGATGCATGTGCAGAATACAAATTATCATAAAATAACCATGAGAGTAAGTGATATACAGTACATATACACATTTATTTACTTACTCATATACAGAACAACACAAACGCTCACGTACAAACATACATACATACAGAAACTGTTTGGTATGTCAGAGTGAAGAGGGTGCAGGTACTACAATGGGATCCTCGGTAGTGTAGGTGTGTGTGTGTGTGTGTGTGTGTGTGACAGAAGGCGAAATATGGAAGAGCTGGGCGTTCTATTGTTAAGGGTGGAAATACATGGATGAAGATACGCGAACACTTAATAATAGATAATGCTTATGCATAGATTTATGCATATTTAGGGGGAGATGGGCCATTTTTCTGGTCCCCCTTTCTTCCTCATGCTTAGCCCCATTAGTTTTGAGATTTTCAGACGTTTTCCCCCATTAGTTTGTCGATTTTAAGACCTTTTGCCCCATTTTTGGGTCAATATTAAGACCTTTCGTGCCCTTTAGGTATCAATTTTTTTCCTGGCGAGCGATAGCGAGCCTGTATTTGTGGAAGAACCGGCCTTCGGCCATGAAATTTTTCTACCGAAAAAATGTACAAATTAATCTTGTAAGGGGATCTAGTGGATGTTTTTTTTAGTTTGATGGAGGTCTAGGGAGGAAACTAGAAAAATAAATTAATAAATAAATTAATAGACCCCAAAAATAAGCTCTGTCCCCTTAACCCTTTGAGCCCCATGACACATTTTTCATCATATTCTGGTTACCATTACAGTACACAACTTTTTTAAGCTTAGAATCTACAGTACAGTACTCCCTCGAATTTTGCGAGAATTTGGTCGACATTGCAGGCCGCAAAATTCAAAATCGCAAATTTCAAATAACTAACCTTATGGGATTAATTGAATATGGTCGACATCTCATCATCGAGGGCCTATTTTTTTGTGATTTTCGTCCTTGTTTGTACACACATTATGACACATACACTTAATTATACATCCTACAATAAAAAAAAACACAGAAATACATATTCAGGGGACCCAGGGCACAGGTAACACTTCAATTTTGCCCAAGGAAGTCGATTATGCGAGAGCGTGAGGAGCGTGGGAAAATCTATAAACAGTAAACAATGGGCGGCAGGGCGGCCTGACGTCACGATCCTGCTACTCCCCCCCCGAAAACTAGTGCGGAAACCCCGTATCATTTGGCGCCACCCGCAAAACTCAAGTAATATCGCACATATCAAGTCCCGCAAAAAAGGTAAAATCTTGGGTCCCGTTCGCAAAATCGAAATTTCGCAAATTTGAAAGACGCAAAAGCCTTGGACAACCATCTCACGTGGGTGCTTGATCAGCCATACTTCGCGGGGGGGGGGCTGCCCTCTCGAATAGTCTGCTGCAGCAAACATACTCGGGGGGGAGCAACTCTCGCCGAGGCCACTGAGGAGGCCGAAACAACTCAAGGTAACCTCAAGATAAGGTAAGGCTCGAAAGGGTAAATGCGACCTCAATAAACCCTCTGAATACCATAGGTCCTTCTTAAACTGTTTAAAATCATCTTACTTTAAACTATTACCATTACACAATTTTCTTTTGCTTAGAATCTACCTCTTGGATTCAAAAGGGTAAATACAATCTCAATATACCCTCTTACCTTTTGATACCTTTTGATGTGTTCGCCACTCTTCTAGCGGCACCAAGGAGCGCGACGCCCCTCGTTATGGGTGGTGATTTGGTGCAGTAGACTGTTTGAAGCGACAGCTCGCTCCCTTGCAAGGATGGGCTCGTCTGGCACTTTTTGAAGTTCGACATCTAGGGCTCTCTTGGAGTTGTCTAACGAGATGTCCCTCATGTCTCTTACTCGCCGTGGGAGTTTGTTGAAGAGACGTGGGCCTCTGTGTGATAACCAGCCCTCTCGCAGAGAGCCCATAGCACCCCTGTTATTCATCCGGGGGATTTCGCATTCCCAGCCTCTCCTATCACTGAATTTCATGACTATCGGAGTATGTAGGTTTGGTACTAAACCCTCTGCGATTTTCCACGTGTATATTATTAGGCAACGTTCTCTTCTACGTTCCAGTGAGTACAGATTCAGTGCTCTTAAACGCTCCCAATAGTGTAGATGTTTTATCGAACTTATATGCGAAGTGAAATTTCTTTGTACACTCTCTATGTAATTTATTTCACCTGCTTTGTATGGGGATGTTAATACGCTACAGTACTCAAGCCGCGGTAGCACTAGAGATTTGAAGAGCGTTATCATAGGCAATTCACCGCGTGTTTTAAAAGTACGCAGAATCCAACCCGTTAGACGTTTCGCAGCCGCCACTTTGACCTGGTTATGTACTTTGAAACCCATATTTTCAGACATTAATACCCCAAGGTCTTTCACACTGTCTTTCCGTTCTATTATGTGGTTAGATTCTGTTAAGTAATTTGTAATTTCTTTAACACCATTATTATCTCCGTACCGTATTAATTGGAATTTTTCCTCATTGAATTGCATGTTGTTTTCCCTTGTCCACTGGAACACTACATTCATGTCTTCCTGCAGTCGGCCCGTGTCCTCTTGTGTGTTTACTATCATGCTTAATTTTGTGTCATCAGCCAAAGACGACACCGTACTGTGTCTGGTGTTGGTATCTATGTCGCAAATTAGTATGAGGAACAGAAGGGGCGCTAGCACTGTTCCTTGGGGCACTGAGCTTTTGACATCCGAAGGCTCAGATGTGACTTGGTTTACTGCTACTGATTTTTTCGGTTTACGAGGAAATTGTATATCCACCGTCCGATTTTCCCAGTTATACCTTTTGCTTTCAGTTTGTGGGCTATTATACCATGGTCACATTTATCAAATGCCTTAGCAAAATCGGTGTAAATGACATCCACGTCTGAATAACATAGGTCCTTCTTAACCCTCTCCGACATATGACGCGATTTTGAGCCTATAAGGGATACTTTAAAACCTTTGTTACCATCAGGGGTATTTATAAACCTTTAGTTTAGTTACTTCAACCTCTGCAGTTGTCTTTGAGTTAACTGTTGAGCCTATTGGGGATACTTTAAAGCCTTTGTTATCATCAGGGGTATTTACAAACCTTTAGTTTAGTTACTTCAACCTCTGCAGTTGTCTTTGAGTTAGCTGTGTTGAGCCTATTGGGGATACTTTAAAGCCTTTGTTACCATCAGGGGTATTTATAAACCTTTAGTTTAGTTACTTCAACCTCTGCAGTTGTCTTTGAGTTAGCTGTGTTGAGCCTATTGGGGATACTTTAAAGCCTTTGTTACCATCAGGGGTATTTACAAACCTTTAGTATAGTTACTTCAACCTCTGCAGTTGTCTTTGAGTTAGCTGTGTTGAGCCTATTGGGGATACTTTAAAGCCTTTGTTACCATCAGGGGTATTTACAAACCTTTAGTATAGTTACTTCAACCTCTGCAGTTGTCTTTGAGTTAGCTGTGTTGAGCCTATTGGGGATACTTTAAAGCCTTTGTTACCATCAGCAGGGGTATTTACAAACCTTTAGTATAGTTACTTCAACCTCTGCAGTTGTCTTTGAGTTAGCTGTGGGCAGAAAACTAATTTTGGAGAGGTAATTATAGGAGTGAGAGAACTCTATTTCATATTGCTAATCTGGCAACCTCTGCGTCATATGAGTCTGAAAGGGTTAAGCTATATAAAATCATCTTATTTGATTCTGGTTACCATTACAGGATTTTCTTTAGCTCTTTTCCTTACATAAAACCTTTTCACATAAAATACCACCCTTGTATAATACTCACTTATCATTGAGTTATTTATAGAGTAAAGTAGAAGTGACCTCCCACCAGAGCAAGAAGCAGTACTGTACTACTTTTACTTCTAAGTGCTGGGTAGATCGCCCGATTGGGTGGCACTGCAATGGGGGCATTGGCCCGGCGCCGCCCGGATGGGGGGGGGGGCATTGGCCCGGGGGTGCAAGCCTGTGGGCTGATGATCCCCTTCCCTGCAGATATCATCTCACCCTGGCCCCTTCGAGGGCCCGAGCATTTGGAGCGGCTTTGATCAACCGCACTCGGGACTGTTCAGCCAGACAGTCTGCGTTGGAGAAGCTATCGGTACGCATTTTGAGATAAGACATTATTATAAGATAGGACTATGATGCGTTTCAGTAGTATTTTGGTATCATTAGACGATTTTATTCAGTTTAGGAGGGATCTGTGGGCGTCTGAGGCAGTCGAGTGGTTGCGACCCCTTAGATTCCTAGAGGTCCTTCCTAAACTGCATAAAATCGTCTAATAATAGCCAAGATAAAGCGTAAAGCCGCGTCATAATAGGGGTTAGCGTATTTGCAAAGTATTGAGCAATTTATTTACCTTGGGAAAGTTGAAGTCTGATTCGCGCTGGCAATTTTAAACCTCTGAACTCGATACTCTCGCACTTTAAATGTTCACAACCTCACAACCTAGAAGCTTGTCTTTCTCTGTGGACAAAACGGTCTTTAAACTTGTATGTACTGTATGTATGTACCTACCCTATGTGAGAGTGAAGCCAGAAAAGGAAGTTGGAGCTGTAAACATGTGTCAGAGAGGATTGTCTCTGACACATGCAGGCAGAGATGCAACTCTATCAAGATGTACACACCAGATGATCAGCATAGGGGTGCAGATACTTCATTGACCGAGTGTACATATACCCAACCGTGCTATGGCCTTAACCCTTTGAAGCTCTTGACGCGTTTTAGCATACACATACATACAATTTTAAGACTGAGTGTTCCACACATAAGTGCAGTTTCAGTCTCTTGTCCTAATGGCGGCGTTCCAGGCAACCCTGTTAAGGGCTGCTTCACTTGTCAAGTTCTTGGATTTGAGATCGGCGCATATAGTCCGATCCCAGGTCTTCCTCGGTCCACCCCTTGGTGCAGCTCCCTCCACAATCACAGACCTGCATTTTTTCACCCAATTTTGTTAATCCATTCTCTCCACATGTCCATACCATCCCAGTCTACTTTTTTTTTTTTTTTTTTTTTTTTCCCCCCAACTTACTTCCTCTCGGGCATAGGCTGAGAGCCTTAACATTCACCGCTTTACAATGAACAGTGAAGCCTGTGAGGTCTTGTTCCAGTCTAGGGAGTGAGACATGTGAAGCACATAGAGTACAACGAGCACCTGCCATCTTGCCTCACATGAGGCACGGTGCTCACTCATGGCCCGAAACGACCCCATCTCTGAAGCCACCTCGTTCTCGTGATTCACTGTCTCACCCCCTACACTCGGACTCTCATACTTACACACACACAACGCCACCTGTTGAGCAGATAACTCACCAGGCATTGCACCCCTATAGCATATTTTGAATATGGGAATATTCATACAGTGCTATTTAATCAGGGAACAATGAGGGTATTTTATTGACGTTTCGGTGGGCTTGTGGTAATGCACTGATACTAGGTACAGTACAGCACAAATTCCATCCCAATAATATCTTCCCATTGATACATCGGGATTTGAACCCGGGACCTTTGGATTACCAATTATCATTACTTGTACGCATCACCTCGCTAATACTCTTTATACCTAAACGTCTCCTCAGCTCAACATTTGTTATTCTATCCTGTAGCCTGGCCCCACACATCCATCTCACCATTCTCATCTCATTACGCTCCATTCTGTTGACATCCTCTACTTTAACGGCCCATGTTTCTGAGGCATACGTCATTGCACTTCTAACACATGAGGCATACACCTTTCCCTTCAAGGGGAGAGGCATTCTTTTCATGGCCAGGATTGGCATCAATTCTCTGAACTTCCCCCAGCCACACCTAATTCTAGCAACAGTGGCAGCCTCGGTCCCACCACCGGCAGAGATGGTATCTCCTAGGTAACAAAACTTGTTCACCAGCTCCAAAGACTCATTTCCAAAATTCACAGCCACAGGATCATCACTTAACACAAGCTCGCCTTTGCACACTACGCACTCAAATTTCTCTATTTCTGACTTAAACTTCGGCAGGGGTCCCTTTATTCTACTACAGCGCTTACTCCCATGGTGTACCCAACATCGACAGATGCTACATTGAATTGAGTTAACGCCCACTCCCTTTCCACACACTGCACATGGGTATGCACCGCTCTTTTCCACATTGCCTCGTCTCAATCTACAATGCATAACCTTGGTTTTGTTAATATTGACTCTTAAACCCTTGCTCGCCATGCCCTCTCTCCACTGCGTTTTAGCAGTTTATTTTGGCTATCATTAGACGATTTTATGCAGCTTAGGAAGTATATGTGGGTATTAAAAGGGTAAATACTATCTCAATTAACCCTTTGACTTCCATATACCGTTACTAATCTGAATAAAATCGTCTAATAGTAGCCAGAAACAACAGAAACGCATATTGGAGCTTGAAAGGGTTAATACTTAGACGAATGGAAGGGGTAATTGATGGGGCACTTAACCACAATTGAAGGGGTAATTGATGGGGCACTTAACCACAATGGAAGGCATCGCTAGGAATTACTACAGACTCTTTATAACAGGTAAGACATGACAATTTACCATCAGGTGGGAAGTAATAGTCTAATGGTAACCAAAAATAGGACGAGAATAACCTACTGGTGGTGAAGGGGTTAAGGGGAGATGGGTCAGGGTTTTCCGGTCCCCCCTTCTCCCTCGTGTTTAGCCCCATTGGTTAGGGGGTTAAGAGGGGATGGGTGTATTTATTGGCTCATTTATGTATCTACAGTAATTATATTTTTTTAGTTTCCTCGCTAGACCTCCATCAAGCTTATAAAAACACCCGCCAAGATAAATTTGTACATTTTTCAGGACTGTGGACTAAACGGTCTTTAAACTTTTACATGTATGTATGTATGTTTTCGATAGAAAAATGTCCCAGCCGATTGCCGGTTCCTCTTAAATTACAGGCTCGCCAGAAAAAAATTGACACCTAAGTGACACAAAAAGTCTTAGTATAGACAAAGAAATGGAGCGAAAGGTCTGAAAATCGTCAACCTAATGGGCTGAACGTCTTAAAATCTGAAAACTAATGGGGCTAAGCACGAGGAAGAAGGGGGACCAGAAAAATGACCCACCTCCCCTCGAAGGCTAAAGGCATATTACGGACACTTGAATTGACCGTTTCTGACCTAATTTAGACCCATTATTTCTACAGCGTAAATTTAGATTTTTGTTTATGCCAAAGTTAATATTTTTCTTGTTATTTAAATATTTTGTTAATTTTTCTTTTAGGTTTAATTCACCTCACTTTTTTCTCTTTCTCTCCCTCTCTCTTTGGCTTGTATCCGTTCAGCCCCATTCAGCCTACTGTTTTAAGACGTTTACCCCCATCCAGGTGTCAATATTTTCCTGGCGAGCGAAAGCGAGCCAGCATTGTACTGTATGGAGAAATCCGGCTTTGCCGGAGATTTTTTTTATCGATAAATGTACAAATTTAGTTTGCTGTAAGACAAAAAGATATATATGCTGGCTCGCTACCGCTCGCCTGGAAAATATTGACACCTGGATGGGGTAAACGTCATAAAACAGTAGGCTGAATGGGGCTGAATGGATACAAGCCAAGGGAGAGAGAGAGAGAAAGAGAAAAAAGCAAGGTGGGCTCCCTTAAGTATGTACAGTATTAAGTATAAGTATCCCAAGCATTCTCATGTTTGTGTGCGTTTTGTTTTATATATTTGCAATCTGGTTCAATAGTTCGGGGCCCGATTTCTTCCGCGGCGTCACACGAGCGAGTTTATAGCACAATGACATAATTTTCCTCTTATTCTGGTTAGGCTACCACTAGATAATTTTCTTGAGCTTATAATCTACCTGCAGGACTCTGAATAACACAGGTCCATCTTAAACTGCATAAAATCGTCCAATCTTAGCTGGAATCGGAGGCATAACCGTCTTCATGCTGAATGGTTTTAAAACTGACCTCATAAAAGTTGTTAAGCCAGCGTTACATCAGTAAGTTTATCGGCTACATGTATCGGAGTCTTGATCCATTACAAATTATCATATTATTTTTTGTGGACCCCTTTCTTCCTCATGTTTAGCCCCATTGCTTTTGAGATTTTAAGACTTTCAGCCCATTAGTTTAGCGATTTTAAGAACTTCCAATTTTCTGGAAGTTCCGGTTTCGGCAGCCCCGTTCAGAGCTGCCTCACTGGTCAGGTTTTTATATTCAAGATCAGACCGTATGACTTGATCCCACGTCTTTCTAGGTCTACGCCTCGGTGGAGCTCATGGACTTTAATTATTTTTAGTAGTTTGTGTCTTGTTTCTTGCAGTTTGAATAATTGTTTTCTAATTTCCAACTTAATAATGAAGCATAACAACGTTAAGTGATCTTTGTGCCCTGATATGAGGTGACTGTAAGTGAGGAATACTAGAGGTCCTTTATAAGCTACACACCGGTAATCATGTAATGGTAGCCAGAATCTGATCATAAAGGCATCATCATTTTGAAGGGGTTAATTTATATATATCTAAGCCTTTTAACCCCTTCTGTACCGGAGACGTCTTTTGTATTCTAGTTCTTGCATCACCAGTCTATTTACGCATGGTGTCCTGCCGGAGTCTATGATATCCGTAATACTTGTTCCTGTCATTAAAGATAAATCAGGTAAAATTACAGCAAAAGACAACTACCGCCCAGTAGCACTTGCTAGTGTGGTGAGTAAGGTAGTTGAAATGATAATGCTAGAAAGAATGTCTGCATATATTGTCACCAGCAGCAATCAGTTTGGCTTTAAGAAAAATCATGGCACAGACCAATGCATATATGTGCTGAAAGAAGTGATTGATACATACAACAAACTAAATAGCTCAATTTTCTCTTGTTTTCTTGATGCAAGTAAGGCTTTTGATAGGGTGTGTCACAAAACCTTATTTGAAAAATTAGTTAACAGGGGAGTGCCTAGCTATATTGTTAGTATACTTATTTTCTGGTATGCTAATAAAAAAATGTGTGTAAGATGGGGCAACATCCTGTCAGGCTCTTTCGCCGTAACCAATGGTGTTAGGCAGGGGGGGATATTGTCTCCGTATCTTTTCAACGTCTACATGGATGATCTTAGTCTGGAGCTGAACAAGACTCGCACTGGGTGCTGTATTGGCAGCACCATTGTAAATCATCTCATGTATGCTGATGACCTAGCCTTAATCGCGCCCTCTGGAGCAGGACTGGATAAATTATTAAGAGTATGTGAACAATTTGGAATCGAACATTCAGTCAAATTTAATCCTATAAAGAGCAATATCATAATATTTAAATCTAACCTTCTATTGAAATCAAAGCTACCTAAATTCCATTTATATGAAGAAATTATAGAAGAAGTAAGTAAAGTAAAGTATCTAGGACACTATATTTCATGTGATCGCTCAGATGATGAGGATATGGGTCGTCAGCGAAGGCAACTTTACATGCAGGGAAATTCAATATTAAGAAAATTTCATATGTGCACATGGGATACAAAAATAACATTGTTCAACTCCTACTGCTCACCAATCTATACAGCACAACTATGGTGGAACTATAAGAAAATTACAGTGAATAGACTAAGTATCTCATATCACAATATCATGAAAATGTTTCTGGGGCTCTCAAAATATGAGAGTACAAGTACGCTATGTGCCTATATGAACTTACACTGTTACAAATCACTCATTAGAAAGCTAACATATAAATTCATTCAGCGCCTTAACACTTCTGAGAACAGGATCATTAAAATGCTACAAACTCCAAGCATAGTGTACACCTCCAGGATCCAGGCACACTGGAGGAAGTTGCTCTATATTTAACCTTAAGTAATGATTTCAGGTCTGCTACTCTACAGAATTAGCATACCGGTACTGATCCTCATAGTGCAGTACAGTACCGATATTCCTATACTGTACTGTAGCCACATACTGTACCGGAAGCTAAATGATGTGAGGCATGGTACTGTACACAATTAGGACAGTGGTTTTGGTAACACAGTAGTTTGATGACCACTGTTTTTGGTTGAGGCAGTGCTGTGAACTACATGATAGCAAGCTGGGTATTATTTAATTTTGTTTTATTTTATGTAGCCTATGTACAGTAGCTTATATATATTTATATATATTTATGTTACTGTAAGGTATATATGGACCCCAGTATGGTCCCCTCTGTACTGTGTGAGTCTGAAATAAAGTATTATTATTATTATTATTATTATTCTAGAGATATTTAGACGACTTTGTGCAGTTTGAGAAGTATCTGTGCTTGTAAAAAGGGTTAAGTGAGATAGTTCGAAGCCTGTTAATTGCTGGAGACCCTTTTTAAACTGAATAAAATTGTCTAATAGTAGCCAGAATAAAATTAAAAAGACGTCGTTGGTACAGAAGGGGTTAACCCATTTAGCACCATGACATAATTCTCATCGTATGCTGGTTACCATTGTCAATTTTCTTCAGCTTACAATCAACCTCTAGGACTCAACTACCGACAATAATCTTTACCCCTTCACTTCTTATAACTCAAAATTACTGAAAGCAATTGGGCTGACATTTCTATCATTTAGGTAGAGTCCACCAGGAAATAGGTGTGGATATATACAGCCAGTTTGCTCAAGGCCCTTTTGAGTTACGGAGAGGTCAGGAGTTGAGATTTTGGTCAAGTTCGTTGGCGCTACCCATAGTCGATTTTCTTAACCTCTGAAGTGCGCACGGGGGTAAATGAAAACCTCCCCCTGTGCTGACGTATTTGAGGTTTTTCGTCACTAAAATATTCATTGTACCATTAATAGCATTAATAATTATCCATATGCGCCTATTATGGGTTGATTATAAAGGTATTAACCTGAAACAACAATAAAACGAGTGAAAACAGCGTTTGGATGGTCAAAATCGGAGATATAGCCCGCGAGTTGTATAATCTATGGGTGAGGCAAACTCCTTTCCCGCCAATTTCCCCCAAGGCCACTGAGACACAGTCGATCGATACTCTCTCTCTCTCTCTTGCACTCGATGGCCATCAGTGATGACAACACCCTGCTTGCAACTCGCTAATGTTAGCACGAAAATATACCTCAGAATAAGGGAATAATAGGGAAAATAGGTGATAACTGAGGAATAGGAGGAAAGTGGGGAAGGAGGGGAGGTAGAGGACTGAGATTTTGCATGGCCCAGGGGCCAAAAAAAAAAAAAAAAAAAAAAAAAAAATAAATAAAAAATATTTTTTTTTTCGATGTAAAAAGTTGATTTTTAGTTTTACTTACTCCAGAGAGTCTTCCCGCAGTCCGCCGGCCGAACTCTAAAGAGTCTTCCCGCAGTTCCCAGGTTAAGGGGAGAATTCCACCTGGAGGATTTTTTTCTGGACCTCTTTCTCCCTCATGTTTAGCCCCGTTGCTTTTGAGATTTTAAGACGTTCGCCCCATTAGTTTGACGATTTTAACAACCCTCGCCCCATTTTAAGTCAATTTTAAGAACATTAGTGTCATTTAGGTATCGATTTGTTCCTGGCGAGCGATAGCGAGCCTGTAATTTAAGGGGAACCGGCCTATGGCCGGGACATTTTTCTACCGAAAAATGTACAAATATATCTTGAAAGGGGGTCTAGGGGGAGTAATTTTAAGATTGATGGAAGTATAGGGAATCAACTAAAAACCTCCTCTTAAGCTTACAATCTATCGCCAGGACTCGACTATCGACCTTCGCGAACTATCCTACTACGATTGCATATATATGAACAAAAAATCTTTGCTTTCCGGACTCCCCAAAATTTGCGGAGGTGTTTGTGTGGAATTGTGAAACGGAATATTAATATTAACGATGATGGTAACCCCTTCTGTCGCGGCGACCTTCTTTTCATGGCATTCTGGCAACTGTTAGGCGAATTTATTCAGTTTAGCAAGGACGTGTATCCATTCAAAGGCTACCGGATGGGGCAACATCCTGTCAGGCTCTTTTGCCGTAACCAATGGTGTTAGGCAGGGGGGGATATTGTCTCCGTATCTTTTCAACGTCTACATGGATGATCTTAGTCTGGAGCTGAACAAGACTCGCACTGGGTGCTGTATTGGCAGCACCATTGTAAATCATCTCATGTATGCTGATGACCTAGCCTTAATCGCGCCCTCTGGAGCAGGACTGGATAAATTATTAAGAGTATGTGAACAATTTGGAATCGAACATTCAGTCAAATTTAATCCTATAAAGAGCAATATCATAATATTTAAATCTAACCTATTGAAATCAAAGCTACCTAAATTCCATTTATATGAAGAAATTATAGAAGAAGTAAGTAAAGTAAAGTATCTAGGACACTATATTTCATGTGATCGCTCAGATGATGAGGATATGGGTCGTCAGCGAAGGCAACTTTACATGCAGGGAAATTCAATATTAAGAAAATTTCATATGTGCACATGGGATACAAAAATAACATTGTTCAACTCCTACTGCTCACCAATGTATACAGCACAACTATGGTGGAACTATAAGAAAATTACAGTGAATAGACTAAGTATCTCATATCACAATATTATGAAAATGTTTCTGGGGCTCTCAAAATATGAGAGTACAAGTACGCTATGTGCCTATATGAACTTACACTGTTACAAATCACTCATTAGAAAGCTAACATATAAATTCATTCAGCGCCTTAACACTTCTGAGAACAGGATCATTAAAATGCTACAAACTCCAAGCATAGTGTACACCTCCAGGATCCAGGCACACTGGAGGAAGTTGCTCTATATTTAACCTTAAGTAATGATTTCAGGTCTGCTACTCTACAGAATTAGCATACCGGTACTGATCCTCATAGTGCAGTACAGTACCGATATTCCTATACTGTACTGTATCAACATACTGTACCGGAAGCTAAATGATGTGAGGCATGGTACTGTACACAATTAGGACAGTGGTTTTGGTAACACAGTAGTTTGATGACCACTGTTTTTGGTTGAGGCAGTGCTGTGAACTACATGATAGCAAGCTGGGTATTATTTAATTTCTTTTTATTTTATGTAGCCTATGTACAGTAGTTTATATATATTTATATATATTTATGTTACTGTAAGGTATATATGGACCCCAGTATGGTCCCCTCTGTACTGTGTGAGTCTGAAATAAAGTATTATTATTATTTATTATTATTATACCGACTCATTCAGTGAAGCCTCTCAGCTACCATACATCCTTCCTAAGCTGAAGAAAATTGTCTAACTGTAGCTGGAATCAAATGAAAACCGTCGCCGATACTGAAAGGGATATTAATCATTATAATAATGATAATAATAATAATAATATTAATGTCAATATTGTACATAAATTGTTGAATACCAAATCAGTAAACCTTTTTTCATGTTATGGTCTTTTATTTAACATATAATTAATTTAGTATTAACCTCTACTTTACCCCAGAGCATTTTACAGTTTATGTAGCTTTCTGCACAAATCCTGTTTCTCACCATCCCAGTGAAATCGTAATTTGGCAGCGTCTCACCCACCTCCCCAATCCACCTCCTACCTTCAACCCACCATTCTTCCTTCCCTTCCATTGTCTGACTCACCCCCTCCACCGGATGGTCTGGAGGCTCTGCGAGATTCCTGAAAGTCGACGTGGAGGCTTCAGCCAGGGCCTGACGTCCCATACAGTCCGAAGGTCTATGGTAACTCTATGGTAACTAATAGTATCTCAAGGTTGTAGGTGTGTTGTGAATCATTTAAACCACTTGCTTTCATTTCATTATATTGATACCCTAGCAAGTGGTTTAAATGATTCACAACACACCTACTACATAACCTAGTGCTTATATTCTGAGTTTAAAAAAAATCGGTTCATAAATAACTCGTCTATGGAATTTTTAACCTTTAAAATAAGACGGGGGGGGCTAAAAAAGGCTATACGTGTTTTATGGGGGGGCGGAGCTGGGAGGGGGTAGGGAGGGGGTGGGGGGCGGGAGGGGGCAGGGGTGAAGGGAAGGAAGGAGGGGAGGGGAGGGTGGTAGCGGGGGTTAG
>JBAKBP010000364.1:140317-200832 GCA_037953745.1 Lithodes maja | reverse complement strand
TAAACTTTTGTCAATATACAAATAAATACATTACACAATTTTAAACTCATGGGAGAGAGATACATTATTAGTTTTTAAGACAGCCAGTCCGCTTTATATATGTTTGCATAAGGCCTAATATATTGTGTATTGTATTCAGTAATATGCTCTACAATTTTAGCATTGCCTGTTAACTTTTGCTTAGCTACAATGTCATATACCTTTCTAAGTACAAATACAAAATTGCGATGCGTACTTTTAAGCTTAAACATGTGCCGTATAGATGAATCGATTGTTTTAATATATAATAACGGACCTCTCAAGTGGTGACAGTACCTATAGTTTATATATAATAACGGACCTCTCAAGTGGTGACAGTACCTATAGTTTATATATAATAACGGACCTCTCAAGTGGTGACAGTACCTATAGTTTATATATAATAACGGACCTCTCAAGTGGTGACAGTACCTATAGTTTATATATAATAACGGACCTCTCAAGTGGTGACAGTACCTATAGTTTATTCGCTGTAAGTAGGCGAGAAATCACGACCTCTATCCTCTGTAACTCAAAATGGGCTAGAGCAAATTGGCTACAAATTTCCACATCTATTCCTTGACTGACTCTTCCCAAATGATAAATATATTAACTTGTTTACTCCAGTCGTTTTTTGAGTTACAGAGGATAGAGGTAATGATTTATCGCATATATACAGCGAATAGACTATAGTAAGGTTTGAGATGGAGTGCCAATTGTATCAATGATCGCGAACTGTCATCAGGTTTTCCAACTCTATAAAGAGTATGTGATTTGTCTTTGACCACTGCTCAAGTGTCCAGCATAATACCACTGAATATATCCTTATAGAAGGTCAATCAAACCCACGGTAGTCTAGGACACCATATATATTATTATGTTCCTTCCATCAACCAACTATACTCCAAAAATCGATTAATGAAATTTTACAAACACATGTGGCAGTCCGTGGATTCGAACCCAGGATGCTCACACCGAAAATCAACACCTTATGCATCGCACCACGTATACGAGGGCTCTCACGGGTCGTATTAGGCCAAACCATTAACTTAAGGGATTTTTTTTTTTTTTTTTTTTTGGAACCCTCTTCTCCTTTAGGTTTAGCCCCTTTACTTCTCAAATGTTAAGACTTTCGCCCGTTTGTTTGTCACCATTAAAACTGTTCATGCCATTCAGTAGACGATTATTTCCTGGCGAGCGATAACCAGTGCGAAAAATGTAAGAAGCAATCTCGAATGGGGGTCTTGGGGATGTTACTTATACAGCTTGGTTAAGGTCTAGGGTCACACTTAAACTACTATATATATATATATATATATATAACTGTAATAATAAACAATATATTATATGCACATACAATAACAGAGGATGCACAGATACGATAGCACTAATAGGGCATGTATCAGCTGTCATTATGTTTGGCTCGCTCTGTGCTGCATGCATGTCTGTCAGATGATGAATAGGGTGGTTAAATGTAGGATTATGTTTGTATATCTCACGCGAATGACAAACATCATGTTTAGATATTGCTGAAGCCAATAATTGTTGAACAAAATAAACAAAAGTACGAGACATCACATATTTGGCCGACTATACGACCGTAAAATGCATTTAATTTTATGAATGAATGCATCAATGAAGAGGGAATAATGATTTGAGATAAATTGTGTTGTATATAATAGTACTGAACACATAAATGCAAGCACTACAGATGAACTATTGTGATGTGTATAATGAAGGTTGTATTAACCCCTTCTGTACCGGTAAAGTATTTAGTATTTTATCTTAGCTACATTTAGACGATTTAATGAAGCTTAGTGAGGACGTCTTTTTTTTTTGTTTCTTTTTTTTTTTTCTATATTCCAACTTACTTCCTCTCGGGCATAGGCTGAGAGCCTTAACATTCACCGCTTTACAATAAACAGTGAAGCCCGTGAGGTCTTGTTCCAGTCTAGGGAGTGAGACATGTGAAGCACATAGATTACAACGAGCACCTGCCATCTTGCCTTCACATGAGGCACGGTGCTCACTCATGGCCCGAAACGACCCCATCTCTGAAGCCACCTCGTTCCCGTGCTTCACTGTCTCATCCCC
Organism: Lithodes maja; assembly: GCA_037953745.1. NCBI lineage: Eukaryota > Metazoa > Arthropoda > Malacostraca > Decapoda > Lithodidae > Lithodes > Lithodes maja. The sequence continues at coordinate 198,720 of JBAKBP010000364.1, read as the reverse complement.
TACACTCGGACTCTCCCACTTACACACACATAACGCCACCTGTTGAGCAGATAACTCACCAGGCATTGCACCCCTATAGCATATTTTGAATATGGGAATATTCATACAGTGCTATTTTATCAGGGAACAATGAGGGTATTTTATTGACGTTTCGGTGGGCTTGTGGTAATGCACTGATACTAGGCACAGCACAAATTCCATCCCAATAATATCTTCCCATTGATACATCGGGATTTGAACCCGGAACCTTTGGATTACCAGGCCAGTGGCAAGACCACACCACCACACCTCCCCTAAATCAAAAGGCTCTAGACTATCTTAACGAATCCTTTTAGCACCATATATCCTTCCTAAGCTTCATAAAATCGTCTCATTTTAACTGAAGTCAAATAATATAGACGTCACTGGCACATAAGGGGTAAATGACTCTCACAATAAACACGTTAGAATCTGAGGGAACAATATCTAACACAATAGCAGTAGGACCAATAAGCAGAGAAGAGAGCGTTATGGATAGTAGTAAGGGAATATGGACTAGAAATAATCTTAAATAAAAGTAATATTTTGATTTATAACAAAAAGGAAAATCCTGAAGCAATAGAAGGAATTAAAGTATCAAATAAAATAAATTATTTAGGTATAAATATTACAGATAAAAATAAATTATTTAAACTCCATAAGGAACACATGATTGAAAAAGCACAAACGTTAGCAAACCAAGTACCTTCAATTATAGCAACAAGTTGTAACAAAATAATAATAGGGAAAGCTTATTGGAAGACTGTGGCACTACCAGCGATTTTATATGGCAACCAAGTTATGAATTTTAATAAATTAGAGTTAAACAAATTACAGACAATAGAAAATAAAGTATACAGATTTATTTTAGGAGCCCCCATCCACACTCCATCATGCGTACTCAGAGGAGATTATACTGTAGGTGCTTCGGACATGTCGTCAAGAATAATGAAAAATAAGATTAGTTTTATTAACAAAAATTAACTACATCAATGAGAGAGACAATTCAGTAATTAAATCAATATACGAGGAAATTTAAAAAAAAATATTAAAGATATATGGATAAATGAAATAAAAAAACATATATCAAGAAATAAATATGAACGAAGCAGATAGACAACAATTAAATAAAGAAAAATTGAAGAAAATCATAAATAAAATAGACACAGGAAAATGGATTCGAGAATTAGAATAAAAATCAAGTGTAGAAATGTACAAAGAAAATAAGCGAGAGATAAGAGAAGAACAATTTTATGACAATACTCCAGCCTCAATAACTTTCTTCAGATGCAGATCTAACACCTTACAACTAAACGATAGGAAGAGATTGACAGAACAGGATACTAAGTGTATAGCTTGTGAAGAAACAATTGAGAACTTAAAACATTTTATTTTGCATTGTGAACATTATCAAAATATAAGAAATACAAACAAATTATTTGAAAGACCATACCAAATCGATTTAATGGAAAAACTTGTATTTAAGGAAGAAACAAATAAGGAAAAGGTGAAACGAATCATTCACAAAATGTGGGCAAAGAGGCAACAAAAAGTACATTTCACAAAACTAGAAAAAAAAAAACGAAAAAAAAAACGAGCTGGATTACATAATTGCAACGCCAATAAGGGTCATCAGGTTGTAAAGGTCATCTCCCAGAATTATCACCAGACCAGACCAGTTATATTAGTCCTCTCAAACCTGAAAGAAAGGGATGGAAGAAATGTACAGTGTGTGTATACGTGTGTGAGTGTAACTGTATAATATGAAAGAGAAGGAAAGAAGGTGTGTGCCAATACAATATGTTGAAAGTAGAACAAAAGAGTCGCTCAATGAATGATATATCTAGACAGCGTGTGGCTGCATTTACCCTCCGACTCTGGGGAAGCAAACCAATTTACCATTAATATGAAATTATTGTTCACGCATCAGGCACGCGATATAACTGGAATTGGTTCATGTTATGACAAGGGTTGTTACAAGGACGAATTTTGATTTAAGATTAAATGTTGATGAAAAAACAATATATATATATACAGTATATATATATATATATATATATATATATATATATATATATATATATATATATATATAGATATATTATGTCTAGTTAGCCTACGTTTTGGGCTATTAATTTATCTTTGATTACTTGATTTAGTATTTATTTATTATAACCATTTCAAGGTTATAATATAATGCAATATAAATAGGAATTTGTTAATTTATTCAGAACTCCTTTTATGCCAAGTGTTGGTACTTAATTAGTACAACTTTGTCGATTACGCCATTTCATATAGCTATTCTATTTAAGCTATTTATTTGCGCTACTTATATCTGCGTTCCTAAATTACTCAGTTAATTTATCCCAACCCTATTACTTTGGATTGTCCTTTGTCCTCCAGTCACGTTAATGATTAGTGCATCTGAATTCCGCCATTCGTGTGATTTGACTTCATCTCTGATCGAAGTATTTTTTTGTGTCTTTTTTGAGAGATTATTCAAATTTATTCTTATAGGGTCAAATTCTAATTTAGTTTATCTTCCCCTTTAGACTTGAATTATCCACCTAGTTTGAACCTTTAAGTTAACATCGCATTAATTCATATTATTATTTTTCGTGACTGCAGTCCATCCTAGCTATACCCCTACAAGCGGTACATTTGATCTTTTAGATGAGTGCGGCCTAGCTTTCTACCCCCACGCTACGCACTCGCCCCGCGCAGTGAACGATACGTTCCATTGTCTTACGTAGTATTCTATAATACTTCACGTTAGATGCTTAACTCCCATATACATTTGGTATGCCGGGATATAATATTTATATCTCGTTGTCCAGTCTGCACTATAATCCAGTTATGGACTTATAGACCGTAAATGTCCTCAACAGGAACACATCGAACACGTTCTTAATCACAAAAATAGGTATTCAATCTGGTTGCTACAAAACTCAATGACAACACACATGTAAATTATACACACATAGTTTATTCAATGGCATAGGGTTAATATACGTATTGCTTCTTGTGATATACTCCGGATCTCTCAATGCGTTGCATAATTATCTCAATGTTAAGATCACGGATGTATCGAGCTAAATATGGACTGAGGGTTAACTTAACTATTATAAGAAACAGTATGCAACACATGTAATGCATAATGTTGTCTCTGATCAAGAACACAAATTATAACCTATTGTGGTAATATGAAATAAGAAATATACAATTAATAAGAAAGAACACGTGACATATAGAATCAACCCTTGATAATATTATAGTGTGAGTCGAGTGTCTAACGTATCTTTATTCTTTAAAACACAAGTTTCCCCGGATATGGGAGAATGAAGCGAATTTAGAAATAGAACAAGTACACGAACGGCTGGTTCGAGTAACGCTCACGGGTGGTGAGGGGCGCTCGTGGGCAGGTAAATCAGCCCGGGTATGGGTGGCTAATGACCAGGTAAATACCTCAGGTAATTCTAGTTACTGCGATCTTGGAAATTCTATTTACTATTTGTGCGATTATGATCTTAGTAATTGGGAGAAAGAGTGGAAATTAAGGAGAATGATATGCTGAAATACTTTTACGATTCAACTTACTATTAACTTAATTTGCGTAAATTATGATCTGAACATACAGTATATGTCTTCAGTCAATTATATGTAATAATATTAACGGGGGTCGAGGAATTCAGATCTAATAATTTACCTTTACTGATGAATATTCAAAGGTTTAAGATCTCTTGAACGGAATCCAGCAATAATATGGTTAACAGAACTAACGTAGTTAACCAATATAGAGCAAAACATAAAATAAAATTAGCGTGTACGAATGATTAGTATAATACTAATAATGGAAAAATGGCAGACACGACGAAGTTGTACTAATATAAATACCTAATAAGGCATAAAAAGAAATCTGAACGAGTTAGCAGAATCCAATGGCGTACACGACAAAGTTGTACTAATGGAAATACCTAATAAGGCATAAAAGGAGGTCTGAACGAGTTAACAGATTCCTATCAAGAATTCACACAAATAGCGGTGTATTTGGATTGATGAATAATTAGATAATCGATCTATGCAAGACTAGAATTCCTAGACGATAAGAATCAAAGTTATCTACATCAATAATCAAATGAACATAAATACGTTCATATAATAATGGAAATAACGCTTAAACAAACAAGAGTAAATTTAGAATCTCAGGAAGAAAGTATAGGTAATAATTATGCGATTATTAACAGCACTTCTTCACAACTTCTGATGCAAACAGAATGTGAAATTGAGCGTAGGCTCTAGGTAACAGGTGATTATTTAAAGAAGGCAATAATTACACGTAATACACTTCGACTTCAACTTGCAACATACATAATAGAATTAGACATATACAAGGAAAATCTGTGAGTATTTGGATAGGTGCTTTAACCCTCCTGGCCCGGGCAGGTCCTCCAAAGGACAGTGTTGGCTACCCGGGCGATCTGGCCGAAAAACGTCTAGGCCTAGGCTACCGTATTTTTGTTAATTTAACTGCTAGAAATCTCCCACACATCTATAAACATAGTGCGGTTTCCAATCTGTAGACTGGTGTTGAGTAGAGCTCTCTAAGTCAACTGGTTCAGTTGTGATGACGATTTCAGTGGAGCTAATTTTCCCGCGATGTTGACAATATGGGAGCTTTTCACACACTAATTTCGTCTGACGTCACAACAATAACATTGATCCGCCCTCTCCTTATTGTTTTCGAAGGTGCGGTGACGCAACGATCGGCTTTGTTTACATGCGTCGGACGCACAGCGTTCAGACCAAGCTGAATAGGCTTTCAAGCTTACTATCTCCTGAAAGGACACCCGGGCACCTGCCCTTATTTCGTGGTGTTCTTTGGAGTGCCTGCCCAGGCCAGGAGGGTTAATGAACACAAGTATGTAACGTATGCGTAATACGTTCTAGGAGTTTTTATATAAATTATGAACACTTAGATCTTAGGCACAGATCTAGATAACAATTAATATAACTTCTGAGCGATTAACACAAACGCAATGAATAAGGATCTTGGGCACAGATCTATAGATAATTAAGCACTGTAATATTCACATATTTTAACCTTACCTTCACAGCAATAATCACAATGTAAGGTACTTAGAAACACTTAGGGTAATAGAGGAGGGTAGATAGCTGAGAGAAAGTCTGGCCAATGTTGAATGTAGGTCCACAGGGCAGCACTTCAGGAGGAACTGCTCACAATCATGACTTCAGGATCCGGACTTCAGAAGGCACACAGCAGGTTCGGCGTACTCTTAGGGCAGGGGGGAAGGCAAGACAATGGCTCCACTACTGTTATATGCCCCGTTTTTTTCAGAGTTAAGGACATTACCCTAGTGTTTGTTTGCTTACTTTTCCTATATTTTCGTTGAGGTTATGTTTGACTTAATTCTTGCCTCTTACTTATAGGAATTCAATGTAACAAGGATATTGTAATACGTTGTGATCAAGTTGTGATGATTAACTCTCTCGCATCCGGTATCTTAATTATATTGCAAATGGTGAGCCATTCTCTAATTTGCCATGAAATACCAGGCTGGGCGAGTTTTCGAAGCCTTGTGTTTTTCTGTATTTTCATCCACCAGAATGCAGTTTATTGTGATGTATCATATGTCAATGGAAATTATTATTATTAAAATAGGGATTCGCACCAAGCCTAAAAAGACTATGTGGCACCAAAAGAAACTTTGTGGAAAAAAAAAAAAAACAAACATGGAGGTGTTGTGGGGCAGGGCGCACGACGGAGTAGAGGAGAAGACTAGGAAACACTAATTAAAGAAGCTGAAGGAGACGGGTATGGAGGAGAAACCGCATAAGATGTGGGAGGGAGAAAGTGGGGGACTCTCCGAGCAAATCGGCTAAGACAAGGGGGCGATTAAGGGAGGATATGAAGGGGAATGCCTGCCGTCGGGCATTGGAGAAACGCGGACAGTCGATCAGGAGATGCTGGACAGACACTGGAATATGGCAGCAAGGACAGAGCGTGGGGACATCACAGGACATCAAATGACCATGCGTGAGCCTGGTGTGGCCGAGCCAAAGACGGGCTAGAGCGGTCTCCCATCGACGATTGCGATGAGAGGAAGACTTCCAAGGGAGGACGGAAGGTTTGACAGAACGTAGTTTGACATCAGACACCCTCATGGAGGTCCATTCGTCCTGCCAGCGCTGACGTAGTAATTGAGTAACACGCGGGAAGTAATCAGATGCAGGAATACGGCGTGGCATGAGTCGGTGAGAGGTAATAGCAGAGCGGGCGAAAAAATCAACCCGCTCATTGCCAGGCACACCAACATGACTCGGGACCCAACAGAAAGACAGGGACTTCAATTTAGTAGCGATGCGGAACAACCATTCTTGAATCTCCAGCACTAAGGGGTTAACAGCGGGAAGAGACTGAATACTCTGAAGAGCACTAAGGGAGTCACTAAAAATTACAAAGGTATGCAGGTGTGAACAAAAAATAGTACGTAGGGCAAATAAAATAGCAAATAACTCGGCCGTAAAGACACTAGCACATGATTGGATGTGACGTTGGAAGGTCCGGTCCGGGAACACAACCGCAAACCCTGTACCGGCGGAGGTCTTGGAACCATCAGTGTACACTGGAACGGCTGAAGAGTGGCGTAGCAGATGTTCCGTAAACTGAGCATAAAGCAACTGTGGGGTTGAAGAGGCCTTAGAGGGGGGGAGGGCAGCTGTACAAACGGTAGGGCGAGGGAGGAGCCATGGGGGGAACTCCGACTGTCGGAGGGGTAGCACCGATGGAATGGGAAAAGAGAAGGAGGCCAGTAAAGCAGAGACCCGACCGGGGAACGAAGTAGCAGACACTGATGGGGCTAAGCCGCAAGCCGTGGGAGGAAAACCAGCCGAACTGTGTTGCAGAAGGCGAAGATGACATCGAAGGGTCAGTTTATCCCGCCTGGATGATAGCGGTGGGACACCCGACTCAGCATAAAGGCTAATAACCGGAGTAGAGCGAAAAGCCCCTAGCGACAAGCGCAGACCGTGATGGTGAAGGGAGTCTAGGCGCTTAAGGTTTGTACGCGCAGCGGAGGCATATACCTGGCAGCCATAATCGATCTTGGAGAGAATAAGCGTTGTATGGAGGCGCAGAAGAGTCGTCCGGTCCGCACCCCAAGACAAGTGGCTAAGGGTTTGTAAGAGTTGAAGCCGTCGGGTGGTGGAGGTCAGTAACGAAGTAATGTGCGGGTACCATGTCAACCGAGTATCGAAAATGATACCCAAGAATGGAGCTGAGGACCTGTAAGGCAGAGGGCGGTTATACAACGTAAGAACAGGATGCGGGACTGTATGGCGTTTTGTGAAGACGACGGCACAAGATTTCGAGGGCGAAAACCGAAAACCATGGGTTGTAGCCCACTGCGCAGCTGCATCAATGGCCCGCTGCATGAGAAGTTGTAGGGCAGCGATATCCAAACCCACAGCGTAAATAGCGAAGTCGTCCACATACAAAGAAGCACGGACACCAAGAGGGAGGGAAGAAATAATACCATTAATAGCTAGGATAAAAAGGATGGTACTAAGAACACAACCCTGTGGGACACCGTCGTGTTGGGGGTATGTTCGTGAGAATGTATTCTGAAGCTTGACTCGGAAAGTACGATCACGGAGAAAGTTCTGCAAGAATACCGCCATGTTGCCAGACACACCAGAACGTAAAAGGGTACGAAGGATGTTGTATTTCCAGGCAGTATCATACGCTTTTTCAAGATCGAAGAATACAGCTAAAACCGACTTAGTGTCCGAAAAGGCATCGCGGATAGAAGTCGCCAATCTCAATAATGGGTCCAAAGTACTACGGCCCTTGCGAAAGCCATATTGAAAAGGTGACAGGATGCTTCTTGAGTCCAGGAGCCACATTAAGCGGGAGTGAACCATGCGTTCTAATAATTTGCCGACACAACTGACCAGGGCAATGGGACGGTAATCTGCTGGTGCATGGCCCGACTTACCCGGCTTAAGGAATGGGAGAAGGATGGCATGTCTCCACCCAGCCGGAAAAAAGCCTGTGGACCACAGACGGTTGTAGATGGACAAGAGAAAGCCAAGCGCAGGTGGAGATAAGTGCTTCAGCATCAAGTAATGGACACCGTCAGGGCCTTCACATGTATCCTTACAGGCTCCCAGGCTAGACTCAAGCTCAGCCCGGGAGAAGGGGGCATTGAAAAACTGATCAGATGATAAGGCGAAGTCAAGTCGCCTAAGTTCAGAACGGCGTTTATGCATCTGGAAGGAGGGCGGGAGATGGGAGCCAGTGCTAACATCACTGAAATGTTGTCCCAACATATTGGCCACCAGAGACGGATCGCCCACAATGCCAGTGTTGGTATGGAGGACAGGGGCCGGCGTAGGCGCATGTTTCCCTGCAATCTTCCTGACGCGAGCCCAGACTTGCGGAACAGGTGTATCTGCGTTGATAGTAGAGGCATACGACATCCAGCTAGATTTTTTAGCAGAGCGGATTGTACGACAGAAGACGGCATTAGCCTGTTTGAAAAGAGTATACGCATCCCGCTCATATGGAGAGCCTTTTTTCCGACGGAAACTCTTCCACTTGGCTCTTTTATTGCGTAAAGCCGAAGTGCACTGAGCAGTCCACCACGGTACACACTTAGAAGACATACTCCGAGTGGTGCGTGGAATACAAGTATAGGCAGCATGGAGCACAAACATCAGGAAACTGGTAAGCATGGCATCAGGGTCCGGGAAAGCAGGGGTCGGATTAGACGGAACGGCGAGATCAGCGAAAGATGTCCAGTCGGCACGATCGAAACACCAACGGGGAGGGCGTGGCACTGGGGAGTAAGACGTAGGGGAGAGGACAATCGGGAAGTGGTCAGTCGCACAGTAATCATTAAAGACCTTCCAAGTAAAATCCAAGGATAGTGTAGGGGAACACAGAGACAAGTCAATACATGAGAAGGTACGGGTGCCGCTATCAAAATGCGTAGAGGAACCAGTGTTTAAAAGAAATAAATCGTGTGTACGAATCAGAGCCTCAAGGGAACGACCCCGTATATTAACGGTAGAGTCACCCCACAGGGAATGCCTGCAATTAAAATCCCCTAAAAGGAGGAAAGGTGGAGGTAATAGAGAAAGGATCCTGTTTAATTCTGGAACATCGAGCGGGATCGAGGGGGAAAGGTATATGGACACTACTGTAAGCCAGCGGGAAAGGAACACTCTGGCAAGCGTGCATTTAAGAGAGGTACGGATAGTTAACTGAGACACTGGGACATCAAGATGTACGAGGAGGCAAGTAGCATACTGGGAATGGGGAGAACTGATATAGGAGTAAAAAGGAATTGGGGAGGGGGCATTAGATAAACGCGATTCTTGTAAACTAATAACAAGTGGGCTAAACCTAGAGATAAGGTAACGAAGATCAACACGATGTGCTGCAAAACTACGAATGTTCCATTGTAAAATGGACATTATAAAGACAAAAAAGATTAAAAAGAAGACGCGTACAAGAGGGAAGAACAGACGTACACTATATACAACATATTTACAAAATACAGGTAACACCGTGGGTGGAAAATATAGCCAAGAGAGGCTAACGATTGGAAATAAGAGCAGGAATTGGAGAAGACGTTGAAGGGGAAGACTGGAAACCGGGGGGCATAGGGAGGTCTAACAGAGAAAGAGGAGAGGAAGGAGGAGGGCCGGAAGAGGGAGGAAGGACGGACGGCGGGTGGGAAGAGGAGGAGGGGGTAAGGGCAGGAGAAGGAAGATGGGGAGGGTCAGGAGGAGGAAGAGGAGGAGGGCCCGGAGGAAGGCCAGAAGGGGGAGTGGAGGAAGAGGACGGGGCAGGGGAAGGCGGGAGAGGGGAAGGCGGGAGAGGGGTAGGGGGGAGAGAAGAGGGGGTAGGATGAACTTCGGCGTGAACAGTAGAAGGTGGTGGGTGGGAAGAACGGATAAATTTGTCAATCTGAGGTAGGGTTTCGTAGGAGAAATCTAGGGACGCAGGGACGGGAGGAGGAGGAGACTGGACGGAGAGAGGAGAAAGGGAAACAGAAGGAGAAGGAGGCGACTTCTTCTTCTTCTCGCAGGGACTTGAGCACCGCACATCACGGAGACCACCCTTACGTTTAAAAGAGGAAGCGGGCGAGGAAGAACGGAGCACAGGAGCCCGTTTGGTAGAGGAGAAGGGAAGATTAGAGCGAGTAGGAGATTTGGGGCGACTAGAAGAGGAAGATGACGGAGAACGGGGGGGAGGCTTGGAACGGTGAGAGCGTGGAGGGAGACTAGAAGAGGAGGAACAAGGAAGAGAGCAAGATGAAGGGGCAGAAGTAGGAGAAGGACTGAGAACAGAGAAAGTGTTAGACAAAGGGACAGAAAAGGAAGAGACGGAAGGACGAACGGAGGAGACTGAAGAGGAGGAAGGAGAAAATCCAGGAGAAGCACCGGTAGAAGGAAGGGAGGCAGATGACGAAACTGGTGCGACCGGGGGGACGGAGGGAGCGGAGGCGGTGGAAGGAACCGAGGAACCAGAAAAAGGGGAGGGCATGGTAGAGGGAGGCAAAGAAGAGGAGGGAGGAGACAGAGTCTTGGAAAATGACTGAGGGGTGAAGCCCAAGCGACGAGCCTCTTGGCGGGCTGCGGTGAGCGTAAGGCCGTGTCTCGCTTTGAGGACAGCAACCTCAGACTCGAACAGATGAACGGGGCAAAACTTAGAGTCGGCCGAATGAGACCCGCGGCAATTAAGGCAGAACTGGGACGTTGACTGACATTCGCCAACGGCATGTCCGGACTGCGCACAGCGCGGGCAGAGTGGGCTCTCAGCGGCTGTACGGCAGAACTTAGCCGGGTGGCCGAAACGCCAGCAGCTGCGACACTGGAGTGGACGGGGAAGAGACGCAGTCACGGGGAGGCGAGTACCACCGACAATAACATGGGCAGGAAGGGAAAGTCCATCAAAAGAGATCTTGGCAATGTTAGCGGGATGGCGGCGAAGGTCACGAGGAGGGATAGTGTAGCACACCACACTAACCACCTTGTGGTCTTGAGCGACAACGATGTCCTTGACGAGGTCGGCGCAATCCGCGAAAGGACGACCCCCGAGACGGATGGAAGCGGGGATCAGGACAGTCCCTGTACAGGAGTTGAGTCGTTGATCTTTTTGAGCCGGGATGGGGGTGCCAGAACAATCGACGAAAGAGGACATAGCAGTAGCCTGAAGTTCGTTTTGGATGGTAACAAGACGGGAGGCATCATGGCGGGAGTGGAAGGTGACGTCCTTTCCCACCTGTTGAAGGAGACGCAGGTGGAAGAGGAGGTCATCACCGGCTAGAGGCGCAGAAGCAGGGATGGAGAAAAACTTAGTAAAGGAAGGAGGTGCAAAGAGAGAGGACATAGGGAGGACTGAGGAGCGAGGACGAGAAGAGGACGAAACTGGAGAAGAAGAGGAAAGAGAACGAGGGAGGGAGGGCAGAAAAGGGTCGAGGGTGACAAGACCAGAGGGAGAAGAGGAAGAAGAGGAAGACGCAGAAATAATTACAGGAGAGGAGATGAAAGCCTGGGTAGTGGAGGGCGGAGAAAGACGTGACGAAGACGGAAGGGTAGGAGAAGGATTCGGAACGGTAATGGACGAGAGGGACGAGCGACGACCGAGGGATAGTTCAGCGGGCCGGTCGAGAGCACCCAAAACCATCCCCGACTCACCGTGCTCCCGCGGTGAACCGGACTGACAGCCAGACAACAGACCCCCAAGTGGCAGGCTGCATGCCACAAGGGGCTCACTCACCGGAACCACTAAAGCAGAAGCCATAAACAGGGAAGAACAGGGAAAAAAGCATAAGTCATCACCATAGCAAGAGAAAAGGGGGTAAAACATGGAAGAAGATACTGCGGTTACCAGGTGCCCCTGGCAACGAAAGGGAGAAAGACCTCCGCAGGGCCACGAAACCCAGAATGCGGCCAATTGAGATGGGACAGGTCTCGGCTTTGAGCTAGGGACCTTGTACAACCCGGGCATTTGTCCTGCAGCTTTGTCCCGCGGAGAACGGGGCCGGCGTAGTCACCTGACACACCCACTGGGAAGAGAGAAGAGAGTCAGAAACCCCAAAGCAACCCTATAGTGCCTATCCTCCAGCAACGAGCCTTGCGAGCCCTGGCCGGCAGCACCTGTTGCCAGGTGGACTCTGCCAACTCAGCAGTGATCAGAGACACCAAGGCGAAGCCCTAAGGAAACTAGAACCTCCGAAGCAGTGAAAGAGAAAGGAAGGAAGCAAACAGGGAAGTCAACCGGAAGGGAAGGGAGGGACGGGACCACAAAAGTTCAAGGGTGGGAGACCGGCCTCTGATGGCAGCCCCAGGAGAAAGCGGAAGAGGGAAAAACGAAAACTAGAAAGGAGGAGAAAGAAAAGGACATGACAAAATTAGTTGGAGGTGATAGGGAGAGCGGCCAAGAACCTTGGCCGCCCCACCTACAAGCCCGGAAGCCCCCAAACGGCGGCAACGAGTCATGTGGCAAGGGGGATGTCAATGGAAAGAGGAATAACTATACTACGGCGGGTCGTTGGGCAGCTAGGAGCTCTTCCTCGATGGTACTATCGAGGAAGAGCTCCTAGCTGCCCAACGACCCGCCGTCTACTGTAGATACGTGGATGACATCTTCATGCAAATCAAGGACCTCCACGAACTACAGGAACTCCAGCGTCGCTTCATGACCTCCTCCAGACTTAACTTCACCTTTGAAAAATCTAACAATGGACAACTCCCCTTCCTCGACATCCTCGTAGCTCTGAACGACCATGGGTTCAAAACCACCGTCTACATTAAAGCAACTAACACAGGACAATGCCTCAACGGCGATAGTGAATGCCTCCGCCGTTATCTTCTATCCTCCATCTCCGCCTATGTTAGGAGAGCCCTCACGCACTGCTCTACCTGGGCCGACACCCACCAGGAACTAGAAAGACTATCCCAAGTTTTAGTAAATAACGGATACTCCAACTCCGACATCTCCAGCACCATCAACCACCATCTTGAAAAATGGTACACCCAAAGCCCTCCCAACATTGACCCCCCCAATGAAATTAAGATCTTCTACCGCAATTACATGTCCTCTGAACACAAAAATGACGAGGCCGTCTTAAAAGAAATAATCTCCAAGCATGTCCACCCAACCAACCCGGAAAACAAAATCAAATTAATAATTTATTACAAATCCCCCAAGACCTCCAACCTCGTTCTCCGCAACAAACCAGTCTCCACCAAGATAAAGAGCCCGATGACCGACGATCACGTCATTTACCAACATACCTGTAATTATGAGGACTGTGGACCTCATTCCTATATTGGTATGACGCAGACTCGTCTTTCACGTCGGCTAACTCTTCACCTTCAGGCTGGAGCCATCAAAGACCACTATCTCACCCCTAACCACCCTCACCTCACACGCAACGAGTTAGAGAAACACACCACCATACTCGATAAAGAAAGTGACCCAAGGAGATTACCTATACTCGAAGCTTTATATATCCAAGCCTAACATCCCAACATCAACAACCAAACTCTGGACCTTCAGATCCTTCCTTCTGCCAAAAGGCACTTTCCTACAGGACCTAACACCCCCCCTCGCCCCCCGGTGCCCTTGACGCAGCCCCCCGCGCTACCTCCTTCAGCTTCGTCTTCCGCAGGCGCCACACAACTTAGGCCACGCCCCTCGACACGCAGCCAATGAGCTTCGACCCCACCAACCGACCACCATCCCGCATCCAGTGCGCATGCGTGAAGCGGTTCCCCCCTTTCTCCTTCCTAGAATACCCCTCCACCAATAGTAGACTTTTGCCCCCTGTTTTTCGCCTCCTCTGATCCTCCACCCTCTATATATACCCTTCCTGTTTACCTTTTATATCATCCTTACTTGATAATGCTGGTTGTCCAGTGAAACGCGTCGTATATCCTGTATCATCATTTACATTTATGTCACCCTGTACCACCATGAATTTTGCTCATCTCCTTCATCTACTTCCTGCCACCCAGCGAAAACTCATCAGAGACCTGGAAACTTTGAATAATAAAATTTCCAACGCAGAAATTGCCATTTCTTTCAACCTCGTATGTATTAAAGAAAATATATATATATATATATATATATATATATATATATATTATATATATATATATATATATATATATATATATATATATTGTTACGACCGGGCACTCGGGTACACTAGGGCTCTTACACAGGACTCGAGTATGGCTCGCTGCCACAACGGAAACACACGATCCCAACCCCAGAGTACTGCCAGCCGAACAAAAAAACGCCACTACCCTCCAGAGTTCTATCTGCTATAACGGGGTATACAAGAACTCGGTACTAGCGTTTCACACAACAGACTAATAACAAGACGGGAGTTATCTAGTCTGGTCAACAATCAAACAAAGAAGAAAGTACTACAACACTAAAGAATAGTGTTGGCCGAAGCCGAAGTAATCCACCCTTGAACTAAGAACTTAAGAAGTCCTCCACCCTCTACTTCGGATCGGCACTATTACGTTACGTTAAACAATAGTCCTCGAGCATCAAGCAAGGAATCTTCTGATAAGTTAGATGCTTCTCGAATACTCATAAGAAGTAAGTATCGGATTTTGAACAGCAATTTAATGAATAACTCACTGGTAATTAAAGGCTTTAAATTGACATAAGAAGAATTATAAGAATAAGCAATAGGATATGGCAAACATTAAGAAGAAGTACTCCGACAATGCACTGGCAATAGCCTACTAAGATTGTGCTCGTGGGCCACTAATCTCTGAAGTAGCTAAGCGTGCCACACATGAAATCAATAGTGCTTAAACAATAATATACATAAGGAGAAGCTTCAATACTATGCTGTATCTGCTGGTCGAGCAAAGTCTAGCTGGGATATCTAAGGTTAGGAAACAATGGCTGAGCAAGCGGCTCGTAGCCTAGCGAGGTCCTTAAGACTGTGCGGCCAAATTACGGTAATTGACGGGATGCTCTCTTGAGAGATCCAGATCACTAGTATCTGGTTCTCTCCTGGCGATCCTCTCAAAGTCAAGCAAATGAGATAACACAGTGTTGGGTGGCATAGGCAAAAGCCCTCACTCGCAACACAGTGCTAAACTCCCACGGTACACAGTCAGAAAGACCACCTAGGCGTTCCACGTCTCCGTTGCAATTGTACTGGTTCAACCGCAACCTAGTACTCATAGGAAATCACAACTCAGAAACCCTATCCCAGTCTAGCATTGCCTAAACCAGCAGAAAACAGGAACATGAATAATCGCACACAGGGAAATGCATATACGAGTGCAACAAACATCAATCAATCCTATTCTAGTTAACCCTTCCAAAAATAGGCTATCTAACAGGCACTTATCTCGTGAGAACTCAAGCGATAATACTTTGGCTGACTAAATCTGCACCAAAGGGGTCATGGAGGTTAAACAGGGACGAGAAGAGAAGAAGATAGGCTGTTCAGAGAGTAGAGAAAGTTCACATCAGTCGGAAGAATATGGATAGTTGCAAGGGATATGAGAAGTCGCTTTGCCTGATGAGTTCTGAAGAATGGTGGCAAGAACCTCTCTTTTTATACTCGGCCCTCTAGCGGCATATCTCAAACTACTTAAGGACCGCCCACTGGCAATCATGACGTCATATTCTCTCTCAATCTGGGATCGACAAAGGATTTCCCACGCGCTGAGAGGGAGGAAGGGAGGAGGGAGGAGGGAATTAGGCCTATCTGCCCGCGTGGCGCACTCACTGGTCCCCGTTACGTAATATCTCTCTCTCTCTCCTCTCATCATTACATATAAGTCCCACACACAATACTTATAACTAATGATATAAAATAGAACTCGTTGACTCAGATGAAAACAAAATACATATTTATAATACTTATAGTACAACGGCTCACATAAACTAAGCTAGGAAACTCTACACAGACTACAGCCAAAGTTCCTGCCCTGACGATCCTAGCGAGAGTGGGGCCTGACTGGGCGTTCTGTACAGCATGCTCATACTCGACATGCGTCACACCTCCCCCAAGATTTTACTTGCTCAACCCTGAGCTAAAATCTGATATACAGAACCCCATCAAACCCCTCACACCCAGCGACCGCATGGCACTAAAACAACGCTGAGTTTATCACTAAAACACATCTTATAAAAAAAAAAAATCACATTTCATAACTCCTCCCAACAATAGTAAAAGACATAATATCATGCTCCCAGAGCGAGCTTACAGCAGCTCAGCCGTTTGATAGTTCGTGGACTACTCAAACTTTATAGGCTATGACAAACTTATACAATTATCTTCATCAAAAAGAAAGAGTTTTTATATGATTTTTATATTTTAATATGTTTTTTTTCCGGCTGCACTATAAGGGCAGCCTATTTTCTTCTATACCAAACGCTCAACAATCCTGCTTTACGACCCAATACGCTGGGCTACAACCGCGAGCCAACAAGCACCAAGCGCAAAATACTACTCAAACCAAAGCAGGAGGCTACCCGTGTGTCAATCTACCCAGGATCATATACCCCTGAACGACCACATGCAACCTCGTTGTCACAACCGGCAATATGGCTTATGTCCAGGTTATATACCAATAACCTTAGTGACCACCTGGTCAGCCTCATATTCCGATTGTGAAACTGGTCCAAGATCTCGAGAGGGTAATGATCTGGGTAAACTACACCGACCGGACCATAGGCTGGAACATAGATCTCGAAATGCCCCAGCGCATCATTGTCCTTTTCACTTTCATTCATCAGGCTCTGACACGTTGCTGGTGCATTCTTAAGTCCGTCAGGCATAACATTGCACTGGTAGGTACTCCCGTCCACAACAAAACCACATACCTCTTTAGCACGCTCGGACAAAGTTACAAGCAACGACCACTCACGACATTCCTTATCCCTCAGACCCTTCGTCCACACGTAATCCAGCTCTGCTTGCACCATAGGCTGTCGAGCAGGATTTATACGGTAGGGAATTAAACTGAGCCTTGCACTATCTCCAGCCTGCATGTCGGATTCTACCCCGTACATCAGGCCTGGAGAAGCAACAAACATGCGAAAGTACTGCCATAGCCTAATAAACAACTGCCTTGCACTGTCTCCACGAACAACATGCCTAGTGCCCTCCCACAACCCCGCCGAGACCGCAGCTTCTAACCTGTAGTCTCCCTCCTTCTCCACCTTCGTCCCTAGAACAGCCAGGTCATGAGAGGGACAATCAGTACCACCTGTGCAGTCACTCCCACAGTTCATAATTGCTAAGGCTTCCCCGCCGATACCGTACATGCGCACCCCCACATTCCTTGTGACGACATCTGCCTGCGCAGCATCACCGCTTTCAGCGACATGGCCAGATACAGTCGGTCTATGGTAGGGCTGTTGCATTAGACTAGAGCAGCATTGGGAGGCTATGCGACGACCGGGCACTGCGATACCACAGCCGACCTTACCAATCTGCTCAATGTCCTCCTTTTGACCACCACCCTTGGCAGCCATGGGTCGACCCTGACCTGGCAACCATGCCAAAGCCTCGTCGCCCACCTTGAACCACCGAAACAACGAGGCTAACGGTCTTTTAACATTCACGTGACCTGCCCGCGGAACATCTCGCACCGTCCGAGTTGTGAGACTCAGGGGCTCGGCACGACCAGTGGGGTATGAACCGAGCTGGTGCTGGAGTGCTGCACACTGCTGCTCAGGCAGGTGCTCTAGCGCTTCCACAGCCACCAGACTCGTGTCCCCCGCCCACGGCTCCGCCGAGACATAACAATCCCTACTCTCCTCCACCTGTGCCCTACTGCCCCCCTCTCCTTCTCCACCTTGGCCGCGGCAGACCAACGCAGGGACAGTAGGCTGCTCAGGTGGTTGCCTCACAAACTCCTCCAACAGGTTCACATGACATGCTTCCCCGTCCTCGTGTTTAATCTCGACAGCACCATTACCACACTTCTGAACTTCCGGATCCTCCAACTGCAGTTTACAAATATCTGAGGGAGCCAACCTGTCTAGATGCTTCCGAAGCAACCCAAGTCCTTCCCCAATATCAAACTGAGCAACCCTTTTTTCTCTCCGTGTGTAACGTTGCTGCCTCGGAGTCTCTTCCGGCCCTACCTCCTCACTAGCTGTGACAGGTCCTGGGGCCTCTCCAGACTCTAACATAGGTGCCAATACTGAATCACCCAGGAGAGCCGCCGAGTCAAAACTCTTAAAACCAACTCCAGCTTTAGCCTCCTCCTGTTGATCGTTCCTCTGCTGGTCTGAAGACGGAGGACTAGGCTGTGACACTTTAGCTGCCCGAGCTCGGGTGACAACACACGCCATGGGTTGTGTCTGGCACCGCTCGACCCACTCTTGCTCTTCCCCACTCACGTCGGCCGGCCTCTCGGCAACGACTAAGGGTAGAACCTCAGAAGCGGGCATTGCAAAGTCGTTGCCGAGAAGAAGGTCGACGCCCTCCACTGGCAGTTTCTCCACAATCCCGACATCCAATTCACGTGTCACACCATCCACCTCCAACTCCAACCGCACCAGCGGGTATGACCGAGTTGCATTAATACCCTGCACCACTACCACCCGAGCCGCATTTATAGGGTAGCCAGTCAAGTTATTCATCAGAGTCTGGGAAGCACCTGTATCACGCAAGACCTCTACTCCATGCTTGCGCCCCGCCCACATCACGCAACCCCGTCCTCTATGGTCGCAAAAAACATCCTGAGCAGGGTTCGAGCCTCCCAGGTGCTTCTGCATTGGCTGTGCCTCAGCCTCTGACGAACTGCCCCGGGCAAACTCAGAAAACTTCGGAGACACACCAATGTTGCAGGCCAAAGACACAGCTGCTGTAGGTGGTTTGCTAGGACAGACTCTTGCAAAGTGCCCCTTTTCATGACAATGATAACACTCCAACTCCCCTCTGGGCTTCCCTTGGTACTGGGAAGGGCCCGGCCCCTTCTTAAATGGGACGGTGCTAGTCTTGTGGTCAGTCTTGGTATCATGGCTCTTGTACTTGTTTGCATAATGTATATCACTAACTCGGGGGGGTGGGGCGTCACGCCCCTTGTTACCTGCCTCACTACGCTGGGCAGACCCGCACCCACGAATTAGTGATAGCCGGAGGTCAGCCATCTCAGCTGCCTCCTGTAGAGTTTTAGGGTTCTTTTCTTTAATAGTTAAAGTCATATCTGCACCAGTACACTTATAAAACTGCTCGAGCAGAAACAGCTCAGTCAACTGTTCGGCCGTCTCAGCTTTCTCAGAACGTGTCCAGTTTGTAAGTGCATCTTTTAAGTCCCGGGCATGTTCAAGAAAGGTCGCCTCCCTAGTCTTCGTAACACCCCGAAACTTCAATCGATATGTTTCTGGTTGCAACTCGTATGCCCGTAGGACAGCTCTCTTCAATACTGGGTAGTCAATGCAAGACTCTAAAGGCAGTGCATCATAAGCCTTCAGACCCTTACCCGTAAGTCTTGAGGAGACCAGAGCTGCCCACTTCTCTTCAGGCCAATTATGCTCCCTACACTTCTTCTCAAAACGATTAAAAAATTCTGTGACTTCAGTTTCACTAAATGCCGGCACCAACTTGACTAAGTGGGACAAGGACTGTTCTCTTACTTGGCCCTCACGGCCCATCCGAATCCCTGTCGACTCTGCACGAGTCTTATCTAAATCTATTTGAGCACAATATTTCTCTGAGTCGTACCTAAGCTCAGCCTCGTGCCTCCTAATCTCAGCCTCAATCTCCTTCTCCTGCTTCCTAGTCTCAGCCTCAATCTCCTTCTCATGCCTCCTAGACTCATTCTCCATCTCCTGCTTCCTAGCCTCATTCTCCATCTTAGCAAGCTCGAGTTTAAATATCATCTCAGGAGACAGGCCGGAAGAGGGAGCTGCCACTACTGAAGGAGGGGGGGCAAGAACTGGGGAACCACCATACGCACCGCCCGAGGGCACTCCAATCTTCCAATGCTCATCCCTCTGTGGGAGAGTGCTAACCTCCGGCAACTGAGTGGACGGCACTGTGGGAGTCGAGTGAGAGGGGATCTGGGGAGGAACCCCCCCAAACGCCCTCTCCTCCGAAACCCCATGTCGCCCACGCAACACCCAGGAAATCAGCTCCCCCTTGGACATCCCTCCTACATTGGATAGACCCAAAACCTTGGCTATCAGGTGCAAGCCATAAACATTCACCCCAGTCAGCCTCTCCTCCGTCACATGGTACTGCTTACTCACAAAAAGTCTAGCATCCTCCTCACTAGTTACTAACGGCACCTCCTCACTTAGCATCTCTCGCTCCTCGTCAGTACTAGGGCCCGACATACTGAAGTTCACCAAAAAATTCTCGAGACAAAAGTGTTAAACTCCCTTATGCAAGCACTAATTACTAAATTAACTGGAGTCTCTTAAATGCTCTCCTAATTGCCTTACAAAAAAAAAAAATTCTTCAATATGTACGCTAAAGTACGAACAAACAAATGTTGTACAACTCTGCAAAAAATTATACTGTTCACAAAATCCTAAGCAAGGTCGCCATTTGTTACGACCGGGCACTCGGGTACACTAGGGCTCTTACACAGGACTCGAGTATGGCTCGCTGCCACAACGGAAACACACGATCCCAACCCCAGAGTACTGCCAGCCGAACAAAAAAACGCCACTACCCTCCAGAGTTCTATCTGCTATAACGGGGTATACAAGAACTCGGTACTAGCGTTTCACACAACAGACTAATAACAAGACGGGAGTTATCTAGTCTGGTCAACAATCAAACAAAGAAGAAAGTACTACAACACTAAAGAATAGTGTTGGCCGAAGCCGAAGTAATCCACCCTTGAACTAAGAACTTAAGAAGTCCTCCACCCTCTACTTCGGATCGGCACTATTACGTTACGTTAAACAATAGTCCTCGAGCATCAAGCAAGGAATCTTCTGATAAGTTAGATGCTTCTCGAATACTCATAAGAAGTAAGTATCGGATTTTGAACAGCAATTTAATGAATAACTCACTGGTAATTAAAGGCTTTAAATTGACATAAGAAGAATTATAAGAATAAGCAATAGGATATGGCAAACATTAAGAAGAAGTACTCCGACAATGCACTGGCAATAGCCTACTAAGATTGTGCTCGTGGGCCACTAATCTCTGAAGTAGCTAAGCGTGCCACACATGAAATCAATAGTGCTTAAACAATAATATACATAAGGAGAAGCTTCAATACTATGCTGTATCTGCTGGTCGAGCAAAGTCTAGCTGGGATATCTAAGGTTAGGAAACAATGGCTGAGCAAGCGGCTCGTAGCCTAGCGAGGTCCTTAAGACTGTGCGGCCAAATTACGGTAATTGACGGGATGCTCTCTTGAGAGATCCAGATCACTAGTATCTGGTTCTCTCCTGGCGATCCTCTCAAAGTCAAGCAAATGAGATAACACAGTGTTGGGTGGCATAGGCAAAAGCCCTCACTCGCAACACAGTGCTAAACTCCCACGGTACACAGTCAGAAAGACCACCTAGGCGTTCCACGTCTCCGTTGCAATTGTACTGGTTCAACCGCAACCTAGTACTCATAGGAAATCACAACTCAGAAACCCTATCCCAGTCTAGCATTGCCTAAACCAGCAGAAAACAGGAACATGAATAATCGCACACAGGGAAATGCATATACGAGTGCAACAAACATCAATCAATCCTATTCTAGTTAACCCTTCCAAAAATAGGCTATCTAACAGGCACTTATCTCGTGAGAACTCAAGCGATAATACTTTGGCTGACTAAATCTGCACCAAAGGGGTCATGGAGGTTAAACAGGGACGAGAAGAGAAGAAGATAGGCTGTTCAGAGAGTAGAGAAAGTTCACATCAGTCGGAAGAATATGGATAGTTGCAAGGGATATGAGAAGTCGCTTTGCCTGA
Organism: Lithodes maja; assembly: GCA_037953745.1. Classification (NCBI taxonomy): domain Eukaryota; kingdom Metazoa; phylum Arthropoda; class Malacostraca; order Decapoda; family Lithodidae; genus Lithodes; species Lithodes maja. The sequence continues at coordinate 176,742 of JBAKBP010000364.1, read as the reverse complement.
TGAGTTCTGAAGAATGGTGGCAAGAACCTCTCTTTTTATACTCGGCCCTCTAGCGGCATATCTCAAACTACTTAAGGACCGCCCACTGGCAATCATGACGTCATATTCTCTCTCAATCTGGGATCGACAAAGGATTTCCCACGCGCTGAGAGGGAGGAAGGGAGGAGGGAGGAGGGAATTAGGCCTATCTGCCCGCGTGGCGCACTCACTGGTCCCCGTTACGTAATATCTCTCTCTCTCTCCTCTCATCATTACATATAAGTCCCACACACAATACTTATAACTAATGATATAAAATAGAACTCGTTGACTCAGATGAAAACAAAATACATATTTATAATACTTATAGTACAACGGCTCACATAAACTAAGTTAGGAAACTCTACACAGACTACAGCCAAAGTTCCTGCCCTGACGATCCTAGCGAGAGTGGGGCCTGACTGGGCGTTCTGTACAGCATGCTCATACTCGACATGCGTCACAATATATACTTAAGGAGTGCGTGCGGAATTACATGGAGGGATAGACAGACTAATGAGGAAGTAAGAAGGAGGTGTGGTGTGGAGGTAGATGTGCTGGAAAGTGTGAAAAGGAACAACTTGAGATGGTTCGGCCATATGGAACGTATGGAAAGCGAGAGAATGACTAAGAGGGTGTACGAGAGCGAGGTGGAGGGACAGAGGGGGAGAGGTAGACCGAATATGAGGTGGAAGGATGGAGTGAGGAACTACATGAATGAAGGCGGTGCTGGTTGGGGGGAGGGGCGTCGACTGACTGGGGACAGAGGTGCATGGGGGCGGTTCGTTCGTGGCCACCCCTTCGGGGATCACGGCGTCAGGCAATAGATAGATAGATATATATATATATATATATATATATATATATATATATATATATATATATATATAAAATAAATGAATATAATTAAAATATAAATAAAATGAAATAAATAAAATAAAATAAATAGAAACACAATAAATAAAATAAATAAATATATAATAATAATATAAATACACGATTATGGGCCTTGGGCTTGGTAGGGACCTTGGGGCTGATCCGCTAGATACCCTGGGGAACAGGAATAAAAAAAAAAATATATATATATATATATATATATATATACGGTATATATATATACAGTATATAAAATAAACAAAATAAAAATATAAATAAAATAAAATAAATAAAATAAAATAAATAAAAACAATAATAAATAAAATAAATAAATATATAAATCAAATACAAAAATATAATAATAATGTAAATACTCGATTATGGGCCTTGGGCTTGCTCGGGACCTTGGGGCTGATCCGCCAGACACCCTCGGGAACAGGAATAATACAATAATATATACGGTGTATATATACAGTATATAAAATAAATAAAATAAAAATAAATAATATAAAATAAATAAAATAAAATAAATAAAAACAATATTAAATCAAATAAATAAATATTTAAATGAAATACAAAATATAATAATAATATAAATACTCGATTATGGGCCTTTGTCTTGCTCGGGACCTTGGGGCTGTTATATATTATATATATATATATATATATATATATATATATATATATATTATATATACTGCAATATAACTAAAATTCCATAGAGTACTTACCATACTTCCTGTAAGCTTCCTGTAAGCATTCCTGTGACATCTTCGTGATTATAATGTATTTATTTCGTAGGCAGTATTTTTTGATAAATATATTTGTCTTTCCAGCAAAACATAGTGTAAAGTCATCAATGATACCTAGACAAAACTGCATCAATACTCAAGGGGTTAACCAAGATTCACTCCCCTCAGTCACCAAAAGTCACAAGCAACATCTTATATACATATATAATTCGAATTATTCACTAATCACTTTCACTGGGTAGATGAAATAATCCATGCCTATAGCTAGGCATGGTGGGCCAGAGGGAGGGAGCCAAAAATTTAAAGGGCAGGGACAGTCTGGGGGCCGGGAAACTACTGACTTTACAAAGGCCCGGGCTCCTCAGAAAGGGACGCTATGGGGTTGCTAGATATTTCCTTTTGTAACTTACTGATGCCTAACTTACCAGTCCAAATTGCGTCAAAATAGAGTCATAAACTTATTTTGGCGAATATTTCTAACTTACAGGTGTCATTATAACGCGATTGCGTCATACGGGCACTCTTGGGCTGGTGGCGTTATGACGCGATCGCGTCCTAAGAATGCGAGAGGGTTAATACTTAACTAAGACATACATGGTAATTATTGTTAGGTACATATGGATAATATTTTATTTAATACTTCGGTGATAGCTACTTAGCCTAGTATGCATGTAATAATGATTATACTGATTACTTCATAGTTGAAGCTCTTTGGGTAACTTGGTAATAGCTCGTCTATCCTTTCTTCTACTGTTATGTTGGATGGTTCTCCAGGCCCATCATAATTGATAGACCTAATTAGTTCAACTTGTTCCGGTAGCATTTGGGCCTTTGGTGTTTTACTTGCATAAACATTTCTTCGTTATACTGCAAATCCGGGGTCTGGACAAATGGTGGCTGGTGATTGGCGAGCGTAGTTTGAAACCGCTGCTGTGATAGGACATCAGGATTTCCCTTTACCTGGGGAGACTGTCGTAGATGACCCTGTCCCGTATAGAGTTTGGGAAATTCCCGATGTTATGGGGTGCTCGGGTAAACGCTTCCTATGTTTCTTCTGTACTTGTAGGCTCGCAATCTTACAGGAGGTTTCCCTGGAGCCCGTTCTCAACAACCCTGTCACTTCAATATATACTGTATAGAGTATATATATACATATATATATATTATATATATATATTTATATATATATACAATATATATATATATATATATATATATCGTATATATATATATATATATATATATATATATATATATATATATATATATATATATATATATACGGTATATATATATATATATATATATATATATACGGTAATATATATATATATATATATATATATATATATATGTATTTATATATTTACACTGTATATCTACATATATATATATATATATATATATATATATATATATATACAGTATACCGGTATGTATATATATATATATTTTTTTCTTTTTTTCTATGTGATTGAGGGAAGCAAAAGGCATAACTACCTATAGCGAGTGCCTCCCCCATAGTTGAAAGAGTGACAAGGCCAAAATCAAGGGACGTTAGAGCCAAAATGCTTGGACACACGGAGTTTGAAGCAATTTAAGTCATAGGAAGAGGGAAAGACTGATTCTGGGAGAGAGATCCAGAGCTCAGCTGTTGTGTAGATGAAAGTTTGAGAGTAACGTTTCACTCTTGGGTTGGAGAGTTGTACAGAGTAGGGGTGGGATTGAGTTGCAAGACGGGTACCACGTGCCCTACGTAAAGGAGGTGGTATGCACTGGGATAGCTCTGAGGAACACTGATTATTATAGTAGCGATAGAATAGCGAGAGAGATGCAACATTGCGGCGGAGAGAGAGAGATTGCAGAGAGTTGGTGAGTGGACGGGAGTTAATGATACGAAAGGCCTTCCTTTCAACTTTGTCAAGGAGAGCGGTGTGAGAGGAACCTCCCCACACATGTGAACAATACTCAATACAAGGGCGCACTATGCCCCTGTACAGAGCAAGAAGCTGTGCAGGGGAAAAGAACCCCCTAAGGCGGTTGAGCACACCCAGCTTATGGGAGGCTGCCTTAGCAAGACTGGTAATATGGTCCTTCCAAATGAGAGCAGAAGAAAAAGAGACACCAAGAATATTGAGAGAAGATGAAGGGTTGATTTTTGTATTGTTGAAGAATAAGGGATAGTCCGCTGGGAGATCCTGACGGGTAGATAGATGGAGAAATTGGGTTTTGGAAGCATTAAAATTAACAAGGTTTTCTCTGCCCCAATTGGAAATAGTATTTAGATCAGAATTTAAGAGTTCTATGGCTTCATTCCGTTTGTCGTTGAGGGATTGCTGGCTGGGGCGTTCTGAAAAACTAATGGAGTAGTCTAAGGTCGAGTCGTCTGCGTATGAATGGGTGGGAATTAAGGTACAGTTAAGGAGATCATTTATAAAAATTAGAAAGAGAATAGGAGATAGGACAGAACCCTGAGGAACACCGGGTGAGGAAGTGAACAATGGCCGTCCACAACCGCGGCTATGGAACGGCCGGAAAGGAAATTAGAGACAAAGGCACAGATGGAGGGATAGAAACCGAAGGAGGGTAGTTTAGAAATTAAAGATTTATGCCAGACTCTATCGAATGCTTTCGATATGTCTAGAGCAATAGAAAAAGTCTCACCGAAGTCCCGAAAGGAGGATGACCAAGAGTTAGTAAGATATGAAAGAAGATCACCAGTAGAGCGACCCTTAACGAAGCCATACTGGCGATCTGAGAGCAGATTATGAGAAGAGAAATGCTTAAGAAATTTGGAAGCAAGAATAGTTTCAAAAACTTTAGAAAGACAAGAGATAAGAGCAATTGGACGATAGTTGGAGGATTGAGAGCGGTCACCCTTCTTTGGGACAGGTTGAATGTGAGCAAACTTCCAGCATGAAGGGAAGACGTTAGAGGATAGACAGAGACGAAAGAGTTTGCCTAGGCAGGGAGTCAGCACGGAAGCACAGTTTTTGAAAACAGCATGAGGAACACCGTCCGGACCGTACGCCTTATTAGTGTTAAGCCCAGAGAGGGTAGAAAGTAAATCTTTAGAAGAGATTAGGATATTAGGCATAAGTAAGAGAGAGGAGGGCGGAGAGGGAGGAATAGCACCGGAATCATCCAAGGTGGAGTTTCTAGCAAAAGTTTGAGCGAAGAGTTTAGCTTTGTCAGAGGAAGAAGTGATGGTTGTGCCATCAGAGTGGGAAAGGGGAGGGAAAGACGAGGAAGAGAAATTGTTGGAGAGGTTTTTGGCTAGATGCCAGAAAGCTTGGGAAGAGCTAGAGTTGGATAGTTCAGTGCATTTATTATTGATGAAAGAGTGTTTGGCAAGTCGAAGAACAGATTTGGCTTGATTCCGGGCAGAAACATATGAAGAATGAGAGTCTTGAGTTTTAAGGCGTCGGTACCGTTTGAATGCTTCCTCCTTATTGCGGACAGCAGTAGAACAAGATTTTTTAGCATTAGACTTAAAAAAAGAGAATGGAATGTATGCTTCCATGCCCGATAGGATTACCTCAGTAATGCGTTCAGCACTCTCCGAGGGTCCTCGGCCATGGAAGCAGAAATCATTCCATGGGAAATCAAAGAAGTACTGCCGAAGAGCCTCCCAGTCGGCAGCGCCAAAGTGCCACAAGCGCCGCCGGTTAGGAGGATCGGGCGGCTCTACTGGAGAGATAGGACAGGTGACAGAGATAAGTTTATGGTCGGAGGAGCCCAAAGGAGAGAAAAGATCGACAGTATAAGAAGAAGGGTTAGAAGTTAGAAACAGGTCAAGAATGTTGGGCCGATCTCCGATGCGATCCGGGATACGGGTGGGTTGCTGAACTAACTGCTCTACGTAATTTAGGAGAGAAAAGACGTAGGCTTGTTCACCAGGTGGATCAGTAGTGTGAGAGGAGAGCCATTGGCGGTGGTGAACGTTGAAATCTCCTAAGATGGAGATTTCTGAGAAAGGAGAAATGGATAGAATGTGTTCCACTGTATAGTTTAGATAGTCAAAGAATTTGGGAAAGTTGGTAGAGTTAGGGGAAAGATAGACAGCACAGAAATATTTAGTAAGAGAATGACAGGAAAGTTTGAGCCATAAAGTTGAGAATTCAGAGGAGTCAAAATCGGGAACACGAGAGCAAGTGAGTTTGTTGTGCACATATGCACAACATCCGCCTTTGGCTTTGAAACTAGGATAGAGAAAGTAGGAGGATACAGAGAAGGGGTTGCTGGATGTTGCTACAGACACCTGAGTTTCGGTGAGGAAGAGAAGATCAGGTTTGTAGGAGGAGAGATGGTGCTCAACAGAGTGAAAGTTAGAGGAAAGTCCGCGAATGTTGCAGATATTAATAGAAAGAGTAACAGGCCGAGGTCCAGGTAATATACAATATACTGTAATATACAGTATAATTATGTATTTATATATTTATACTGTATATATATATATATATATATATACATAATATTATACATACATACATACATACATACATACATACATATATATATATATATATATATATATATATATATATATATATATATACACACATACATATATTATATATATATATATATATATATATATATATATATATATATATATATATGTATATATAATTTTATATACTGTATATGTATATTTAATTTTATATACTGTATATGTATATATTGTATATATATATATATATATATAATATATATATATATATATATATATATATATTGTTACGTATCTTGATTTAGAAGTGGTTAACTAAATAAATGAAGATAGAACAGTTAAGGTGTAAGTGTAGCAAAACAGCTTAAAGCCAAAAGAACGTAACATTTTAAAGTTAATTCTGTTGTCACTTGCTTTCCCTCAGTTGTTGGGACAGTTATCCTTTATACTCTGATGCATTTCAATTATATTTAGTCAGTAAACTAGTTAAAGTTACATTTAAAGTTTAATATGAAATAGGCTATTTATAACAAATACAAAAGTTCGTATGCAAGCAAAGTTTTAAGACACTAGAATATCTCAATTAATCTTGATTATCAGCAAAGTATTAAGATCTTTTATATAATTAATTTAAGTTTGTTAACCCTTTAAAGATTGTTTTACTCTTTATATTATCTCGTTATTCTTAGTTTATTATTATTATTCTCCTTTAGTATTTTATCTTATTTATTCTTATTACTGAAAGACATTTGACTAAATAAAAATGGCAAGGAAATATTATAAAGTCACATATAAAAGGAAATTATATTTATAAACGTAAATAAGGTATTTTACAATTAATCAAAATAATAAGCAATGAAAGTTATGATAGAGTTTCAGGATCGTTTGGCATACGTTCTGATTTCACTAAAGTACAAATTAAAGAATAATAGAATAATAGTCAGGGTAAGTATTTAACTTATATAAGGCTTAATCCTTAATTATGAATGACAATAGCTTTACATCAAGTTAGTTAATCGTTAATATGTAATGTAGAATATTCACTCACAAATCATCTCTGAATCAAACATTAATTCTAATCACCAAAATTTAACAGTAATTAACACCTTACGAGCGGCCTATGCGGTTTATTTATATGTACCGCCCAGCGGGGTGTTTTTAGCCAAAATAGGGCTGTTTACGTGATCATTTTCATGCCTAAATAAGACCCAGAACGTAAAACAAGTATCTATCCCTGAAAGGGCATAAACAGAGCTTTCAAATGACACCAAAACGATCCTTTTATGATGGCTAGTTTTCTTGCAATAACCGTGCAACGCGAGTGCAAAAAGCATGTAATTAGGCACTTTCCCCAAACAATTCCGTATATAGCGAGTGAGAGAGGGAGGGAGGAGGTGGGATTCGTGTCAGTAGGTTCGCTGCGGTGGTCTGGAGTAGTCATACGCTCGCTACTCTCCTGCCACCACTTGTCTCTCTCTCTCAGCCACATTACGTGCTGAAATTGCCACACGATATATGTCGAGAACCGCCACATAGTCCAGCTTTATTTAACTCGACTTATGTTGCGCCCCGACATTTAAGGGTTAAACATATATGATTTCTCCAAGTAAATTAAACATATATGATTTCTCCAAGTAAATTAAACATATATGATTTCTCCAAGTAAATTAAACATATATTATTTCTCCAAGTAAATTAAACATATATTATTTCTCCAAGTAAATTAAACATATATTATTTCTCCAAGTAAATTAAACAGTAAAGTAAAATTATTTCTCCAATCACAAAATCTTAAAGCAAATGAGTGTATGTTTTCGACATACCTCTGGTTAATTAATAGTCACAAATAATCCCTAACTAACGAGTAAGACGTCGCTCCCAGACGCAACTTAACACATAATAATATACAAGCCTTTGAAGTCTGTCTCGTCTCCCCACCACACTGCTCGTGTTCCCCAGCTAGAAATGTACTAGTTTGAATTATCAAATCCCCGTCTTATATATCGTTCCCTGGACCTAGCTAACCAATCAGGAGGTAGGAAACAGGTGCCGGGACCAGTAAGAAGGCAGGAAATACGGCGACCAGTTACAGGTGAGAAGCAGGTGAATGAGGCCCGTTAGTGGTTGGGGGCAGTAGGGAGAAGGGGGCTGGTTCCGTCTTGTCCGGTAGTTTACCCCTCCACGTCCACACAAACTTGGCTGGTTTCTCTCTCTATCTCTCTCGTAAGCAAGGTGAGTTGTTGCCACGAGGTAATTGTAAAGTCACGTTCAACAGGTTGGTCTGGCCACATGACATCCGGTCGGTACTGATGTTACACCTCCACCGCTAGAAAAGAGTTCAATAGGAGGAAAGTATAGGACACATTTTCAGACTCTTGGCAGACAATCTGCCAACACATTCTGGACCCCCTTGATGTGTTTGACATCTAAGGCGTACTCCTGCAGCAACAAGCTCCACCGTGTCAGTCTCTGATTCTTGTTTTGGAACTTGTTCAAAAATGTAATGGGTGATGGTCAGTATATACAGTAATGGAACCAGGGGCAGATTGAACATAAACACCAAAGTATTGGAGGGACAAAATCAATGCTAACAGCTCCTTTTCTATGACAGAGTAATTACGTTGAGCAGAATTTAACTTTTTACTAAAATAGCAAACAGGATGCAATACATTACAGTCATCCTCCTGGAGTAACACTGCTCCGACCCCAGTATTACTTGCATCAACAGCTAGGGAGAAAGATCTGGTGAAATCAGGGGCACGGAGAACAGGATAATTAGAGAAAATGTATTTAGTAGCACTGAAAGCCTCCTCACAATCTGAGGACCACTCAAACTTCACATCCTTTCGGAGAAGATCTGTTAAAGGTGCTGTTAACCTTGAAAAAATTAAAATAAACATCCTGTAGTATCCAATCATCCCTAAGTATCTTTGGATTTCTTTCTTATTGGTAGGTGTTGGGAAATTAGAAATTGACTCTACTTTAGCATGAGGAGGTGCAACCTGACCCTGTCCTACTCTATTCCCAAGATATTGGGCAGTACTCTTAATGAAAGTGCACTTTTTTAAGTTCACTACAAGATTTGCTTCAGCAAGGTTAGCAAAAAGCAGTCTGATTTATTTGAAATGTTCTTCCCATGTTTGGGAAAAAAGAAGGATATCGTCAATGTACACCACACACCCAGGTACCCCTTCAGTCACCTGATTCATGAGGCGCTGAAAGGTAGCTGGAGCGTTTTTCAGGCCATAAGGCATTACTTCACAGCAGAAGGCTTGATTGTTTACCACAAAACATGAAATCTCCCTTGCTCTGGGTGTTAGAGGTACTTGCCAATATCCTTTCATAAGGTCAATTTTACTTATAAAACTGGCAGTGCCAATCTGGTCAATACAATCATCAATCCGTGGCAGTGGATAAGTATCATTCTTTGTTACGGCATTGACTTGTCTGTAGTCCATACAAAATCTATAACTCCAATCTGGCTTAGGCACAAGTGTGACCGGACTACTCCACTGGCTTAAGGCTCTAGTAATTATGGCATTGGACAACATGAAATCTAATTCAACTTGCAGAATACTCCTGCGCTGTGGTGAGACACGGTATGGGGATAATTTGATGGGTACTGCATCCCCGACATCTACAGTATGTCATGCACGGCCAACGAGGTGAGCCCTGGAGTATCACGGAACACACTGGGAGACTGATAAAACATTGATTAGTTCTTTAGCTTTCTCTGAGGGAAGGCGACATAATTTAGTTGGTAATTCCCCCCAGGCTACTGAATTATATTTAAAGTTGGATAGACCACAAGACAAGTCAAAATCGATACCTTCAGGATCTGGGACAGTCTGCTGCGGGATCTGTGGGTAAGGACTACAAACATCACCCGCACCAGGATGTCCACAGGTCCTTATTACTGCCACAGTAGGAGAATCTGGAAGAGAGGAATCAGGGGACCTATGATAGGGTTTTAACATATTTATGTGAAATACTTGATTAGGCTTCCTCCTGTCTGGGATAGCCACCAAGTTTAGTGATAGTTTCGGAGACTCTGTTGGAACCGCACGGGTAACAAACAAATGCAAAGATACCCCCTTATCCCTATCACCTCCATATTCTTCACAATGTTTTCTTAGCCTAACTGGCAAGGGCACCAGAGGATTTTCAGGTAAATTTTGTTTTGGATTACCAGTCATCTGGCAGGTGTGACACATTTTACAAAACTCCACTACATCAGCACGCATACCGGGCCAGTGGAAGTGGGTTCTAATGCACTCTCGAGTTTTTCTCACCCCTAAATGCCTTGTTAAGGTTATTTCATGGGCCATTTCTATTATATCTTTCCTGTCGGAAACACACAAGCCTGTGTAGGCTTGGGAGCGACTACCTAATGCACGTCCCATGCCCCGTCATCAATAGGTCTACGTGGCTGTCTCCACCTACGCCACAAAACTCCTTTCTTTATATAAAGCATTCACCTCACTCCTTCTCCTTCTCACACTCTTCTTCACTCATGGCACTGGCAGCTAACTCTTTGCACTCAATGTCATCTCGCTGCAACTCTACCAGGCCACTAGGACGATTAGGAGGGGTTTCATGATTATTATTAGGCTCAAGATTTGCCATAAATGTGTCAGACAGATCTACTACAGTTTCCGCATCAGGCACAGTTAGAGCATCATTCATTATTCTTTTATCCCTTTCATTTTTTTGCACATTTGGCACATCAGGCACAGGTGGTACACTATCAGAGGGAACTCCTACATTTGGTATAGATAAAGGGACAGCATTCATGGGGAAAAAATTGTGTACTTCCTTAGCAAGCTCACTGGGTAGTGGCTTGACAACAGGGGATAATTGCAAGACGGGTCTGGTCGGACCATCTTAACAGCCAAATCATTCCCCAAAAGGAGTACCTCCTTAGCAAGCTCACCGGGTAGTGGCTTGTCAACAGAGGAAAATGGCAAAGCGGAGTCTGGTCGGACCCTCTCACCAGCCACATCATTCCCCAAAAGGAGTGTTACCCCAGGCACAGGGATGTCCTGAGGCTTACACAAAGCTATACAGGCTTCACCCTTCAGCAAATCACACTCAATCTCACCATTCACCAAGTTATCAGAAAACTGACCTCCAGCACCTTTCATTATTATGGATTCGCCAGTTGGGCATTCAGAATAAGGATTCACCATGAGGGTACTAGTAGAACTAGTATCTCTCAAGATATTTACCTCATGTACACACCCATTCATTTTCACATAACCAGATGAAATAAAGGGAAGGTAACCGTCTTGAACCGATGGGAATTTTACTGCAGATTTACCCTGGACTGCTGGGAAAAAGTCTACAGGCTTAACCCTCGTGGGTGGCATCACACACGCTACTACTCCATATCCTGTCGGGTTTAAGTTAGTAGCTAGGTACTCCTTCTGTCGGGAGTCCTGCATCAAAGACACATTTGGGTCGCTTTGATAATTATTTAAGTTAGCTAGGTACTCCTGTCGAGAGTCCTGCATCAAAGGCATATTTGGGTGGTTTTGGTTATTTGGGGAGGCAGTTACGGCGGATACTGTCGGCCCCGATCTCTCGGCTCTCTCCTTAGCCCAACACTGATAAGCTAAGTGGCCTCTCTTGCCACAATAGGTACACACTTTCGGGGATACATTCCCCTTGCAAGCATTATTATTATTAGTTTGGGCCCCACCTCTGTTACCATTACCAGGAGTCACATTCTTAGTTGGGGGAGCATTTTTAGTTTGGCTTACGTGGAGAGACATTACAGGCTTTTGCGAGTGACTAGATTTATCAGATTTGTGATTGGAGAACTTAATATTATCATAGGGCTTTTTCCCACGAAATTTGTTATTTAGTACACAAGTATCAGCCATGTCTACAGCTTCGGCAAGAGTTTCTACCTTTTTTCCTCTCAAATGATAGGCTACTGGTGAATCTACCTTCCATAGGAAGTTCTCAAGCAAGATTAACTCTTTCATACCCTTTTACTCAGCGACATTCTTACTTATTAGCCAGTTATTTAACCCCTAACTATCGGCGTGCAACATAAGTCGAGTATAATAAATCTGGACTATCTGGCGGCGCGCGACATAGGTCGTGTGGCAATTTCAGCACGTAATGTTGCTGAGAGAGAGAGACAAGTGGTGGCAGGAGAGTAGCGAGCGTATGACTGCTCCAGACCACCGCGGCGAACCTACTGACACGAATCCCACCTCCTCCCTCCCACTCTCATCGCTACATACTGAATTGTATGGGGAAAGTACCGAATTACATGCTTTTTGCACTCTTGTTGCGCGGTTGTTGCAAGAAAACTAGCGATCATAAAAGGATCGTTGTGGTGTCATTGGAAAGCTCTGTTTATGCCCTTTCAGGGATAGATACCAGTTTTACGCTCTGGGTCTTATTTAGGCATAAAAATGATCACGTAAACAGCCCTATTTTGGGTAAAAACACCCCGCTGGTGGCTACATATTATATACCGCCTAGGCCGCTCGTAAGGTGTTAAAGCATTGTTCATGGTCCTGGCAAACACTGTATGAGTTTCCTCAAATTTTTTATGAGTCTTGCTGAAAGTCTGTCTAGATGCTTCAGGCAGCAGTTTGTAGGTTTTTAGAATGGCTGCTTTGAGACGGTCATAGTCTTGCCGAACCTCAGACTCTACTGATATGCAAGTTTCCCGACCTTGTCCTGTCAACACCGTTTGCAACATAAATGGCCACCGATCCCTTGTCCACCCCATACCTGTAGCAACCTCCTCGAACAACACAAAAAAAGTCCTGAACATTGTCTTCGGTGAACGGTGAACGGGGGAATTACACTAGTCATGGTTAATCCCGGAGGGGGAGCAAGCACATGGTTTTTGGCCTCGGTTAGAGCAGTTAATTGGGCCATGCGATATTCATGATCTAGTCGAGTTTGTTGTGCCTTTACTTGGGTTTGTTGTGACTGTGCCTGCAGCTGAGCGTCTGCCTGGGCAGCATTTAACTTAGCTAAATCAAGATATTGCTCAGGGGTAAATCCCTCTGGCAAATGATCACCAAACCGCATCTGTATCCCATTACCGAGTCCTCCACCAGCCGCTCCATTTGGCTCACCGCCCTCGGCTCCGCCATGCTCACCGCCCTCGTCCCCGTTATGCTCACCGCCCTCGTGAATCCCAAATAACTCTGACTTTATGATCTGGGCTATTTCAGGCTTGACATGTCAGAGACGTTAGCTCAAGATATGAGGCTAGTACTATTAACTCTGCCTTGGACAAGTGATCGATGTCATCGGCAACGGGTGACGAATCTAAGAAATTCTCAACATCTTCCTCATTAATAATTTTAGGCATGCTTATGATATGGTATAAACTTAGTGAAACTTATACAAAACGAAATCCTGGCAAGGTCGCCTGTTAATCTGTTACGTATCTTGATTTAGAAGTGGTTAACTAAATAAATGAAGATAGAACAGTTAAGGTGTAAGTGTAGCAAAACAGCTGAAGGCCAAAAGAACGTAAAATATTAAAGTTAGTTCTGTTGGCACTTGCTTTCCCTCAGTTGTTGGGACAGTTATCCTTTATACTCTGATACACTTCAATTATATTTAATCAGTAAACTAGTTAAAGTTACATTTAAAGTTTAATATGAAATAGGCTATTTATAACGAATACAAAAGTTCGTATGCAAGCAAACTTTTAAGACACTAGAATATCTCAATTAATCTTGATTATCAGCAAAGTATTAAAATATTTTATATAATTAATTTAAGTTTGTTAACCCTCTAAAGAATGTTTTTCTCTTTCTATGTCTATCGTATCTCGTTATTCTTAGTTTATTATTATTATTCTCCTTTAGTATTTTATCTTATTTATTCTTAGTTTATTATTATTATTCTCCTTTAGTATTTTATCTTATTTATTCTTAGTTTATTATTATTATTCTCCTTTAGTATTTTATCTTATTTATTCTTATTACTGAAAGACATTTGACTAAATAAAAATGGCAAGGAAATATTATAAAGTCACATATAAAAGGGAATTATATTTATAAACGTAAATAAGGGTATTTTACAATTAATCAAAATAATAAGCAATGAAAGTTATGATAGAGTTTCAGGATCGTTTGGCATACGTTCTGATTTCACTAAAGTACAAATTAAAGAATAATAGAATAATAGTCAGGTAAGTATTTAACTTATATAAGGCTTAATCCTTAATTATGAATGACAATAGCTTTACATCAAGTTAGTTAATTGTTAATATATAATGTAGAATATTCACTCACAAAATCATCTCTGAATCAAACATTAATTATAATCACCAAAATTTAACAGTAATTAAACATATATGATTTCTCCAAGTAAATTAAACATATATGATTTCTCCAAGTAAATTAAACATATATTATTTCTCCAAGTAAATTAAACATATATGATTTCTCCAAGTAAATTAAACATATATTATTTCTCCAAGTAAATTAAACATATATTATTTCTCCAAGTAAATTAAACATATATTATTTCTCCAAGTAAATTAAACATATATTATTTCAAGTAAATTAAACATATATTATTTCTCCAAGTAAATTAAACATATATTATTTCTCCAAGTAAATTAAACAGTAAAGTAAAATTATTTCTCCAATCACAAAATCTTAAAGCAAATGAGTGTATGTTTTCGACATACCTCTGGTTAATTAATAGTCACAAATAATGCCTAACTAACGAGTAAGACGTCGCTCCCAGACGCAACTTAACACATAATAATATACAAGCCTTTGAAGTCTGTCTCGTCTCCCCACCACACTGCTCGTGTTCCCCAGCTAGAAATGTACTAGTTTGAATTATCAAATCCCCGTCTTATATATCGTTCCATGGACCTAGCAAACCAATCAGGAGGTAGGAAACAGGTGCCGGGACCAGTAAGAAGGCAGGAAATACGGCGACCAGTTACAGGTGAGAAGCAGGTGAATGAGGCCCGTTAGTGGTTGGGGGCAGTAGGGAGAAGGGGGCTGGTTCCGTCTTGTCTGGTAGTTTGACCCTCCACGTCCACACAAACTTGGCTGGTTTCTCTCTCTCTCTCTCTCTCTCTCTCTCTCTCTCTCTCTCTCTCTCTCTCTATCTCTCTCGTAAGCAAGGTGAGTTGTTGCCACGAGGTAATTGTAAAGTCACGTTCAACAGGTTGGTCTGGCCACATGACATCCGGTCGGTACGGATGTTACAATATATATATACTGTATATATATATATATATATATATATATATATATATATATATATATATATATATATATATATATATATATATATATAAAAAATGTATACACCTGTATATATATATAAATTATATATATATATATATATATAAATTATATATATATATATATATATATATATATATATATATATATATATATATATACAATCAGTTTCAACACTTGACTGACCCAAATGAGCCCCCCTTCCCTCTTGTCCGTGGAGGATTTGGATCATGTGTTTAGCCTCCAGATAATCTAATACCACCCGGTCCTTAGAATCCCTCCAGGCTCCCTTAGAAAATTTTACTTTGTCTCCATACACAAGATCATTCTGTTCCTTGTTAGGTTGAGTGTGCTGGACTGGTGCAACCGGTAATCGAGATTGGCCATCGGCATTGGTGTGTAATTTACCCTGTTTATGTCTAACTTCAAAGGAGTAACGAAACGTTATAGACTGCATCACCGTTGATTCATTTAAACTCCGCCTAGACAAATATCTCTCATCAAACCCGCGACTGACTGCGTTTGTAAATGAATAACTTTATTTTATCCCCCCCTCAGTTACTAACCCATCTGTCCTCTACTAACTTCCTAATCCTGCCACGGACATTAGTTCCAGGGCAGTAATTCCCTTTCCAATGTTCCCTTACCCACTCTAAACCACTGTTTGGACACTTGATCCTCAGTGTTTTGGAGGACAAGCAACCTAGAAGGGTCACTAAACCTGTTGTTGCTTGATTTCCTTTGTACTCCTTTGAGTATTCTTCCAGGATCCCCTTCCACCTAACAAACAATCCGTCTTCCGTTTTCATTTTCCTAGGCCACTGCAAACTATGGTGGTCCCTGATAACTTCGAAATTAACTCCTGCTAAATATGGACGGAAATATTGTACAATGGAGTACAAAGGAGTACAAATGAGTACAAAGGAAATCAAGCAACAACATATCTAGTGACCCTTCCAGGCTGCTTGTCCTCCAAAACACTGAGGATCAAGTGTCCAAACAGTGGTTTAGAGTGGGTAAGGGAACATTGGAAAGGGAACTACTGCCCTGGAACTAATGTCCGTGGCAGGATTAGGAAGTTAGTAGGGGACAGATGGGTTAGTAACAGAGGGGAGGATAAAATAAAGTTATTCATTTACAAACACAGTCAGTCACGGGTTTGATGCGAGATATTTAAATGAATCAACAGTGCTGCAGTCTATAACATCTCGGGGAAGCCCATTCCATAAGTTGACAACTCGATTGAAGAAGACATTTTTAGCTTCGTGTGAGTTAAAAGATTTACCAATAATTTTGCACCCGTTTCCCCGCGTGTAATTAGATTGGTCAATAGTGAAGTACTTACTACAGTTCATATTGTCGATGCCTTTGATGATTTTGAACACTTGAATTAAGTCGCCTCTTAATCTGCGCTGTGTTAAAGGAAATAGATTTAATTCTTTAAGACAGCCCTCGTATGGTTTGTTCTTTAGGCTAGGTATAATTTTGGTAACTCTACGTTGAACTCGTTCTAGCTTGTCTATATCTTTTTAGTAAGAAGGGCACCAGGATTGAACGCAGTATTGTACAGCCCAGACTAAAGCCAGGCATTCCTTTTTAGTAACGCTGTAATTCTGTTCACCCTTATTCAGCGTCCGGCTAGCGCACGCTACTATGCCTTCTTTCCCATCCACTTTCTGGGCTAATATGGCTCCTAGCCCTTCATCGGAAGTATCAGTGTATAGTTGAAACGGCTTGGTAAAATCCGGATGGCAAACTATGGGGTTAGAGGCTAATTTTTGTTTCAGTTGATCGAAAGCTATCTGGCAACTCTGATCCCAGTCAAACGTCCTCCCTTTTTCCAGTCTCTTAGTCATGGGTCGAGCCATTTTGGAGAAGTTTGGTATGTACCTCCGATAATAGGACGCCATTCCTAGAAATGCTCGGATCTCCTCGACAGTGGAAGGGGGTGAAATTTCTGCAATAGATTTCACTTTAACCCTTAAATGTCGGGGCGCAACATAAGTCGAGTTAAATAAAGCTGGACTATGTGGCGGTGCTCGACATATATCGTGTGGCAATTTCAGCACGTAATGTGGCTGAGAGAGAGAGACAAGTGGTGGCAGGAGAGTAGCGAGCGTATGACTGCTCCAGACCACCGCGGCGAACCTACTGACACGAATCCCACCTCCTCCCTCCCTCTCTCACTCGCTATATACGGAATTGTTTGGGGAAAGTGCCTAATTACATGCTTTTTGCACTCGCGTTGCACGGTTATTGCAAGAAAACTAGCCATCATAAAAGGATCGTTATGGTGTCATTCGAAAGCTCTGTTTATGCCCTTTCAGGGATAGATACTTGTTTTACGTTCTGGGTCTTATTTAGGCATGCAAATGATCACGTAAACAGCCCTATTTTGGCTAAAAACACCCCGCTGGGCGGTACATATAAATTAACCGCATAGGCCGCTCGTAAGGTGTTAAGGGGGTCAGGTTGGATACCATTCCTTGAAACTACATGCCCTAGATATGGTATGCCACCTCGCGGGCCCCTAAACGACATTTGGAAGGATTTTATTTAAGTTCTGCCCTCCTGATCCTCTTTAATACTTTTTGTAATCGATGGATATGTTCTTCCCAACTATTTGAAAAAATTATAATATCATCCAGGTAAGCTAAGCAAGTTCTCCATGTTAATCCCCTCAGTACTTCGTCCATGACTCTAGTAAAACTGGCTGGTCCATTACAAACTCCGAAGGGCAAGACCGTGAATTGATAGAGTTTGCCTTCGCTCGTAGCAAATATGGTTTCCTCCTGGTCCTCTGACCTAACCTGTACTTGCCAGTATCCACTTTGTAGGTTTAGGGTAGAACACCTTGTTGCCCCATTTAGTGATTCTAGCGAGTCATCAATACGAGGTAGGGGTTGCCCATCTTTGATGGTGACATAATTTAATTTTCTATAATCTACACAGAACCGAGTGGACCCATCTTTTTTTTTTACCAGGACTACTGGAGATGATCACGGACTGTAGGATTCTACTACTATTCCTTGCTTGATGGGATTATAATGGGATTTTGTCGCCTATAAGGTTGTCTAATAGGGGGCCCTTGAGTATGTATCTCGTGGGTGTGTCAGGTTCGGGCCGATCCTTGGTCCCCTTCATTTTGAGCAAACACATCTCGGTAAGTCCAGAGCAATTCATATAAGGTAGTGGCTTGATCTGACATTAATTGTTTCGTGATCTCAGGTAAGTTAACTGGTCCGTTAGTCTCAACAGTGGTGCGTTGCGCGGGTGTAACTTGTCCTAACAGTTTCCCTTATATATATATATATATATATATATATATATATATATATATATATATATATATATATATATATACACTATATATGTATATATATACCGTATAGGCGTATATATATATATATTGTGACGCACCCAGTGCGTGGCAACGCAACCTGATTGTACTCCTTGGTACTCCACTGTACCGCCACTGTGCGATACCTCTGTACCGCTGTACCGTGCTGGCTGCCTATATTGAGTGTGACAACGTATAACTATGTTCTTTGTATCTCTGCAAAGGTCTCGTCATGTGCTAACCAGTGGTGGGTTTTGTTTTAAGCCATGTCGAGACCTTCCATTTAATATGTAGTATCAATAGAGAAGTTGATAGATAAGACAATGGGAGTTCAGAGAGAGAGAGTGAGTTGGGCTTCAGAGCGAGAGGGTAGCAATGCGCCACGCTGCCGGGGGGGTGGTTGCCAGACGTATGGACCGGTTGGCAGCCTTGCGCTTATAGCTGGGCGCGACAGGGTTGGTAGTCCATTGCCGCCTGCCTATGCTGCCTGGGCTGCCCATGTTGTCGTACTGCACATTGCCTGGAGGCTCGCTGTGTGTTCCATGATCAGGTTGCCTAGAACCTTTGAGATTCTAACATCCCTTGCCCTCTCTCCCAACTTCTCACGGTTGCACTCTTTCTCTCTGACGACATTACTCTCATTTCATTCTTCTCTCTATTTAAATGCATAACCTTCCCTTGAGGTCCTAAAGGAGTTTCAGCACTCACCTCTCGTATTACTCTTAGGACAAGCATATATTTACATGTATTAGATTTAAGGGGTTAATGTGAACAGCGATCTTCTTGATGAGGATAGTTGGTGAACGTTCTACATGTTCACGAGTTATATGCCCAGCTCATCATCCAATTTGTGACTAGACTAGTGCCATGTGTAAGAGCCCGACCATGCCCAGGAGTTGTCTGTAGAGGGGCGAGGACTTAGCCTTGATTTGCCTACCGAGCCAGGAGCGAGTGTAGTACCAGAGACTACAGCTCGCTCGTAGTGCCGGTATAGTAGAGTAACGTAATTTATCTGTCCTTGTGTTCTCTGCAGTCTTTTCCTGGGTTCTCGCTTTCGGTGCTGGGACTCGTTGTTCCTGTGACTTGGCCTGCTAGCTAGAACACATGGGGATGATGAGTGGGTTATATCTTTATTTTACTATGCATTGCAGCTCTCTTTAAGTTTATGTATGTAACACTTTACAATACACATTACTCACACACAAGACAACACTATTAATACTTTCATGTATCAATTAACTGCACTGTCGTTTTGCTGCTGTGTCCGGAGTTCTATTGCGTAGGGCGCATACGGACTCAGAGGGGAGACAGAGTGAGAGAAGCGAAGTAGCCTATGCGGTAGTAGGCTACCGGCGCAGTACTGTTGCCTGCAACCTTTTAGTTATTCCAAGTATAGATTCATTATTATAATAAGTGACTACTATTTATGTTCCTTCCATGTGTATTATTAGGTATCTACTGGATCATGAACATCTTGTATGCTACATGCTAGTGCATGTTAGTAGGGGACAGTTATTCTAGTGCACGCGCTTTCAAGTAGGCGTGTACATTTGTCATTTAGCATTTCACTGTCATACCTTTAGCCTGCTTCTATTCTACATTATTAGAGGCTTAATATTAACGTAGTTTCTTGAGTATTGCATTTCTTTAGTAATAACGTAACCTATAAATGTCTGAGGGAGTTTAGCCTCATAGCCTACCCCTGTTGTACACTTTCGCCGAGTTAAGGTACCTCGTTACCGTAGACGATAACTCTGTAGGGCGTTGGTGCTTTTGTTGTCTGGAGCATATAGTATTTGGGACTGGAATCGAGCGTGTCGTTGTCACATAAGCCATTTCTGTCCTACGATCAAGAATCCCGAATATGTATTGCCGATCCAGCCGTAACAAAATGGCGACCTTGCACAAGATTCAGTAGTATCCTATCACATGTTTTTTGGAGAACTATTCTATGCTACCTAGTAGAGCTGGCTAGAATTTTCTTGCATATTGGAGGAATTTTTATTGTGTCATTATTGTATTGGTGGACTTGCAGATTGTTTCGTTAGGGGTGTCTAGAGTAGAGTCATTCAAGCATCTTTAACATTTTGTGAGTCGAGACTGCAATTAGTAAT
Source organism: Lithodes maja (assembly GCA_037953745.1). Lineage (NCBI taxonomy): Eukaryota > Metazoa > Arthropoda > Malacostraca > Decapoda > Lithodidae > Lithodes > Lithodes maja. The sequence goes on along the minus strand of JBAKBP010000364.1, from coordinate 155,935 downwards.
AAGCACTTCTTTTTTTTTATGAACAGCAATTGTATAACCAGCACTATGTCTAATGACTCATCATTTACGGGGGAGGATAACACGGTACAGCCTAGTGACCAGCAAGTACAACAGATATTTAGGGAGGGGAGTGTTAGAAGTGGAGAGAGGGATGCCCGGGCATTTTTGCAGACACCTTTGACCGAACAGCGCCTGCAGGCTATTGATTGTTACGGTCTTCGCTGTTTAGCCACGGTTTTGGGGCGGGACTGTCCTGACAGTTGGCCCAAGAAGAATTTGGTGGCATGTTTGTTGGGTGATGGCGATGGGGCGGTGGGTGGAGTGGGGTCTTGGGGGGTTCCCTCCAAGCCTCCATTCCACTCTACCCCTGAGCTGGGCCCTCAGCCAGCGATTCTTAGCACGATGCAGCAGGAGGGTTCTCAATGGCAAGCTGGCTTACCCGTAAACACGTCTCGGTGTGGATCCCCCATTTTGTGCTCTCCCCCCCCAGGCCTGTCTCCTGAGATGTTATTTCAGCTAGAACTAGCTAAGCTTAAGTTGCAAGAGAGTCAACAGGCTAGTATAGAACGGATTAAGCTGCAGGAGACTCAGATACAACAGGCTAGTATAGAACGCATAGAGGTTGCTAGAATCCAAGCCAATCAGGATGCAACCAGGTACCAGGCTGAAATGGATGTCGAGAAGTCTAGAGTAGAGACCACGGGGCGTCATCTCGGTGGTGGGCACCGGGTTACAGACTCACTTTCGCATTTAATTAAGTTAGTACCCGCATTTGATGAGACAGCAGTGACTGAGTTTTTTGCTCGTTTCGAAAAGAAGTGTCGTGAGTATGACTGGCCGGAGGTTAAATGGGCAGCATTAGTTTCATCACGTCTAGTGGGTAAGGGGTTGAAAGCCTACGATGCACTGTCACTGGACGAGAGTGTAGTGTATGGACTGGTGAAGGAGGCTGTGCTCCGGGCCTACGAACTGCAACCCGAAACTTATAGATTGAAGTTCCGTGGCGTGAATAAGAAGAGCGACGTCAGTTTTATGGAGCACGCACGGGACTTAACAGATGCAGGTAATAACTGGTTTCGGTCCGAGCACGCAGAGTCGGCTGAGGAAATTAAGCAACTTTTCTATCTGGAACAGTTTTACAAATGTACTGGAACCGATCTAACGCTGAACATTAAGGAAAAATGTCCCAAGACAGTAGAGGAGGCTGCCAAGATGGCAGACCTCAGATTATCATTGATTCGTGGTTGCGGTGCCGCTCAGAGGGCTGAGTCAGGGCAGAAGGGGCGCTATACCCCACCCACCAGAGTTTTCGATAATAACAAATCCTATGACACACATAACCACACTAAAAGCATTGCATCTAATAACACCTACAAACACAAGCCTCTCCCGTTTACTAAAGGTCAGGCCCCTTCTTCGCCCGCACAAGGGAAGAAGCCCATTGGGGATGTGAAATGTTACAAATGTCAGAAGCTAGGCCATTATTCACGTGAGTGCCCTAGTAACACTCCCGCTAAGCCGGTGTCATTGGTTCACAGTATCGGTGTGTCTCTGAAGGCTGCAGCAACTGCCCGGGGTAGGTTGTCAGCAGCTGAGGCACACGCGGTAAAGAAGCGTACGGAAGGCTCGACACCTGTCCGGGACACTTTCTGTAACCATCGGGGACACAGGTTTGTGAGCTGGGGGAGTGAACTACGGAGGGTTGACTTGCTGAGGGATACGGGGGCTTCGCAAACTTTGTTGAGGAACTTCACAGGGAAACCGATAAATGCGGCCAGAGTTGTTGTGGTGCAGGGTATAAATGCTACGAGGTCATACCCACTTGTGAGGTTGGAGTTGAGAGTGGGAGAGGTGTGCAGGGAGCTGGATGTAGGGATCGTTGAGTGTTTGCCAGTTGAGGGCGTCGACCTTCTTCTCGGCAACGACTTTGCGGTGCCCACTTCCGGGACTCCACCCTTAGTCGTTGCCGAGAGGGCGGCCGACGTGGATGGTGAGAATCGGGAATGGGTTGGGAGGTGCCAACAGGATGAGATGGCCTGTGTGGTAACCCGATCTCGCTCTGCGGCTCCTGCACAGCCTAGCACTCAACCTCGGGGACAGTGGAGGAAGGATCAGGAGAAGGTTGCTAAGGGCAGGAAAAGGGACATTGATTCTGCTGCACTTCTCGGTGATTCGGTACTTGGACCTATAATAAACACGGGAGTTGACTCTGGCCCAGATATGGGGTGTAACAAGGCAGAGTTGGGTAAGACTTCGCGTGAGGCAAGAGCTGTAGCGAGAGCCACTAAGGCAGTAGAGCCTACTAGCCGGGGTAATGTCTTATTACAAAACCATCTTGATGCATTGACGCCCAGGGACATTAGTGAGCAGCAGCTGCAAGACGCTAGCCTAGCTCGTTATAGCAATGGTGCCATAGAGTTGGAGGAAGATGGGGATGCGAAGCCGGGAGATTTCTTTAGGCTCAACAGGATATTGTACCGCAGATTTCTAGACCCCAAATCGAAGTGGGAGGGCGGTGCGAGGGTAGTGGACCAGGTGGTTGTTCCAAATAAGTATAGAGAGTCCTTATTGTGTCTGGCGCATGATGTGCCGGTGGCGGGTCATTTGGGGGTAACAAAAACATTGGCGGCATTGGGCAGGTTTTTCTGGTGGCCTGGGGTCAAGGCTGATGTCTGTGCATGGGTGGCTGGGTGTGCGACCTGCCAGACAACGGGGAAGCCTAACCAGACAATCCCGAAGGCACCTTTGTTTCCCATACTTGTCACCGGGCCTCCGTTCAGCAAAGTTGTAGTAGATTTGGTTGGCCCTTTCCCGCCTACTGGTAGTGGCAATAAATTCCTGTTGACAATCATGGATGTGGCTACGAGATACCCGGACGCATACCCCATGAGAAACGGCTCGGCAAAGGCAGTTGTTAAAAACTTATTATTGTTCTGTTCCCGTTATGGATTTCCACGTGAGGTGCAGTCAGACCAGGGGAGCAATTTTACATCCAAATTGTTCAAGCAAACCCTTCAGTTGCACGGTACAGTATATGTTCTGTAGTGTCGTCAGCCTACCATCCCGAGAGTCAGGGAGTCTTGGAGCGGTGGCACTCGACCCTGAAGAGTATGCTACGCTGTTACTGTGCAGAACATGACACTGATTGGGATTTGGGTCTGCCGTATGTTCTGTTCGCTGCACGTGAAGTCCCAGGAGAGAGCCTGGGGTTCAGTCCAAATCAACTAGTCTTTGGCCATAATGTGAGAGGACCTTTAAGTATGGTGAAAGAGATCTGGGAGGGCGAAGAGAAGCCGGGGTCTGTACTTAAATATATCCTTGAGAGCCGGGAGAGACTTATAGGTTGCATGGCAGCGGCAGGTAATAACTTGGTTAATGCACAGGCGGTCATGAAGCACCAGTATGACGCCAAGGTGAAGCTTCGGGAGTTTTCGGTGGGTCAGGAGGTAATGTTGCTTTTACCTTTGCCTGGACACCCCCTTTCTGCCAAGTTCATTGGGCCGTATGTGGTGGCTAAGAAACTGTCCGACCTTGATTATCTCGTTGCAACACCTGACCGTAGAAAAAAACATCAGTTATGTCATGTTAACCTCATGAAAGAGTATGTGAGACGCCCCTCAGAGCCTCTCACTGTCCCTGTGCTGGCCTGCAGCGGCCAGGGTGGAGAAGGAGGTGGGGACAGTCATGCTGCTGAGGAGGATAGCTGGGACTGTGTCATTTCCGCGGAACAGTGGGCGGGGAATACTGAACAAGAGGCTAGGCAAGCTGTAAGTCACCTGCCTGAGCACCAGGGTGCTGCTGTCCTAGGCCTGTTCAGGTCATACCCCTCTGTTTTCGCCGAACACCCAGGTCTCACTACTCAGGTAACGCACGACGTGGACGTCGGTGATAATGTGCCCTTCAAGTCAGTGCCCTACCGTGTGCCCCCGGTAAAGTTGCCAGCTTTACGGGAGGAGTTAAAGTACATGGTTGAGAGAGGGATGATCACTGAAGGTTATGTGAAGTGGACATCACCCGTCACGTTGCAGCCAAAACCTGACGGCAAGGTGCGGTTCTGCATAGATTTTCGTAGGCTAAATGGCTTGACCACTACCAACCCTTACCCTTTGCCTCGAGTTGACGACAGCGTGGACAAGATAGGGAATGCAAAGTACCTTACTAAAATTGATCTTGTAAAAGGCTACTGGCAAGTACCCCTGTCGGACCGAGCTAAGCAAGTTTGTGGTTTTGTGGTAGATGGCAAGACCTACCAATGTAACGTAATGCCTTATGGGCTTAAGAACGCACCTGCCACGTTTCAGAACCTGATGAACGATATTTGTGACGAAATCCCTAACTGCACGGTCTACCTTGATGACGTGATAGTGTATGATGACAATTTTGAAAATCACCTAAGGCACTTAGAGACCCTGTTTGGGAAGTTGCACGATGCTGGGCTGGTGGTGAACCTGAGGAAGTGCGAGTTTGTAAAGGCTACTGTGCAGTATCTTGGCTTCGTGGTCGGGTTAGGCCGGGTGTGCCCCCCCCTGAGCAAGATACAGGCTATCAATATGTTTCCCAGGCCCACCACTAAGCGCCAGGTCATGCGGTTCCTAGGTATGATAGGCTATTATAGGCGCTTCATCCGGGGATACTCTACTGTCTTAGCACCGTTAACTGATCTACTGTCGAAGTCAGTGAAGTTCTGTTGGGCTGCGGAGTGTCAGAGGGCTTTCGACCTAGTCAAGCACCTGCTGTGTACACATCCGATTTTGAGAGCCCCAGACTTTTCCAGGAGTTTTCAGCTGGCGACTGATGCCAGCGGTGTGGGTGCCGGGGCAGTGTTACTGCAGACTGATTCCGAGGGCTTGGAACACCCAGTGAGCTTCTTTTCTCGCAAGTTTAATTCGGCACAAAGGAATTACTCGACTATAGAGAAGGAGCTTCTTGCTATCGTTTTGTCGCTCAAACATTTCGAAGTTTATGTTCCAGCCTACGGCCCGGTAGTGACGATTTATACGGACCATCATCCCTTGAAATTCCTAAATCAGTTTCACAATCGGAATATGCGGTTGACCAGGTGGTCCCTAATGCTCCAAGAGTATAATCTCAACATTCAGCATATTGCCGGGAGTGAGAACGTGATAGCAGATTGTCAATCAAGGGTTGATGATCCAGGATAGTCGTGCACGGTGTGTGGGTTGAGCAGGAGTAAAATTAGGCTATCATAACGCCGTCCAAAAAGATTATAAAACAATAAAATAAACGAGAATTTTTTTTTTTAGTTTTGTAAGTCTTTATTGTTGTAGCATGATGCATGCAATATTGTGTTTTATGTATAATTCACACTTCAGTTGTTGTGCACCTTTTGCAATTAGTGGCAGCTAAGGGTAGCAGGTCGGTTGGTTGCCTGTCAGATTTTGATAATGCTTCTAAGGTCGATTATCTAAAATCTTGGGGGGGCTGTGACGCACCCAGTGCGTGGCAACGCAACCTGATTGTACTCCTTGGTACTCCACTGTACCGCCACTGTGCGGTACCTCTGTACCGCTGTACCGTGCTGGCTGCCTATATTGAGTGTGACAACGTATAACTATGTTCTTTGTATCTCTGCAAAGGTCTCGTCATGTGCTAACCAGTGGTGGGTTTTGTTTTAAGCCATGTCGAGACCTTCCATTTAATATGTAGTATCAATAGAGAAGTTGATAGATAAGACAATGGGAGTTCCGAGAGAGAGAGTGCGTTGGGCTTCAGAGCGAGAGGGTAGCAATGCGTCACGCTGCCGGGGGGGTGGTTGCCAGACGTATGGACCGGTTGGCAGCCTTGCGCTTATAGCTGGGCGCGACAGGGTTGGTAGTCCATTGCCGCCTGCCTATGCTGCCTGGGCTGCCCATGTTGTCGTACTGCACATTGCCTGGAGGCTCGCTGTGTGTTCCATGATCAGGTTGCCTAGAACCTTTGAGATTCTAACATCCCTTGCCCTCTCCCAACTTCTCACGGTTGCACTCTTTCTCTCTGACGACATTACTCTCATTTCATTCTTCTCTCTATTTAAATGCATAACCTTCCCTTGAGGTCCTAAAGGAGTTTCAGCACTCACCTCTCGTATTACTCTTAGGACAAGCATATATTTACATGTATTAGATTTAAGGGGTTAATGTGAACAGCGATCTTCTTGATGAGGATAGTTGGTGAACGTTCTACATGTTCACGAGTTATATGCCCAGCTCATCATCCAATTTGTGACTAGACTAGTGCCATGTGTAAGAGCCCGACCATGCCCAGGAGTTGTCTGTAGAGGGGCGAGGACTTAGCCTTGATTTGCCTACCGAGCCAGGAGCGAGTGTAGTACCAGAGACTACAGCTCGCTCGTAGTGCCGGTATAGTAGAGTAACGTAATTTATCTGTCCTTGTGTTCTCTGCAGTCTTTTCCTGGGTTCTCGCTTTCGGTGCTGGGACTCGTTGTTCCTGTGACTTGGCCTGCTAGCTAGAACACATGGGGATGATGAGTGGGTTATATCTTTATTTTACTATGCATTGCAGCTCTCTTTAAGTTTATGTATGTAACACTTTACAATACACATTACTCACACACAAGACAACACTATTAATACTTTCATGTATCAATTAACTGCACTGTCGTTTTGCTGCTGTGTCCGGAGTTCTATTGCGTAGGGCGCATACGGACTCAGAGGGGAGACAGAGTGAGAGAAGCGAAGTAGCCTATGCGGTAGTAGGCTACCGGCGCAGTACTGTTGCCTGCAACCTTTTAGTTATTCCAAGTATAGATTCATTATTATAATAAGTGACTACTATTTATGTTCCTTCCATGTGTATTATTAGGTATCTACTGGATCATGAACATCTTGTATGCTACATGCTAGTGCATGTTAGTAGGGGACAGTTATTCTAGTGCACGCGCTTTCAAGTAGGCGTGTACATTTGTCATTTAGCATTTCACTGTCATACCTTTAGCCTGCTTCTATTCTACATTATTAGAGGCTTATTATTAACGTAGTTTCTTGAGTATTGCATTTCTTTAGTAATAACGTAACCTATAAATGTCTGAGGGAGTTTAGCCTCATAGCCTACCCCTGTTGTACACTTTCGCCGAGTTAAGGTACCTCGTTACCGTAGACGATAACTCTGTAGGGCGTTGGTGCTTTTGTTGTCTGGAGCATATAGTATTTGGGACTGGAATCGAGCGTGTCGTTGTCACATAAGCCATTTCTGTCCTACGATCAAGAATCCCGAATATGTATTGCCGATCCAGCCGTAACAATATATATTGCTACGAGGGGAGCCGGGGCAACCAGATGCTTAACTAGCCTAGCCCACAGCACCGTACTACCCTGCAACAGACACGCTCTTAATATCTGACTCAAACACCAAGACACGCAGGTTTTCTAGGAAAAATTGTTATCTTCCTCTTTGCTCTATTAAAGCAGTAACAAGGAGACACAAAAATATCTATTGTCCCCGAGTCTAGTCCACAGTGCGTGTAGTATGCAAGAGAACTCCTAAGGTTATTCTAAACTGCCCAAATATTACCTAACCATACCACTACTAGACTCCCAGAACATTCTATATCATGCCCAATCGCTTAGGAATTGGGAACAATACAGAGAAAAAACCATGGAAAGTCCAGTGCATAAACCTCTGTGTCAAGCCTATTATCCCTAGCCTATATCCTAATAATACACCGAGTGGCTCTCTTCAGCACAGCACGGCGGTGGTGTTGTAAGGGATTAACAACTTTAATGGCTTAACCCTTACAACATCATCTGGGGTTAGCTCAATACACCCGAGTACAATGGGGACAACTTCACCTAGTAACATGCTCCACCCCTAGTCCCTGACTGCACTGAATGTATTGCTGCTAAAACTAAACAAGGCACAAGGGTTGGTATCTTAGTAGGTTGACGATTGGTTGCCACCCCCTAAAGGGTTAACTATGGCCCGAGTTAGAGGATGATGTGTGGTGGAAGGGAAAAGGACAGTAGCCTATTATGGCACTGCAGGCCTACACACACACCCAACAACCTCGTTCCTCAAAGGCCTATCAAAACTAAGTAAACAGGCCAATCCTTAAACCACCAGAGATACCAACCAGGAATAATATTCACACATAAATATAATAAACACTGCGGCAGAATAATGGAAATGACATGGAAGAATACAAGGAGAAGCTTATACTCTAGATTGCCAGGGAAAAGAAATGCAGTACCTCTTAACAAATGCAGAAAACTCCTGTATGCAAAATATTAAAGTTATATTAATAAAAGTTAGGTTAAATTACTCCCAGACTTGCCATGCTACTTTTCAATGAGAAACAAGATGGTAAATGCGGTTAACAAGGGAACTATAAGGCAAGCCTGTGACAGCCCACACAGCACATGTGCTCAGTATGGCGTCTGTCTCACGAGTGAGGATCGCGTGGAAAGGAGAGTCCCAGGAGGGGAGGAGGGCTCCAGAAATTGCTAGACTCAACAATTATTATAAGCTCCCAGGCTCTCTCATTAACTGTACAAAAGTAATCAAGTAAATATAAGGCATCATTGTGCAAACTTATGATAAGAAAACAATCCCTCAAGGGCTGAACGAAAGAAGTAATTATACTTGTGGCAACAACACCAGGGCAACATTGGCGACTGCCTGCAACTCGTGGCAGCAGAGGAAAGACATATAGCAAAGCTGCTAGCCTCGACACAGGGCTCCCTACTGTAGTTATTATATTACACATACAACTGAACTGAGGTTACATAAGTTCAGGGGAATGTGACAATATATATATATATATATATATATATATATACATATATATATATATGAAGTAACAGGGTTGAGAAAGACATGTAGGATTGCCACCATACAAGAAAACAGAAAAGACAGGAGAAGCAGTCAACAAGAGAAATCGGAAAGTATGCAAGTTTTCCATCCTCTAAAGGAGAACGGAGCAGAGGAGTGCCCCTTGACATCAGGTCATTCCCGTGCTCTAACAACCAGGAATTTAGGTCAGTCACCCAGAGTAAGGACGGGAAAACTGGACCAATCACCAGCAAGCTTTCAAACCACCTCGACCTATCAGTAGCCTTCATTCGACCAGCAGTGAGACTTACAATACAATGAACACATGTTTATGCAAATTAAACATCGGAGACCAGAATGCCATTGAAACAAGTGGGGATACTTGGATCTTCCTTGTAATACCGTTCCGGATAACTAATAACTATAAGTAATCCGGGGAATATAGAAATTCACAGAGATAATTAGTAAATCCGTTGAGTACCGTAGGATACAGTTATAAAAGTCCCCGGCAGTCCCAAGCACTGTGACGAAAATGGCACCTTCACCTCAAGAGATGAGGCAAGACTGGATATCTCACCTTATTTTTTATCTTTTTTTGTTAAAGGTTTAAAACAAATAAACAGAAATAAGCCTTCTACAGGCAGTTACAAGACAAATACATTACTGACGAATATACTCGGGCCTGGGACTGTAAGGGCTAAATAAGAATAACCCCTAATTCTTATACAATCACTAAAGTTACAATTATCTCTGATCTAGACCTCGTAACCCCAAGAGGATATTAAACAAAATAATTAAAATAAATATGTACAACCTTATACCCACCATGAATTTTTAGACTAAGTTTTACCTTCGGAAATCACATCACAACCATTCACTATGTCCTTATAAAATTGAGTTGATATAAGTTAAACATACAAAATAACTCGAACATAGCCTCACTGAAATTTAGAGAAAGTAAGCAATTCTATGGCAATAATACAATCACGGCTGAAAAGCACATGGTATATAATGAATAGAGAAGCTGCCTTGCCCTCCCCCCTCGAGACTACAGTCGGACCTGCTGTTGTCATCTGCTGCCAGGACCTTGGTTTCCTGCCGTACCTGCTGTTGCCCTCTGATGCCAGGACCTTGGATTCCTGTTCGTGAGAGGCAGTTCCCGTTGACGTCCAGCCAGACGAATCTACGATCCACGTCGGCCAGACTTGTACCTAACAACTACCCTCCCAAAACCTACCCTAAGTGTCTCAAAGTGTCTTACGTTGTGATTATTGATGTGAAGGTAAGGTGAAATATGCGAGTATTCTAGAGCTAATTCTTATGTAGATCTGTGCCCAAGATCGATATTTATTGCGTTATGTCTTAATCCTTCAGAACCATATTAATTATTGAGTAGATCTGTGTCCAGGATCTAAGTTAGCTTGTGTCTTCAATCATATAAATCATAATATGCATACGTTACATACTCGTGTTAAACTAATATCTAGCGGAATACTCTCAGAGTTTACTTGTATAATTATGTCCATACATATTGTGTATGTATCAAGACGAAGTTGATGTATATATCATGTAGTTATTCTCTGTTCAAATCCAACAGTTACCTAGAACCTACGCTCAATTTCATAATTAATTAAAATCAGACTCGTTGCTTTATAGAGTTACTATTAATTAGAGATCTTAATTTGAATCTAATTACTTCAAATACCCAAATTACGCCTAGTAGTCCTGTGCGTCATATTATTAATTTACGAATAACTTATTTTCTTATTCTGTTATGAAATAGATAATTTTGATCCATCTCGTCTAGGAATAGTAGTTTTGTAGAGGTCTTTTGTCTAAGTCTTTCACATTCGAATACAACGCTAATTCGTTCTGTATTCCTTATAGGAATCTGTTAACTTGTTCAGAATTCCTTCATACCTTATCAGGTATGTATATCCAAGTGCAACTTCGTCATGTACGCCTATTAATTTTTAATATTAGTATTATTATAACTATTCAGTACACGCTATTTTATTCTAGGTTTCTATACCCCCCTATATTCAAAATATAAATTGATTCAGGCTAGGTTATATTCCACATTCAAATTAGAGTCAGTAGATCTATATCATTAAATCTGAATTCTTCGACCCGTGAGATTATTATTGCATATACCAGTTAAGTAATTAGGTATTCATAATATAATTTTCTCGCAATTAAACTAGATACGTAATAAATTGTAAAAACAATTCAACTCCCTTCTACTTCTTAAATTAAATCATCCCCCACCCCCCATTTTCAAGATAAATATCGCATTAACCACACTAACTATTTTCCACACCTCAGTCTAGTGTATGACCTGTGTGACCTATCCGGTCATATTTATTTGCGCGATTAGTCTTTACACTACCTGGGTGCCTCTCGCCCCGCGTTACTGAGCGATCGCTTAAGAAATCTTTGTGCGTTCTCCATATTGCTTAAGCCAGAATTATTCATGCGTGTTTAGAGATTTCATCAAACCTTTAATAAATTGATTAAGAATACTTCACGGTAGATACTCAACTCCCATATATATTATTATCAAGGGTTTACTCTATGTGTATGTGTGTCTATATATAATACTTCACGGTAGATACTCAACTCCTATATATATTATTATCAAGGATTTACTCTATGTGTATGTGTGTCTATATATAATACTTCACGGTAGATACTCAACTCCCATATATATTATTATCAAGGGTTTACTCTATGTGTATGTGTGTCTATATATAATACTTCACGGTAGATACTCAACTCCCATATATATTATTATCAAGGGTTTACTCTATGTGTATGTGTGTCTATATATAATACTTCACGGTAGATACTCAACTCCCATATATATTATTATCAAGGGTTTACTCTATGTGTATGTGTGTCTATATATAATACTTCACGGTAGATACTCAACTCCCATATATATTATTATCAAGGGTTTACTCTATGTGTATGTGTGTCTATATATAATACTTCACGGTAGATACTCAACTCCCATATATATTATTAGCAAGGGTTTACTCTATGTGTATGTGTGTCTATATATAATACTTCACGGTAGATACTCAACTCCCATATATATTATTATCAAGGGTTTACTCTATGTGTATGTGTGTCTATATATAATACTTCACGGTAGATACTCAACTCCCATATATATTATTATCAAGGGTTTACTCTATGTGTATGTGTGTCTATATATAATACTTCACGGTAGATACTCAACTCCCATATATATTATTATCAAGGGTTTACTCTATGTGTATGTGTGTCTATATATAATACTTCACGGTAGATACTCAACTCCCATATATATTATTAACAAGGGTTTACTCTATGTGTATGTGTGTCTATATATAATACTTCACGGTAGATACTCAACTCCCATATATATTATTATCAAGGGTTTACTCTATGTGTATGTGTGTCTATATATAATACTTCACGGTAGATACTCAACTCCCATATATATTATTATCAAGGGTTTACTCTATGTGTATGTGTGTCTATATATAATACTTCACGGTAGATACTCAACTCCCATATACATTATTATCAAGGGTTTACTCTATGTGTATGTGTGTCTATATATAATACTTCATGGTAGATACTCAACTCCCATATATATTATTATCAAGGGTTTACTCTATGTGTATGTGTGTCTATATATAATACTTCACGGTAGATACTCAACTCCCATATATATTATTATCAAGGGTTTACTCTATGTGTATGTGTGTCTATATATAATACTTCACGGTAGATACTCAACTCCCATATATATTATTATCAAGGGTTTACTCTATGTGTATGTGTGTCTATATATAATACTTCACGGTAGATACTCAACTCCCATATATATTATTATCAAGGGTTTACTCTATGTGTATGTGTGTCTATATATAATACTTCACGGTAGATACTCAACTCCCATATATATTATTATCAAGGGTTTACTCTATGTGTATGTGTGTCTATATATAATACTTCACGGTAGATACTCAACTCCCATATATATTATTATCAAGGGTTTACTCTATGTGTATGTGTGTCTATATATAATACTTCACGGTAGATACTCAACTCCCATATATATTATTATCAAGGGTTTACTCTATGTGTATGTGTGTCTATATATAATACTTCACGGTAGATACTCAACTCCCATATATATTATTATCAAGGGTTTACTCTATGTGTATGTGTGTCTATATATAATACTTCACGGTAGATACTCAACTCCCATATATATTATTATCAAGGGTTTACTCTATGTGTATGTGTGTCTATATATAATACTTCACGGTAGATACTCAACTCCCATATATATTATTATCAAGGGTTTACTCTATGTGTATGTGTGTCTATATATAATACTTCACGGTAGATACTCAACTCCCATATATATTATTATCAAGGGTTTACTCTACTGTATGTGTATGTGTGTCTATATATAATACTTCACGGTAGATACTCAACTCCCATATATATTATTATCAAGGGTTTACTCTATGTGTATGTGTGTCTATATATAATACTTCACGGTAGATACTCAACTCCCATATATATTATTATCAAGGGTTTACTCTATGTGTATGTGTGTCTATATATAATACTTCACGGTAGATACTCAACTCCCATATATATTATTATCAAGGGTTTACTCTATGTGTATGTGTGTCTATATATAATACTTCACGGTAGATACTCAACTCCCATATATATTATTATCAAGGGTTTACTCTATGTGTATGTGTGTCTATATATAATACTTCACGGTAGATACTCAACTCCCATATATATTATTATCAAGGGTTTACTCTATGTGTATGTGTGTCTATATATAATACTTCACGGTAGATACTCAACTCCCATATATATTATTATCAAGGGTTTACTCTATGTGTATGTGTGTCTATATATAATACTTCACGGTAGATACTCAACTCCCATATATATTATTATCAAGGGTTTACTCTATGTGTATGTGTGTCTATATATAATACTTCACGGTAGATACTCAACTCCCATATATATTATTATCAAGGGTTTACTCTATGTGTATGTGTGTCTATATATAATACTTCACGGTAGATACTCAACTCCCATATATATTATTATCAAGGGTTTACTCTATGTGTATGTGTGTCTATATATAATACTTCACGGTAGATACTCAACTCCCATATATATTATTATCAAGGGTTTACTCTATGTGTATGTGTGTCTATATATAATACTTCACGGTAGATACTCAACTCCCATATATATTATTATCAAGGGTTTACTCTATGTGTATGTGTGTCTATATATAATACTTCACGGTAGATACTCAACTCCCATATATATTATTATCAAGGGTTTACTCTATGTGTATGTGTGTCTATATATAATACTTCACGGTAGATACTCAACTCCCATATATATTATTATCAAGGGTTTACTCTATGTGTATGTGTGTCTATATATAATACTTCACGGTAGATACTCAACTCCCATATATATTATTATCAAGGGTTTACTCTATGTGTATGTGTGTCTATATATAATACTTCACGGTAGATACTCAACTCCCATATATATTATTATCAAGGGTTTACTCTATGTGTATGTGTGTCTATATATAATACTTCACGGTAGATACTCAACTCCCATATATATTATTATCAAGGGTTTACTCTATGTGTATGTGTGTCTATATATAATACTTCACGGTAGATACTCAACTCCCATATATATTATTATCAAGGGTTTACTCTATGTGTATGTGTGTCTATATATAATACTTCACGGTAGATACTCAACTCCCATATATATTATTATCAAGGGTTTACTCTATGTGTATGTGTGTCTATATATAATACTTCACGGTAGATACTCAACTCCCATATATATTATTATCAAGGGTTTACTCTATGTGTATGTGTGTCTATATATAATACTTCACGGTAGATACTCAACTCCCATATATATTATTATCAAGGGTTTACTCTATGTGTATGTGTGTCTATATATAATACTTCACGGTAGATACTCAACTCCCATATATATTATTATCAAGGGTTTACTCTATGTGTATGTGTGTCTATATATAATACTTCACGGTAGATACTCAACTCCCATATATATTATTATCAAGGGTTTACTCTATGTGTATGTGTGTCTATATATAATACTTCACGGTAGATACTCAACTCCCATATATATTATTATCAAGGGTTTACTCTATGTGTATGTGTGTCTATATATAATACTTCACGGTAGATACTCAACTCCCATATATATTATTATCAAGGGTTTACTCTATGTGTATGTGTGTCTATATATAATACTTCACGGTAGATACTCAACTCCCATATATATTATTATCAAGGGTTTACTCTATGTGTATGTGTGTCTATATATAATACTTCACGGTAGATACTCAACTCCCATATATATTATTATCAAGGGTTTACTCTATGTGTATGTGTGTCTATATATAATACTTCACGGTAGATACTCAACTCCCATATATATTATTATCAAGGGTTTACTCTATGTGTATGTGTGTCTATATATAATACTTCACGGTAGATACTCAACTCCCATATATATTATTATCAAGGGTTTACTCTATGTGTATGTGTGTCTATATATAATACTTCACGGTAGATACTCAACTCCCATATATATTATTATCAAGGGTTTACTCTATGTGTATGTGTGTCTATATATAATACTTCACGGTAGATACTCAACTCCCATATATATTATTATCAAGGGTTTACTCTATGTGTATGTGTGTCTATATATAATACTTCATATTGATAC
>JBAKBP010000364.1:0-140117 GCA_037953745.1 Lithodes maja | reverse complement strand
CTATGTACCGAGGTTCGGCATGGTATTTATTTTATCAATAACTTCTAACGAATTGTCAACACTCCAATAATAGTTAATGCCAGTTCTTCTCATGATGGTATTACAATATCTTTTATGAGTACTTTTAATGTATTTTAAGCAATTTACGACTTGTTCTGATAGAGTTTTAGTGGTAGCAAATTTTGCTCCGGCAATAAAGCGATATTTATAAGGTCTTTTATGAAATTTAGGTAACATGTATAATTTTGCAATGCACTTGTTCTTATCAGTATGTTTAATATCAAATGTTATATTTTTCTTGGTATGTTCATCGATTAAGTTATCAATATTCAGATTATTTTTAATTTCATAAAGCGAATTATGTTATATAAAGAGGGTTTTCCTGATACCCCTGATGTGTGAGGCAGAAAGATATGTATCCAGCTACCAAGGCCTGGGAGACAAAATGGAATACAGGCTATTCCCTGAGTCTCCCGAAACCTTGGCGGTAATACTTCCCTGGGCGGGGGTGCCTACCCTTACTACCTACAAATGTGTCAAATGTGCCACTGATTGGGTCACTGCTCCAACAGGGTAGACAGAGTCCATGTTATCTTCTTGCAAACAACCATCACCAGGGGGCACAAAAGCAGCCTCAGCGACTAGAGGAGGCGGGAAAACTACATCCCCTGCCAAGTCCGTCCCGAGCAAAAAGTCCACCCCCTCAACTGGCAGAGTGTCCACCATACCCACCTTACCCTCGGCGGTCAAAAGTGGGCACTCTAGGGTCACCGGGACTAAATCACAGAATTGTTCACTGTTGATTCCCCTGCACATTACAAACTCTCCCGTGCTAATAGGTCACCCTGTCAGGTTGCGACACATGGATTGTTGTGCACCAGTATCCCTAAACACCTTGACAGGGTAAGTCTGCTCCCTAACCCATTACTAATCCATCATGTATGAATGGTCGACACCAATCAGGAAAAGTCTGATTATGCTCAGGTGGTGATATCATCTGGGGCGGCAAAGTGCTTACTACCCTGCTTCGCGCTGGCCAACACTGCCCCCCAAACTCACCAGTACCTGGCTTGCCTTTCACAGGCACCTCCCCTAATGTCGCCACCAACTGGACAGCCTTGGGTTCCTGGGTAGCCTTCCATTTAGCACACTGAGGTTTAATATGACCCACTTGCTTGCAAAAATAACATCTCACTTCCGTAGAAGCATGCTGGTTGTCAGCCTTTGTATAATCTTGTGTCTTATTTGTGTTACCTTTGGGTGATGATGGGCGAGCTGATACTGTGGCTGCTTGGTGCACAGGTCGGTCTCTCCTGTCACCAATGCTTCCCTTACCACTGCCACGCTGGGCTAGTGCAAAGTCAGCAGCCCAAACTGCTGCTTCCCTTAAGTTTATGATTTAAACCGCTTTTCTTTTAATTTTGCCCCAATGTCCTTCTTAACTATGCTGGTAAACTGCTCCATCAGCCAAACCTCACACGCCGCCTCAAAAGTATCCGCTGACTCTGAGTGCAGCCACTTAGCTAGAGTATCGCGCAGGTACCTGGCACTTTCCACGTGCGAGTCCCCCTGCCACTTCCGAGCCCCCCTGAAGGCCAACCTGTAAGCCTCGGGATGCAGTTCATAGGCTTTCAAGACAGCCTCTTTAAGTACATCATACTCTAGCTCCTGCACTTCTAGGCGATCATATGCATCAAGACATTAGACACCAACACTGCCCAGCATTGCCTCGGCCACTGATACTCGTAGGCCTTCTTCTCAAAAGGCAAGAACCACTCTGTGACCTTGAGTTCATCGAAGGCCGGCACGAGTTTCAGCCGTCGAGACATAGCACCTCTTCTGCCTCCTCCTTAGATGTATGACCAGCATTATTCCCCTGCCGTCTTTGCCCACTAGCTTCCAACTTCGTCTTCCCCAATTCTATCTCCATCTCCCTCAACCTAATCCTCTCTTGCATCTCTCTCTCCTTCTGTCTCTCCTCTCTCTCTCTCTCTCTCTGTCTCCCTTCCATCTCCATTCTCTTGAGCAGCAACTCAACCTCTGGACTCCTTCTCAACCCTATCGGGGTTATAGGAGGAAAGGGGAAAATTTTGCTGAACACCCACCATATGAGTGGCAGTGAAATGCTGGGGTGTGGCCCACGACACATGGGGGAAAGAAGAAGGGTACTGGGGATTGCTGGCATAACTTGAAACAAATGTACTGGCCATCGGGGCATGAACATAGCCTTGTGAAAATGAAGTGGCCGTACTGATAGGGTTGAATGCTGACAGTGGAGGCGTGGTGGCAGGTGCTGTGGTAGTAATAGGAGACTGCCTAAATACAGTATCACCCTGCTCTGGAGTTGTTGCTCCACTCCGGTCCCCAGTAGAATGGTAGCTAGCCTGACTGATAGGACGCTGTGGCACATGCAGGATGGTGCCATCATCCACAACATGAGTACTAGCTTCCTGAAGACTATTATACTGTGCAGCTACCTTAGATACCTCTTGAACTAACTCTGCCTTAGACATACCACTGCACCTCCACCCATACATCTCCAACACACCTTTTAATTCATCACTACTCCTGCTAGCAACCTCTTCTTGATTAGGTTGGGTTCTAATAAACTGCCAAACATCCTCCCTCCCCACAATGTGAACAGGAATGTAATCAACATGCGACATCTTAGCAATAGTTGTGGATATGTTCGTAGACTTTCAACTGCAAGAAAAATTACTGACAATCTAAATATTGTTGCTTCACACCACAAGAACTCTATACCATCACACTATCCTGTCCTAGGTCGCCACTGTTACAAGGGGAGCCGTGGCAACCAGACGCTTAACTAGCCTAGCCCCCAGCACCATACTACCCTGCAACAGACACGCTCTTAATATCTGACTCAAACACCAAGACACGCAGGTTCTCTAGGAAAAATGGGTATCTTCCTCTTCGGTCTATTAAAGCAGTAACAAGCAGACACAAAAATATCTATTGTCCCCGAGTCTACTCCACAGTGCGTGTAGTATGCAAGAGAACTTCTAAGGTAATTCTAAACTGCCCAAATATTACCTACCCATACCACTACTGGAATCCCAGAACAATCTATATCATGCCCAATCGCTTAAGAATTGGGAACAATTCAGAGCAAAAACCATGGAAAGTCCAGTGCATAAACCTCTGTGCCAAGCCTATTATGCCTAGCCTATGTCCTAATAATACACCGAGTGGCTCTCTTCAGCACAGCTCGGCGGTGGTGTTGTAAGGTGTAAACAACTTTAATGACTTAACTCTTACAACATCATCTGGGGTTAGCTCAATATACCCGAGTATAATGGGGACAACCTCACCTAGTAACAGGCTCCACCCCTAGTCCCTGACTGCACCGAATGTATTGCTGCTAAAAACTAAACAAGGCACAAGGGTTGGTATCTTAGTAAGTTGAAGATTGGCTGCCACCCTCTAAAGGGTTAACTAAGGCCCGAGTTAGAGGATGCTGTGTTGTGGAAGGGAAAAGACAGTAGCCTATTATGGCACTGCAGGCCTACACACACACCCAACAACCCCGTTCCTCAAAGGCCTACCAAAAACTAAGTAAACAGGCCAATCTTCAAACCACCAGAGATACCAACCAGGAATAATATTCACACATAAATATACTAAACACTGCAGCAGAAATAATGGAAACAAAATGGAAGAATAAAAAGAGAAGCTTATACTCTAGGTTGCCAGGGAAAAGAAATGCAGTATCTCTAACAAATGCAGAAAACTCCTGTGTGCAAAATAATAAAGTTATATTAACAAAAGTTAGGTTAACACCTTAAGAGCGGGTGGTGGAGTATATTTCACTGTGCCGCCCAGCGTTTTTTTTTTACCATAAATGGGGTTGTTTCTGTGCTCTTTTTCATTCATAAACAAGACCCAGAGCGTAATACAAGTATGTATCACTGAAAAGGTGTAAATTGAGCTTTCCAATGACACCCGAACCATCCTTCTACGACCACTGGTTGTCTTGCAACGATCGTGGAACCGAACGGCAAAATCGCTAAAATACGGTAATTTCTTTATATAATTACGTATGTAGCGAGGGAGTGAGGGTGGATGTAAGTGGAGTACATCTCAGTCGGTCCACGGCGGCCATGGCGAGCGGTCATGAGGTAACCCAGGCTCCTCCCGTCGTTTGTCTCTCTCTCAGAGCCAATATTGCGCCAAAATTGCACACAGACTTAAGTCGGGCCCTGCCACATAGTCCAAATTTTTCGATACGGACTTAAGTCGGGCCCCGATAGACAAGGGTTAAATGACTCCCAGAAACAAGATGGTAAATGCGGTAAACAAAGGACACTATAAGGCAAGCCTGTGACAGCCCACACAGCACATGTGCTCAGTATCGCGTCTGTCCCACGAGTGAGGATTATGCAGACACGAGAGTCCCAGGAGGGGAGAACACCTCCAGAAATTGCTAGACTCAACAATTATTATAAGCTCCCAGGCTCTCATTAACTATACAAAAGTAATCAAGTAAATATAAGGCATCATTGTGCAATCTTATGATAAACAAAATAATCCCCCAAGGGCTGATCAAAAGAAGTAATTATACTTGTGGCAACAAAAGAGATAGCTAGCCTCTCCACAAGGCCCCTCACATGGTAACCATGACGTCACCACCCTGACACGAAGGATGGAGGGAGAGAGAGAGAAAAAAAACATGGCTCTCCCACCAATATAACAAAAGGTATGTAAATTATTATAACACACATACAACTGAACTGAGGTTATATAAGTTCAGGGGAATGTGACACCCTCACACCCAGGGGGAGTCTGTTGGTGCATCTTGAAACACCAGACTGCTCATACTTTAATAACACTACAAGACATACACAACTACAGTCTTTTTAGTATTTTTATAATTTTATATTTTTGTATTTAAATATTTTCTTCTATACAGAAACACAGCAACTCCTTCTTTACGACCCTACGCTGGGCTACATACGGCAACCAACAAGCACCAGACGTAAGCATGCTAATCAAACCAAAGTAGGAGGCTACACCCACACTGACTGAACGGCGAGGGTTCTCCTTAAAACATACCCTCCTGTGTCAAACAATCAGCCAGAACATTATCAGTGCCCCTAACATGCCACACATCCAAACTGTGTTCCGGCAGCAAAACACAACCCGACACTGATAAACTGCCCAGTCCACCATAAGACTGGCACTTCTCTTCGCTCTCTCTGGCAACGGGACCTGCCAATAACCCTTCACTACTTCCACCTTAGTGATAAACGAGGCAGCCCCGATGCGGTGTATGGGATCGTCAACTTTGGGTAATGGATAGGCGTCTGTCTGGGATAATGCACTAACACTACTGCAATCAACACAAAAATGGATCTTGCCACTCTGCTCAGGTTGCAGAGTCACTGGCAAAGACCACTCACAATATCCCTTATCCCTCAGACCCTTCTCCAACATGTAGTCCAGCTCTGCTTATAAGACAGGCTGTCGAGCAGGATTTATACGGTAGGGAGCCAACTTTAGCTTTTCACTGTCTCCAGCCTCTATGTCGGGTGCCACCCCGGACATCAGGCCTGGAGAATCAATAAACATGCGGAAGTACTGCCACAGCCTAGTAAACAACTCCTCTTGGCGCTTAGGAACAAGAGGTTGCAACTTATCTCGAAAACAACATGTTTATTGGCCTCCCACAACCCAGCCGGGACTGCAGCCTCTAAACAATAATCTGAGTGAGAGCACAGTGAGAGGACACGGGTTGGTTGAGCTCCTCAAAAGAGGGGATTTTCGGAGGGGTATCGTGGGGCTAAGTGACCCATATATGTATCAGAAGATCGGCGATGATACGGTGTTTCGGCACATAGTAAACAGAACGTGGTTTCTTGTTTAAACATCACCCACAAAGCATATTTAGTTTAATCTTGAGAGTGTTATTACCAGTATCAGTGAGGGGACAAGGAGCCGTCAGGCACTAGCCCAGCCCTGCCCAGGCACCATAAACCTCCAGCAGTAACCACAAGGTGAGTGAAGTAACCGTTTATAGGGCAGGCAGTTTCACCCTTATGGTTCCCCACCATAGGCCTTATCTTCCATCTACCCCAAGGACCTGATCCTCGGTCTTTCAACTTCTCAAACAATTCTAACCATTATGAAGTACTTGCTATAAGGTCCATTTTTATTTCCCTCTCTCTAACCATTTAGGAAATACTTGCTACGAGGTCCATTTTCATTTCTCTCTCTCTCTCTCTCTCTCTCTCTCTCTCTCTCTCTCTCTCTCTCTCTCTCTCTCTCCTTTTTATCCTTAACATCTTTCCATCCACTGTCAATCACCGCACTTAACCTTCACAAGTCGCTCTCATTGTTATTATTTTTTTGTTTTCTATAACTTCAGATGCTTTTTATCATTTTAGTTATTTGTTTTTCCCTAACATCTTTCAATACCCAACCAGGCCAGCCCCCTCTCCAGCTCGTTTTCTTTCTCCCTCGCCCCTGCCCCTGCTCTCTCTCCCTCTCTCTCTCTCTCTTAACATTTTGTACAATTTAAGCATTTTTCCATAACTGCTGTCCTAGATTCGGTTACCCACTCAGATCCTGGCTCTCGCTCACTCTCTGGCTCTCTCCCTATCTTGATGTTGACAGCATTATTAATATCCTAAGCATTTATTAATACTCAACATCAGGGTGGCGTCGCCAGTGTAAGTAATCATAGGATATAATTGGCGTGCTTCCCTTCAATCAGTTAGATCTTTTAGTTGTACCGGTGCCCAATGCCCAGGATTTATACATTTAACCACTTAGCTTTAGGAGAAGCAGGCCAATTGTTCATCAGAAAGGTTGACTATGATATGTGAAATGTTTTTTTTTTTTTTTTTTTTTTTTTTTTTTTTTTTTTATTTTTTTTTTTACATATCCCATCAGAAAGGTTGACTATGATATGTGAATTTTTATGCATCCAGCCAATTATACATTAATAACAACAGCAATAATCTAGATATGTGCCAGGAGAGATTTCCCGGGGTTTCTGAAACAAGGGAGACATGGTAGAGATGGAAGCACCACGGGAAGATCAGGAGGACGGCTTGGTAGAGGCAGAGGGACGGATAATCTTGGAAGACTATGGCCTAGCAGATACTAAGTGTTTTAAGTGCGGAAAAACCAATGCAAGAAAGAATTCGCGAAAATGTTCCGGCTGTCTTAGATCAATTCATTTATCTTGTGCTAAGCTGACAAAGAAAACATCAGGAGAACAACCAAACTGGAAATGTCTCGCATGCCCAGGGCCCACTGCAGAGCCAACCGGGGCAACACCGGCAACACCGGTCGCCGACTTGACCCAACTTGTGACCAAATGGAAAGCGCGGATCCAGGTCCTTGCCCGGGTACCTAAAGGAGCCAGAATCCAAGTGGCGGAGGCCCTTACAACCATCATAAAGCAGGCCCTACAGCTCAAGACACCCCTCGCATGGGCACGGCTCCTGGGTTTCTCCTATGGGGCCCTCCGAAAACCACCCAGAACCAACATACAAGACCATCTTTAGGTTTCACTAGCCACCAGAGTGAAACGTCAAGTAGCACAGTATATGGATGGAAACAAACTGGTGGAACCCCCCGAACAGCAACCAAACAGGGCCCAGAAGCAACAGGACAAGGAAGAGGAAGAGGCTGAACAGCTACGTAAGAGGGTCGCGGCGAAGCTGGCGGATAGTGACATCAAAGGGGCCGTCAGACTGTTGCCCTCTTCAGAAGGTTTTGCTGGTCAAGGCACCGAAGTTGTTGAAGCCCTACAAGAAAAGCACCCACCTACACCTAGGGACCTAAACCTCCCCCCTGCCCCAAATGACCAGATGCGCCAACCTTTAGTTGTCACGAAGGAGCAGGTGGTTGCCGCAGTGACTTCATTCCCAGCAGGCTCAGCCGCAGGCCCAGATGGTATCCGACCCGCCCCCCTCAAAGGCCTCTTGGGTCAGGGATCAGGAGCTGCTTGGGAGGCACTCTTGGAAACCCTCACCAAATTCATCAACATGGTTTTAAGAGGGGAAGTACCCGACTGTGCCACACCCCTATTTTTGGGGGCATCACTCTGTGCACTGGCAAAAAAAGATGGCGGTGTGCGCCCAATAGCAGTAGGGAACACCTTCCGCCGCCTTGCCACAAAGGTGGGTTTGAAACCACTCTCGAATGGACTAGGTCAACACTTAAGACCAGTTCAACTAGGTTTCGGAACTCCAGGGGGGTGTGAAGCTGCTGTACACGCAACCCGCACCTACCTCAGCCAAGCCCAAGAAAAACGAGTGCTTCTAAAGATTGACATGCGGAACGCATTCAACAGCATTCGCAAGGATGTCTTCCTCCGTGCAGCTCAAGAACACATCCCCACTCTGTACCCCCTACTTTGGCAGGCTTATTCCAAACCTTCAATCCTGATTTTTGGCGAGACGGTAATCCCATCAGCGACTGGGTTACAGCAGGGAGATCCAGGTGGTCCTGCTCTTTTCTCAATAGGGGTGGATGCAGCAGCTAATAAAGTAAGGTCAGAACTGAATGTATGAAACCTGGACGATGCAACCTTGGGTGGGTCAGTAGAGAACGTTCTAACCGACCTAAATAACATTGTAACTGACCTCGGCCAGGCTGGGCTAGTGATAAATGACACCAAATGTGAACTTGTCCTCCTCAACCACACACGTGAACAAGGAGAAGAGACTCAGGCCCTGTTTCGAGACATATTGCCAGATGTAAAGATCCTTCAGGAGCACCAGCAAACCCTATTAGGTTCCCCACTAACTCTGGCAGCAATCCCACCAGCATTTCAAGTTAAAAAGGAGGAGCTTCAATGTCTCGTGAGTCGCCTGATACACATCGATGCCCACTCAGCTCTGGCCCTGCTCAAGAACTGTTTCTCCATCCCAAAACTTCAATACCTCCTGCGCACATCGATGACTTACACGAACAATGGTGGCCTCCAAGAATTAGACAGCATAATCCGAGAAGCAGTGACCAGCATCACCAACGTGGAATTTAAAGAACGGGCCTGGACACAAGCCACCCTTTCTGTCCGCCTCGGGCGCTTGGGCATACGGAGAGCCTCGGATATTGCCTCCCCAGCCTTTATCTCTTCCCTCATCGCGACCATCGACCTTGTAGTGTCCATCCTTTCTTCTCAACCCGGAATGACACTTAATGGGGACGTAACAGCAGCGATTAACACCTGGAAGGGAAGTACAGGAGTAGAGGAGGAGCCTCAGGGTACCTCCAGGAGCAAGCAGAAAGCGTGGGATACCATCTCGGCGAAAGCACGCCTCCAGGCAGCCGCCCGTTCGGAGAGTGGCTTGTGGTTACACGCCATCTCCATCCCACCTCTTGGAACTCACTTGGATGCTGAAGCGCTCCGGGTTGCCATCACGCTCAGAGTGGGTGCGGCAGTTTGTCACCCACACACTTGCAAGTGTGGTGGGGGGATGGATGCTCAAGGTCACCATGCCTTGTCATGTAATTACAACGCAGGCCGCCTGCCAAGACACTCTGCACTAAATGATGTCATAAAACGGGCCCTGCAGAGTGCTAACCGTGCATCAATCCTCGAACCACATGGACTTCACAGAGAAGACGGCAAACGGCCAGATGGGATGACCACTTTCCCTTACAAGAATGGCCGGTGCCTCGTGTGGGATGCCACATGTGTTGACACTTTCTCCACAACCAACATCGCCAGAAACGCCGACGAAGCAGGTGAAGCCGCCCGGATAGCAGAAAATAAAAAGCGAGAAAAATATCAAGCCATCGCCAGAAATCATCAGTTCGAGCCCCTGGCATTCGAAACTTCAGGAGTCTTCGGCCCTACCACCCTTAAGATGGTGAATGAAATAGGCCGTAAAATCAGAGAGGTTTCAGGAGAACCCCGGGAAACCCTCTGGCTCAAGCAAAGACTAGGGATGGCTATCCTCCGGGGCAATGCCACCAGCGTCATGAGCTCAGTTCGACAGGACTGGGTCATGCCACTGTTTGAGGCCCGGGCAGGAGTGGTGTATCCGTAGTCTTTCCACAGTAGGGTAAAACAAAACATAAACTTTATTTGTATGTTACATGTGTGATGCACATAAATAAAAGGGGATGTGTCGGATGGTTGAAAGCCACAGTTGCTCGCGCGTTTGGGGCTAGCAACACGTATTATGAAAAACATGTATCCTCCTTCATTCACTGTCCCCCCCTTCACTCACTCAACCCCACAATTTGCCGGAGGATAACAGGTTTTTCACAATACGTAGACGGAGGTCTTTTAAAAAAAAAATAATAATCTCCCTCCTTCTCCACCTCCGTCCCTAATCCAGCCAGGTCATGAGAGGAACAATCACTACCACCTGTGCAGTCACTCCCACAGTTCAGAAGTGCTAAGGCTTCCCCGCCGATACCATACATGCGCACCCCCGCATTCTTTGCAGCTACACCTGCCTGCGGAGCATCACCTCCATTAGCGCCACGGCCAGATACAGTCGGTCTATGGTAGAGCTGTTGCATTTTAATAGGGCAGCATTGGGAGGCTATGCGACGGTCGGGCGTATCTATTACATAGTCAACCTCACCAATGTGCACCATGTCCTGGTACTGACCACAAAACTTAGTAGCCATGGGTCGACCCTGAACTGACAACATTGCCAAAGCCTCGTCGCCCACCTTGAACACCCTAGATTTAGCCTGTTTGTCACAATGGTCTCTCATCTTCGTGTTCATGCTACTAACCGGAATAGCCTCCGGGGATCTAGTGGTAGTATCAAGTAAAGTGTGCAAGTATTTGTCTCCCGAACTGGTGGGTGATAAGGGACCAGCCATGTCAACTATTGAGTCAATGGCGGTGCAACTGCAGGTGTAGGGATCAAAGGTGCCACAGGTATCCCTTGATGGGATTCTCCAACTACCTTACCAATATGACACATCAAAAAAGAAGCCACCGATGCATGCATATTAGGCCACCAAAAATGAGAATGCAGCCTATCAGTAGTCTCACATACCCCTAACTGACCCGCCAGTGGTGCCTGATGCGTTAGCCTAACCAACTCCTCCCTGAACTGGGCAGGCACCACTAACTGCTCCTCCCCCAAGCCTGAGTTCGCATCTGGCGTTCAATGCCGATACAACAATGTCCCTTTTAAAATAAATTTCTCTGCTTGACCGTTCTTCCCACCAGTCGTACCAACCTTCTTAAACAGGAGGCCCAGACTGGGGTCCTCTTGCTGCAACTTGCTCAGTTTGTTTCTAGGTAGCTCCATCAAGGCAGTTACCTCTGACCTCTCAAAAATATCAGAAGGTTGAGTCGGTGTCACTGTGTCAGACTCCTCATCCGGCACTAGGTCACCTCTACTAGTCTCGGTAGCCTCACTGGGGTCAGCCAAGCCCACAGCTGTCTCCGGACCAGTGTCATCTAGTAGTGCATCATGGGATGGCCCGCACTCATGGCTGTCGGCCCCTGCATCCACTAAATCATCCACCTGTTGTGCCAAATGTGTCACTGCACCAACAGGGTAGACAGAGTCCATGTTATCTTCTTGCAAACATCCACCACCAGAGGGCACAAAAGCAGCCTCAGCGACGACTAGAGGAGGCGGGAAAACTACATCCCCTGCCAAGTCAGTCCCGAGTGTTACGACTGAGGATTAAATATATCAGGGCTCTTATTCATTGGACTAGTAATGGCATAAATGCTACAACGGAAAGTGCTAGATCCAACCTCTGATGTATATTCCCAGTGAACAAAGAACACAAATACTGTCCAGAGTTCTATATGCAATAATAGGTTATCAAACTCTCAATAAATGTGCGTCTACTCTAGGCTTAATGTTATGTGAAAACAGCCTATTACTACCTATAACCGAAGGTGCTTGATTATGGTATGCAAAGTAAGGTGGTAAGAGAAGTTACAGCTTACGTTACTTTAATCAATAAATGTCAGGCACTCCTGCATGAAAGAAAGTGCACTAAAATCCTTCAACACCAACAAGGAATCTTCTTTAAATGTTAGATGCTATCAAGATGCTCGAATCGGAAATGGAACCTAAAAAGGCAGGCAGCGGAACAATGCTCGAGCAGGCTATGCTCACAAAAAGGCAGGATATATAATGCAGTCGGAGCCAAGAATATCCTAAACGCTACAACAATAATAATCGCCACGACAATGCAGTATTCCTATCAACAAAAAGAGCCTAAGTCGTTTGTGTCTCAACACATCAAACTAGGCTGCGAAATGCTTGTGTAATCATAAACGGGTATGCATAATAAGAGTAATTGGATTAATATACTTAATGTCTACTATGACTGATAAAGTCTAGCTAGAGTCAATGATACGAGATACTGGTGCGCATGGCATCCGCATAGCCTAGTGCAAATCTCAAGTCTGTGCGTCAAGTATTACGTTAGAGTGAAGGGTAGCTCTCTTGAGAAACCTTAATACCGAAGTATTAAGCGTTCTCCTAGCGTACCTCAAAGACAAACAACCGAGCCTAGAACAGTGCAGAATGGTATAGGCAAAAAGCCCTCATTCGTGCATGCTCTATTCTCAATGGCACACAGACTAGAATTTACCCAATCAACTCCAGTTCTCAGGTATGTCGTGCAGCTTTTAACTAAAGCCAGCACCCATCGGAAACAATACCTTATAGTATCAGACTCCTAGTCTAGCATTATCTAATCCAGCAGAACACTAATAATTATAGGAAGCGGTACTGAACAATATGAATGCCAACCAATGCTTCGTGATCAACTTATCTTAACAACTAAACATACATGGGTTATATAAGACCTTAATGCACAATACAACTGGCCAGCATGAAGCTGATTATGCAGAGTTAACCAGAGGGGGTATAATATTAATAAAAGGTGGTGAAAGATATGGAAAATGAGAGAGATAGGCAGAGGAAAAGGTTCTCAGGTGGAGAGAGGGGGACAGATATCAAAGGGATAAGAGGGATGCGTTCTAGAAACCAGATCTGAGGGAGAGAGTGGCAAGAGAGCTGTATATATACTAGCACTAGTTCGCACCGCGTAAGCAAAGCGGTAACAAGTCCTCCAGCCAATCCCAAAGAGGCCAACCAACCATGATGTCACCAAGCATGGTGAAAAACTCCTCCAACCAATCCCCAAGAGGCCAGCCAGCTATGACCACATCGAGCATGGCAAAAAACACTGCGCGCCTCCTCACACTCTGTTCTACTCTCTCTCTCTCTCTCTCAAATCCTATCATTACTACTTAATGATAAAACATATACTTTGCAATTAAATATATAAAGCCTTGACATGGGCGAAAACAAAGAGCCTTTCTGGACTGCCCATGACACGAGCTTTCATATGAAATAAAGCACACAATAATACATCAACTGTAGCCACATCCACTGCCCTGGTGATCCTAGCGAATCACCGTAGGACAAGCCATGCGGTTCTAACGGAGTGGTAAACGTCACACCCCCCCCAAGATTTTTCTCAGAGGCCCAAAGCTCAAAACAAATCTGATGGTTAGAACCCATGCTATATCTCTACTTCCCATCACCCAGCGGCAGTAAAATATCTGGCACAGTTCTTCAACAAAACATTTTACAAAATTATAACCCTCCCCAACACAATAGGTTAAATCATATGTAGTTATGCTCCTCAAGAGCGAGCTTCTCTAGCCCAGCATTCTGAGAGGAGTGCAACTCAGAATTACTGCTATAACATACTGAAAAAATTCAACTATCAAAGAAAGAGTTTTTATTTGATTTTTATGTTTTTAATTTGTTTATTTCGGCTGCACTATAGGGGCAAGCCTAGTTTTTCTTCTATACCAAACGCTCAACTCCTGCTTTACGACTCAATACGCTGGGCTACAACTGCGAGCCAACAAGCACCAAGCGCAAAATACTATGCAAACTGAAGCAGGAGGCTACCCGTGTGCCAATCTACCCAGGATCATCTACCCTCGAAAGACAATCTGCAATCACGTCACAACCGGCAATATGGCGTATGTCCAGGCTATACTCCCGTAACACCAGCGACCACCCGGTCAGCCTCATATTCCGATTGTGAAACTGGTCCAAGAACTACCGGACCATAGGCTGGAACATAGACCTCGAAATGCCTCAGTGCAAGCACAACTGCCAGCAGCTCCCTCTCGACAACAGAGCAGCTTCCCTGGGCTGAATTGAACTTCTCCGAGCAGACACTAACAGGATGTTCCAGCCCATCATCGTCCTTTTTCATAAGGACGGCACCAGCCCCCACACCACTAGCATCCGTTGCTAGTTGGAAAGGTAGGCTAAAGTCAGGGGCCCTGAGGATCGGGTGAGTGCACAACAGGTGTTTTACTACTCTAAACGCCTTCTCACACTCAGGCGCCCATTGACTTTCTTATCCTTCCAGTTATCCTCCACCTGAGCTTGACTGTCCCGTTCTCCTTCTCCACCTTGACTGCTAAACGTCATCACAGGCACAGCGAGAGGCTCAGGGGGGGTGCCTCACATACTCCTTCATGAGATTAACGTGACATAACTGATTGCGCTTACGTCTGTCTGGAGCGGCCACCAAGCAATCCAGGTCCGATAGCCTCTCAACCACCCTATAAGGACCAGTGTACTTCGCGGATAAGGGATGACCTACAAGGGGCAGTAGAATCAACACCTCCTGACCCACGTGAAACTCCCTGAGTTTAACCTTGAGGTCGTACCTGTCCTTCATTAGGGCCTGAGAGCTAGTCAAATTACGGCCAGCCAACTCCAGACTGCGCAACATCCGTTCTCGACTGTCGAGGACATACTTGAGCATAGAACAAGGTTTTTCTGCGCCCTCCCATATTTTCTCAACCATATGGAGAGGCCCTCTGACACTGTGTCCAAAGACGAACTCATTAGGGCTGAATCCCAAGCTTTCCCCAGGTACCTCCCGTGCAGCAACTAAAACATATGGCAGGCCAAGATCCCAATCTTTCCCACTCTCAAAGCAACAACAACGAAGCACAGATTTTAAGGCTGAGTACCATCGCTCTAACACACCCTGACTCTCCGGATGATACGCAGATGACACAACCGTAACAATCCCATGCTGCGGCATTGCTTGAACAAAGAGGTTAGAAGTGAAGTTGGATCCTTGGTCTGACTGAATCCCCTGCGGGTAACCATACCGGGAAAAATACACTAGCAAGTTCCGGACCACCGTCTTCGCTGACCCATTTCTCATAGGGTACGCGTCAGGGTACCTTGTTGCTACCTCCATGATGGTCAGGGGATACTTGTAAAAATCTCCCGACTGTCCATCACTGTCCTCCTCCAACTCGACAGCACCGGTACCACATTCAAGAACCTGCTGGTCTTCTAATTGCAATTTACGAATGTCCGAAGGAGCAAGCTTATCTAAGTGTTTGCGAAACAACTCATTGAATTTAGCCTCCCGTTGCTCTCTCTCTGTGTATCGTTGCTGTCTCTTCGTCTTTTTAAGCCCATCCTCTGCCTTCTTAGTAACAGTTAATGGGTCTTCTCCATACTCGAAAATCAGTCCTAATAATGAGTCCCCGAGAATGTCCGTTGATACTAAACTCTCAATCGCATCAACTTTCAACCCCTTCTCGGTACCTTTCCTCCGCTTGTCTAAAGACTGTTGACCAGAATGTGACTCCCTGGATGCAAGAGATCTGGTGACAACACACGCCATAGGTTGCACCGGACACTTCTCAACCCACTCCTGCTCCTCCCTACTCACGTCGGCCGGCTTCTCGGCAACGACTAAGGGTGGAGCCTCAGAAGTAGGCCCCGCAAAGTCGTTGCCGAGAAGGAGGTCGATGCCCCCAACAGGTAACTTCTCCACAATTCCTACATCCAGGTCACGAGTCACACCATCAACTTCCATCGTCATTCTTACAAGTGGGTATGACCTTGTTGCATTAACTCCCTGAACCACAACCACCCGCGCCGTATTTACAGGTTTACCAGTTAAATTTCTCAACAGTGTTTGCGATGCCCCAGTGTCACGCAAAATTCTCACCTCATGTCTTCTACCCCCCCACTCCACACAACCGAGTCCCCTGTGGTCACTAAAGGCATCACGGACAGGGAATAAGCCTTCCGGATCCTTCTGCACTGGCAGTGTATTTACCTCGGAAGAATTGCCTCTAACAAACTCCGATGTCCTCTTGAACACTCCAATGCCATGAGCAAAAGACACGGCTGCCGAAGGAGGTCGACTAGGGCACTCATTTGCTTTATGACCCTCCTGGTGGCAACTAAAACACATAAATTTCGGATTCGGCTTATACTGTGATGTAAAAGGCCCCTGACTTTTCTTATACGGTGTGGTGTAAGGTTTGGATTCAGTTTTAGTTTCATGGCTCTTTTGTTTAAATGTGTCATTGCTACGGGGAGGGGGAGGATAACGGTCCTTAGCACTTACATCGTACTTCTGTGAGGACCCGCAACCCCGAATCAACGACAGCCGTCGATCAGCCATTTCTGCTGCTTCGACTAGAGTTCTTGGGTTTTTCTCCTTTATGTTCAAAGTTAGATCACCGCCCGTGCTCTTAAAGAACTGCTCCAACATCATTAACTGCTTAATTCCATCAAATGTTGTTACCTTCTCAGATCGGAGCCAGTTCCCCATAGCATCGGACAAGTCCCGGGCGTGTTCCAAAAAGGTGCTATCTCTTCCCTCAGTTACACCCCGGAACTTCAAACGGTACGTTTCTGGTTGCAGTTCGTAAGCCCTCAGGACAGCCTCCTTGAGATCCTCATACACAATACATGACTCCAAAGGTAACGCATCATAGGCTTTAAGACCCTTGCCTATTAATCTAGAGGATACAAGTGCTGACCATTTATTCTCTGGCCACTGGTGTTCCTGGCACTTCTTCTCAAAGCGTGCGAAAAATTCTGTTACCCCACTCTCATCAAACACCGGAACCAGTTTCAATAAGTGCGAGAGAGATTGATCATGACCACGGTTACCAGCCCCAAGTCGCTGTCCCGTTGCCTCTACCCGCGACTTCTTTACGTCCCTGTTGGCACAGTACCTAGTCGACTCTAAATCAGCTTGGATTTTTGCTAGCTCTATGTGCTGGTGACTTTTTCTCTCTTCTATCTTGGCTAATTCTATTTGCTGCTGATTCTGAAGCTGAAGCACACATACCCTGATAGCCTTTATCTCTTGTATTTATTTTTTATTTAGCTGATTCTATTTGCTGCTGGATCTTAGCTAATTCGAGCTGAAGCAATAATTCTGGAGTTAACCCTCGAGGAGGTGAAGGTACTACAATGTTTGAAATTACCGGTGGTCCCCCCAGGGGCAACCCACCCTGCCAGTCACCACCCAACTGTGGAAGCGTACTCGGGGTCGGCAAACCACTGGGATGGCTGGGAGTCGAGTGTAGGGGAAGCATGGCCGAAGGGCTCTGAGCACTCAACCCATCTCGCTCACCAGTCACCCTGCCCAGTACACACGTTATCAAGTTATCCCTGGTCATGCTGCTAGTACCCGCATGACCGATAGCTGTGGCCAGGCATTGAAGACTGTACCGATCCATACCCTCCAACCGCTCGGCAGTAACAGGCCATTGCAAAAATATCCTAGCATCCTCCTCACAGTTCACCTGATTAACCATTTCATCATACTGTTGTTCCTCAGTTTCGACATTACGTACTGTGTCTCCATTCTCCTCTGATCCGGTATAAGACATGATGCTCACAAAAATTTCCCACCTCAATATTCAGAAAAGAAGCACCCCAAACTCTTATACCTCAATATACACACAAAAATTCTCGGAAATACTCAAGGGCTATACTATGTTGCAAAACAAAATTATTCTTGCTGATCCCCGCAAAATATTCCCCAAAACAACAAATGTTCCCTGCTAATAAATGTTGGTTCACCAAATCCTAGGTTAGGTCGCCATTTGTTACGACTGAGGTTTAAATATATCAGGGCTCTTATTCATTGGACTAGTAATGGCATAAATGCTAAAACGGAAAGCGCTAGATCCAACCTCTGATGTATATTCCCAGTGAACAAAGAACACAAATACTCTCCAGAGTTCTATATGCAATAATAGGTTATCAAACTCTCAATAAATGTGTGTCTACTCTAGGCTTAATGTTATGTGAAAACAGCCTATTACTACCTATAACCGAAGGTGCTTGGTTATGGGATGCAAAGTAAGGTGGGAAGAGAAGTTACAGCTTACGTTACTTTAATCAATAAATGTCAGGCACTCCTGCATGAAAGAAAGTGCACGAAAGTCCTTCAACACCAACAAGGAATCTTCTTTAAATGTTAGATGCTATCAAGATGCTCGAATCGGAAATGGAACCCAAAAAGGCAGGCAGCGGAACAATGCTCGAGCAGGCTATGCTCACAAAAAGGCAGGATATATAATGCAGTCGGAGCCAAGAATATCCTAAACGCTACAACAATAATAATCGCCACGACAATGCAGTATTCCTATCAACAAAAAGAGCCTAAGTCGTTTGTGTCTCAATACATCAAACTAGGCTGCGAAATGCTTGTGTAATCATAAACGGGTATGCATAATAAGAGTAATTGGTTTAATATACTTAATGTCTACTATGACTGATAAAGTCTAGCTAGAGTCAATGATACAAGATACTGGTGCGCATGGCATGCCGCATAGCCTAGTGCAAATCTCAAGTCTGTGCGTCAAGTATTACGTTAGAGTGAAGGGTAGCTCTCTTGAGAAACCTTAATACCGAAGTATTAAGCGTTCTCCTGGCGTACCTCAAAGACAAACAACCGAGCCTAGAACAGTGTAGAATGGTATAGGCAAAAAGCCCTCATTCGTGCATGCTCTATTCTCAATGGCACACAGACTAGAATTTACCCAATCAACTCCAGTTCTCAGGTATGTCGTGCAGCTTTTAACTAAAGCCAGCACCCATCGGAAACAATACCTTATTGTATCAGACTCCTAGTCTAGCATTATCTAATCCAGCAGAACACTAATAATTATAGGAAGCGGTACTGAACAATATGAATGCCAACCAATGCTTCGTGATCAACTTATCTTAACAACTAAACATACATGGGTTATATAAGACCTTAACGCACAATACAACTGACCAGCATGAATCTGATTATGCAGAGTTAACCAGAGGGGGTATAATATTAATAAAAGGTGGTGAAAGATATGGAAAATGAGAGAGATAGGCAGAGGAAAAGGTTCTCAGGTGGAGAGAGGGGGACAGATATCAAAGGGATAAGAGGGATGCATTCTAGAAACCAGATCTGAGGGAGAGAGTGGCAAGAGAGCTGTATATATACTAGCACTAGTTCGCACCGCGTAAGCAAAGCGGTAACAAGTCCTCCAGCCAATCCCAAAGAGGCCAACCAACCATGACGTCACCACGCATGGTAAAAAACTCCTCCAACCAATCCCCAAGAGGCCAGCCAGCTATGACGTCATAGAGCATGGCAAAAAACACTGCGCGCCTCCTCACACTCCGTTCTACTCTCTCTCTCTCTCTCTCTCAAATCCTATCATTACTACTTTAACCCGTTGAGCCCCGGCTAGTTATAATATTTTGTTCACCCCAGTCCCAAGCCATTTTCACTTCTTTTTTTTTGTTTGCTAAAATGGAAGACAAGGATGAGAAATGAAAAAAAAACAAAATAAATAAAATCACCTCGGATATTTTTTTTTTGGGGGGGGGGGGGGCGGTGGGGGGGGGGGGGGGGGGGGAGCCTCAAAAAAATTTGTTGAGCCAAAATGGAAGAGAATGGTGAGAAATGAAGAAAAAAATAAAAAAAACTCACCTCGGTCATTGGGGGGGGGGGGGGGTCGAAAGTTCGTCTCCCCTGCATGACCACCCGCCCGGGAGCACTAGGGTGAAAACTGAGTATGGCATTGTACGGCATACATCCTAAGGAGTGTCTCACATAAGTCTCAAGCCTCTAGCTCCCATACGACCGGAGTAATGAAGGTTCAAAGTGGCGGTGAACTAAGGGTGTAAAGTATCCCCTTTAAGCCCACCACCACCAGCCACGCGGCTGTCTTGGCCCGCTCACACCTACCGGCCCGGCTCCCACACACACTACGGTACCTCCCCCTCCTATTCTCCCGCCATTTCCTACCTTACGAGCCACGTAAGTGATTTTTATATGTCGGACGCACGTGATGCGTCGCTGGGAGTTGGTGATCAAACACTGCCGACGCATCACGTGCGACGCTGGGTCTCACTGGGTTAATGATAAAACATATACTTTGCAATTAAATATATAAAGCCTTGACATGGGCGAAAACAAAGAGCCTTTCTGGACTGCCCATGACACAAGCTTTCATATGAAATAAAGCACACAATAATACATCAACTGTAGCCACATCCACTGCCCTGGCGATCCTAGCGAGTCACCGTAGGACAAGCCATGCGGTTCTAACGGAGTGGTTAACGTCACACGAGCAAAATGTCCACCCCCTCAACTGGCAGAGTGTCCACCATAGCCACCTTACCCTCGGCAGTCAAAAGTGGGCACTCTAGGGTCACCGGGACTAAATTACAGAATTGTTCACTGTTGATTCCCCTGCACATTACAAACTCTCCCGCGCTAATAGGTCCCCCTGTCAGGTTGCGACACATGGATTGTTGTGCACCAGTATCCCTAAACACCTTGACAGGTTAAGTCTGCTCCCCAACCCGTACTAATCCATCATGTATGAATGGCCGACACCAATCAGGAGAAGTCTGATTATGCTCAGGTGGTGATACCATCTGGGGTGGCAAAGTGCTTACTACCCTGTTTCGCGCTGGCCAACACTGCCCCCCAAACTCACCAGTACCTGGCTTGCCTTTCACAGGAACCTCCCCTAATGTCGCCACCAACTGGACAGCCTTGGGTTCCTGAGTAGCCTTTCATTTAGCACACTGAGGTTTAATATGACCCACTTGCTTGCAAAAATAACATCTCACTTCCATAGAAGCATGCTGGTTGTCAGCCTTTGTACAATGTGTCTTATTTGTGTTACCTTTGGGTGATGATGGGTGAGCTGATACTGTGGCTGCTTGGTGCACAGGTCGGTCTCTCCTGTCACCAATGCTCCCTTTACCACTGCCACGCTGGGTTAGTGCAAAGTCATCAGCCCAAACTGTTGCTTCCCTTAATGATTTAAACCGCTTTTTTTTTAATTTTGCCCCAATGTCCTTTTCAACTATGCTGGTAAACTGCTCCATCAGCCAAACCTCACACGTCGCCTGAAAAGTATCCGCTGACTCTGAGTGCAGCAACTTAGCTAGAGTATCGCGCAGGTACCTGACACATTTCACGTGCGAGTCCCCATGCCGCTTCCGAGCCCCCCTGAAGGCCAACCTGTAAGCCTCGGGACGCAGCTCATAGGCTTTCAACACAGCCTCTTTAAGTACATCATACTCTATCTCCTGCACTTCTAGGCGATCGTATGCATCAAGAGCCTTGCCCTTCAAGACATTAGACACCAACGCTGCCCAGCGTTGCCTCGGCCACTGATACTCGTAGGCCTTCTTCTCAAAAGGCAAGAACCACTCCGTGACCTTGAGTTCATCGAAGGCCGGCACGAGTTTCAGCCGTCAAGACAACAGCACCTCTTCTGCCTCCTCCTTAGATGTATGAGCAGCATTGTTCCCCTGCCGTCTTTGTCCACTAGTTTCCAACTTCGTCTTCTCCAATTCTATCTCCATCTCCCTCAACCTAATCCTCTCTTGCATCTCTCTATCCTTCTGTCTCTCCTCTCTCTCTCTCTCTTCCATCTCCATTCTCTTGAGCTGCAACTTAACCTCTGGACTCCCTCTCGACCCTATCTGGGTTATAGGAGGAAACTGGGCGAAAGAGGGAACATTGTGCTGAGCACCCACCGTATGAGTGGCAGTGAAATGCTGGGGTGTGGCCCACGACACGTGGGGGAAAGAAGGAGGATACTGGGGATTGCTAGCATAACTTGAAACAAATGTACTGGCCATAAGGGCATGAACAATAACATAGCCCTGTGAAAATGAAGGGGCCGTACTGATAGGGTTGAATGCTGACGCTGGAGGCGTGGTGGCAGGTGCTGTGGTAATGGTAGGAGACTGCCTAAATACAGTATCACCCTGCTCTGGAGTTGTTGCTCCACTCCAGTCCCCAGTAGAATGGTAGCTAGCCTGACTGATAGGACGCTGCGGCATATGCAGGATGGTGCCATCATCTACAACACGAGTACTAGCTTCCTGAAGACTATTATACTGTGCAGCTACCTTAGACACCTCTTGAACTAACTCTGCCTTAGACATACCACTGCACCTCCACCCATACATCTCCAACACCCATCTTAATTCATCACTACTCCTGCTAGCAACCTCTTCTTGACTAGGTTGGGTTCTAATAAACTGCCAAACGTCCTCCCTCCCCACAATGTGAACAGGAATGTAATCAACATGCGACATCTTAGCAATAGTTGTGGACACAGGTTAATGAAATAAGAGTACTATGTCCATAGACTTTCAACTGCAAGAAAAATGACTGCCAATCTAAATATAGTTGCTTCACACCACAAGAACTCTATACCATCACACTATCCTGGCCTGAGGTCGCCACTGTAACGAGGGGAGCCGGGGCAACCAGACGCTTAACTAGCCTAGCCCACAGCACCGTACTACCCTGCAACAAACACGCTCTTAATATCTGACTCTAACACAAGACACGCAGGTTCTCTAGGAAAAATGGTTATCTTCCTCTTTGCTCTATTAAAGCAGTAACAAGGAGACACAAAAATATCTATTGTCCCCGAGTCTAGTCCACAGTGCGTGTAGTATGCAAGAGAACTTCTAAGGTTATTCTAAACTGCCCAAATATTACCTACCCATACCACTACTGGACTCCCAGAACAATCTATATCATGCCCAATCGCTTAGGAATTGGGAACAATACAGAGCAAAAACCATGGAAAGTCCAGTGCATAAACCTCTGTGCCAAGCCTATTATCCCTAGCCTATGTCCTAATAATACACAGAGTGGCTCTCTTCAGCACACCTCGGCAGTGGTGTTCTAAGGGGTTAACAACTTTAATGACTTAGCTCTTACAACATCATCTGGGGTTAGCTCAATACACCCGAGTACAATGGGGACAACCTCACCTAGTAACAGGCTCCACCCCTAGTCCCTGACTGCACCAAATGTATTGCTGCTAAAAACTAAACAAGGCACAAGGGTTGGTATCTTAGTAGGTTGAAGATTGGTTGCCACCCCCTAAAGGGTTAACTAAGGCCCGAGTTAGAGAATGCTGTGTGGTGGAAGGGAAAAAGACAGTAGCCTATTATGGCACTGCAGACACACACACACACCCAACAACCCCGTTCCTCAAAGGCCTAACAAAACCTAAGTAAACAGGCCAATCCTCAAACCACCAGAGATACCAACCAGGAATAATATTCACACATAAATATACTAAACACTGCGGCAGAAATAATGGAAATTAAATGGAAGAATAAAAAGAGAAGCTTATACTCTAGGTTGCCAGGGAAAAGAAATGCAGTATCTCTAACAAATGCAGAAAACTCCTGTATGCAAAATAATAAAGTTATATTAATAAAAGTTAGGTTAAATGACTCACAGAAACAAGCTGGTAAATGCGGTAAACAAAGGGAACTATAAGGCAAGCCAGTGACAGCCCACACAGCACATGTGCTCAGTATGGCATCTGTCCCCTGAGTGACGATTATGCAGACACCAGAATCCCAGGAATTACTAGACTCAACAATTATTATAAGCTCCCAGGCTCTCATTAACTATACAAAAGTAATCAAGTAAATGTAAGGCATCATTGTGCAAACTTATGATAAACAAAATAATCCCCCAAGGGCTGAACAAAATAAGTAGTTATACTCGTGGCAACAAAAGAGATAGCTAGCCTCTCCACATGGTAACCATGACGTCACCACCCTGACACGAAGGATGGAGGGAGATAGAGAGAGAAAACATGGCTCTCCCCCCAATATATCAAAAGCTATGTAAATTATTATAACACACATACAACTGAACTGAGGTTATATAAGTTCAGGGGAATGTGACAATCTATATACTGTATATATATATATATATATATATATATATATATATATATATATATATATATTAAAATTGGACTTTATAGTTAAGGAATGTAATCAACATGCGACATCTTAGCAATAGTTGTGGGCACAGGTTAATGATATCAAGAATATTAAGTCAGCATAACTCAGGAAGAAAGTAAAGACTAAAGCTTATTTATATTTAGAACTCTAGTCCTTAGTTAAGTTAAAATAGAACTTCAGAGGCTACCAACCCTATTGGATTATTAAGCCAGCACACTGTGAGTCAAGAATAACATCAGCATTAAAGCCTCTCTAGTAGGGTCATTTGCTTGGAATCTGTGACCATTTTGTTCCTACCTTTTTCTCTCGATGGATTTGACAACCTGAACCATTTTAAAGGAAAATTAGCTCCTATGCCCCTCTGAAAAATGACGGCTAACTCTGCTAGAGCCCAATATTAAAAATGGCCGCCAACACCATCTTGAAAAACATGAAATGTAATATCTTGGCATCAGATGAGCTACAAGGACGAATGAGGTGTCCTTTTTCACTAATTCTGGCATTACAAATCCACTGGAATGGTTATTGTATTGTATTGTATTGTATATTGTATTGTTATTGTTATTGTATTGTATTATACTAATTGTACATACTAATCTGCCACTTCACTGTCACTACATGAGTTACTGTATGAGCCATTATCAGAATCACTGTCCTCACTTTCGCTGCTATCATCACTGTTGTTCTCTGCCTGCGGTGTATATCAATATTACTTTTTTACTGTTTCAGATGGATCGCATGCCCATCTGATGAAAATCGACGACTTGTGAAGCGACCGAAATAATGGATAATAGAAGAGAGAGTGAAGAGTTACCAGACAAGACATTAAATGAATACGAGTGCATTTTACTCTGTGGTAAGCGATGTACCGCAGATGATCGTTTGGAAAACATTACACCTGAGAAATGGGAATCCATCCGGGAAAGGTCTTTACAATGGAAAGAACTTGATAAGTTTCAACATATACATGAAAATGTGGATTGGGCGAAGGGACCAAAGGGTCACCACATGCATAGCACTTGTTACGCATCATTATCCAGCAAGCGCAAGCTCTCTCAAGCCGAAAAACGCAAACACAAATCCAAGGAACGTCTTGAAAGAGATGAAGCATCAGATCAACAAGACCCTTCCCCAGAGGCCAGTGCACCTAAAAGGCTCTGCTCCAGTATGGGTGTCCTTCACGATAAGACTATGTGTGTGGTGCATGAAAGGGGCATAGAAGAGTAGTGATCGTGACAAGCAGATTTTACTCCTATCAACAGTAGATGCCTGGACTAAATTCAAGTTACATACTGTCCGTCTGGAAGATGAGGTCATGAGATTGAGACTTGACACTCTGATTGCATCCATCCCAGATAGTCAAACAGCATTTGGGTTGGAAAT
The DNA here is from genome assembly GCA_037953745.1 of Lithodes maja. Classification (NCBI taxonomy): domain Eukaryota; kingdom Metazoa; phylum Arthropoda; class Malacostraca; order Decapoda; family Lithodidae; genus Lithodes; species Lithodes maja. The sequence goes on along the minus strand of JBAKBP010000364.1, from coordinate 114,648 downwards.
CCGCTACCATCGTGCGTGCTGGCACAAATATGTAAGCGACCACAAGCCCCTTTCAGATGAAAGCACTCAATATCTGCAGCGTGTAAACCTCCGAGAGGCCCAAGCTCTCTTCTTTTATCATATTCGTCAAGTCATCTTCAAAGACCATGAAATTCGCACACTGCAAGGCCTGCTGCAGGACTATAAGCGCATTATCTTAAATCACGGACATAACTCAGTAGTAAAATCCAGCTACTTAAAGGAAATTCTCGTCAATGAATTTGGGGAAGACATCGGATTTCATGAACGCATTCAAAAGAATGTGAGTGAACTGGTATATGATACAACAGCAGCAGGTACATACATCGAGGCAGCAATATCTTCATTGGGTGTCAGCAATGATCAGTTGGTGCTGAATGTTGCGGCACGACTCAAAGAGCAAGTCATCAGGACAAATACTATTCCCTGGCTCCCATATATACACGAGTTGGAGAGAGAAGAAGACCTCAGTGAGCTCCTGCTGAAGCTGCTCACATGGCTGAAACACCCAAATAAGTCTGCAATTGATGACAGTCCATCCGTCCGATCGACTGCATCTATCCTCACAAGCTACATCACTGGAAAACGCACTGCATTTGAGATAAATCTCTGTCTTGCTACATGGACTGACCAAGAGTAGGGAGATAGTCGACATAATCCACAAAGATGGACTGGGCATCAGTTACAATGACGTACTTATGCTGCGAGATTTTTGGGTGGTCAATGACCTCAAGTGCTCATCTGATTGCCCCTTCGAACTAGCTGAGGGTAAGCCTGCTATCGCTATAGTCAACAACGATGACTTCAAGAGTGACACACTGACTGGTGCTGGCCAGTCACACCGCACTAATGTCATGTTTGTGCAGCCAGAATAATTTGATACAGAACTTCCTTCCGAGAATCACAAGGATAGACCAGTTCCCGGTGCCAACTTTGCATCAAACCTCTCGACAACTCTCAAAGAGTGACAAGTATGGTCGGCATCTCCCCGATTTCACCACAGTGCTTGATACCCTTCCTGTCGATCAGGCTGCATTCATGGAGAATGGTATGTTTGCACAGTCAATGACAGGAAAACCATATTCATGTGTCGCCCTCGACATATGGATAGAGTCAACGATGAATAAGGGCTCTAAGCTGAAGTCTGGTTGGTTGGCCATTCTGAACAATGAAAAGCAGCTCCTTTCAAACACTCGGAATGTGAATAACATCAATCGGGTGAGAACAAAGGTCCATCGCCATGCTAATCGCAATAAACAAGGAAAAGGGAAGCATGCTGATTGCTCGTCGAGTAAAATGAAGAAGGATGAACAAGCTGTACAGGATATAAGCGTATGTCTCACTGAATTCAAGTGTGATCCATTTGACCATACAAACAAGACACTTCGATCCCTACAGTCAGGAATCCCAGCCTCAGATGCTCTCTCTGCCGACTTGAAATCGGCAAAGGAGGATGGCACAAGCAAACTGAAGCAGTTCTTGAATGAGAGAGTGTATTCCAAGACCAAGTCTCTCAACGACAGAGTTCCCCGTAGCAAGCGTTTGAACTTTTCAACTCAGGAATTGAAGAAAGCAGATGGGGAGAACCTGAAGGGAAAGACTGAGGAAATGGAGCGTAATGCCTTGGCCTCTGTTCTCGGACTGGTTGAAATGAGTGGTGCCCTCAAACTTCAAGAAGTCCTGCAGCATCGTGTTACAGCCGAGTGCCTTTCCATCTTCAACGTCAATGGAACCATCCATAAGGCAAAGAAAAGCAAGCTTCAACAAAAACTAACTATGACTGTCATTCCAGAGCCTGATGTATACACGTCTATTATTGATAAGGGCCTCATCTGGCGCCTAACAACTCCTACCATTGAAGACAGAGAGAAGGGAGACGGTACCAAGTATACCTGGGAAGATTATGCAGAGAAGTTGGTGCACTTCGTTCTAACGAGACACAAGCATGCTGAGCGCTTCATTTGCGTCAATGATTCATATGATCAGAATTACACGATCAAGGACAGTGAGAGAATACTACGCCAAAAAAAAAACGCCAATCAGCAATGTCTTCATGAAGACAGAAGATAAATTTCCTTCTAGTAAAGTTTTCCATGCTCTCCTGGGTAAACCTGAGAACAAAATCCGCCTTCAGGCATTTCTTCAAACGGAATTCCAGAGAACAGCAGCAACAACTAGCACCGAGATCATCTACTGTGTAGTTGGCAGCACTGCAAAGAATCTCACCACAGGCATGCTTGTGCCAGAGCTCACATGCTCCCATGCAGAGGCAGATACGGCAATGCTCACCATATATAGTGTGCTCCGGTCAGACAGCTACACAGCAGCTGTCGTTCTTGACACAGAGGACACAGACAACTACATGCAAGCGGCATATGTTGTTCAGAAGACAACAGGAATCCTGTGTGTGAAACGCAAACGTCAGCTTATCAATGCCCGATGTTTGTGCAGTGAGGCAATGGCTGCATCCATCATACCACTTCATGTCCTCAGTGGGTGTGACCACAACTCTGGCTTCTATGGAGCAAGCAAGAAGCGCATCACAGATCGTCTGGAGAAGTCTAAAGAGGCACACGACCTGCTAGCAGCATGTGGTACACAGCTCCTAGTCACAGAACAGGTCATCAGTGATTTGGAGCGGTTTGTCATTCGATATGTCTATGGTGATACCAAAAGCAAGACCCTGGGAGATGCGAGGGCAGCGAAGTGGAGAGCTCAGAAGAAAAAAAGCACTATCCGACTTGTGCCTGACTTGGACAGTCTCCGTCCACACTTGGAGCGTGCAAACTATCTTGCATATTTGCAAAAACATTACCAGCTCCAAAGTCACCCCTCACCGATCGGCCATGGATGGCATCTTGTAAATGGCCTATGTGTGCCTGTCCGTTCAACCCAGCCCCCACTTCCCCCATCCATACCACTACCTACAAATCCGCAGGCAGAGAACAATAGTGATGATAGCAGCGAATGTGAGGACAGTGATTCTGATAGTGGCTCATACAGTGAATCATGTAGTGACAGTGAAGTGGCAGATTAGTATGTACAATTAGTATAATACAATACAATAACAATACAATATACAATACAATACAATACAATAACCATTCCAGTGGATTTGTAATGCCAGAATTAGTGAAAAAGGACACCTCATTCGTCCTTGTAGCTCATCTGATGCCAGAGATATTACATTTCATGTTTTTCAAGATGGCATTGGCGGCCATTTTGAATATTGGGCTCTAGCAGAGTTAGCCGTCATTTTTCAGAGGGGCATAGGAGCTAATATTCCTTTAAAAAATGGTTCAGGTTGTCAAATCCATCGAGAGAAAAAGGTAGAAACAAAATGGTCACGGATTCCAAGCAAATGACCGTACTACTCTGCAAGAACTTTAGTCCCTTCTCTCCAGTCCCTTCAACCAAACATTGGCATATAATAATTTAGTGCGTTCTACTGCCAACCTACTGTGAGGCTGCCTGTTGCCCCAGGATATGAGTTGACATTAACTAATTTTACAATTTACGGGGTGCATCGTTTACCTCTCCAAGAGGGTGAATTATTGTCACGTAGACTAAGTTTTATTACATTCTTAATGTAAATTTTAAATATCTTTTGAAACGAAACTATTTCAATCAACCTGAGGTTGGACTTCGGAGCAAATCTTGATTTCTTATGCTTACTAAGATAATCCCAAAGCAATATTACGTTACTTAAGACGGTAGTACTTCCTTCTTTTTTTTTACTCCTTTTCCCTCATGCATAGCCCCATTAGTTTTGAGATTTTAAGGCATTCGGTTCATTAGTTTGGCGATTTTAACACCTTTTGTCCCATTTCTTTGTCAATTTTAAGACCTTTTGTGCCATTTAGGTGTCGATGTTATCCTGGAGAGCGATAGCGAGCCTGTAATTTTAGGAGGAACCGGCCTTTGGCTGGGACATTTTTCTACCGAAAAATGTACAAGCTTATTTTGAAGGGGGGCCTAGGGCGTGTTTTTCTAAGCTTGATGGAGGTCTAGGGAGGAAACTAAAGAATAAAGATATTAAATAAATATATAGACCCAAAACCAAGCACTACCCCCTTATGATAAATATGATGTATTATATATGCATTATTTTCCCGGCGCTACCTCAGCTTCTATATCGCTTAGCATGAAATGTATAATCCACAATTTCTAATTATACTAACCTTGTGTTGAACTTCGACATTAGACTAAGTGTTTTCACTTGTTTTTAATTAACTTGTTACCTAAATGTTCCAAGCAATTATATAGCAGTAAATTATTATCAAAGGTTAAATTATTAGTGTATATTCAAGTATAACATTGTTTTAAGGCTATTGTACCAATATATTATAAGAAATAACGAACAATATCACTTTGTTATTATACTACATGTTTTGGAGTACCATATCAAGTTAAGCACATCAATCATATCAATTGTTTTATTCGTATATTTTCAAACAACTTGTGCATTCAAGCACATTTTACATTCAAGTAGAAGTAGAATTAAACCCTTTCTGAGATTAGAGATTAGCTTGTAAATACTAATCGCTCCACCATTCCTGCCTAATTACGGGATTACTTTGATGTCTGATACTTTGTTAAGCCGCAGAAAAGATCAAAAGCTGCAACATAATTAATGTTCATATTATGTGGATAGGTATATTGTAGTAGTCTACTGTATATAATCATTTATCAACTCTTGGTATCCCCCCCCCCCTCCCCTTATAGTGGGTACCAGCGAAAAAAAATGTCTGTCGTCGTCGTCGTCGTCGTCGTCGATGTCCGTCTGTCGCTGAAATCCTCCTAGACCGTTGGACGGATTTTCACTAAATTTCACACAAACATTTGTTGTGTGAATGCGAATGTCAGTTAAAAAATATTTTTTGAATTTGTGCAATAGTTTTAATTTTAGATCCAAAATAGGTTTTAACCCCCCCCCCCCCCCATCCGGGGCCCCCCTTCCCACTGCAATGATGGCATTCTGTGTGTATGTGCCCCGTAGGGGCTCATACACAGAACGCCTTCATTCTGGGGGCGAAAACATCTCGCCCCGCATTTGTTTGGTTAAGTTAGTTTAGTTGACATTATAAGTGATGGTAGTAATAGTGGGGATGATGGTAATTGTAGTGCTAATGGTGATAATAGTAGTGATGATGGTAATTGTAGTGATAATGGTGATAATAGTAGTGATGATGGTTGTAGTTGTAGTGATGATCACAGCAGTGATGATGATGGTAGTGAAGATGGTGTCAATATCAGTGATGATGGTGAGTAGTGGTGATTATGGTGAAAGTTGTAGTGATGATGGCAGTAGTAGTGATGATGAGAGTAGTAGTGATGACTATAATAGTAGTAGTGCTGATGATAGTAATGGTGATAGTGCCTAGTAGTAATGATGGTGACCGATCGCAAAGTCGGGTATGCCGTTTTGATTTTGTGCAAAACGGCACATCTACTTTATTATATATAATTATATATATATATATATATATATATATATATATATATATATATATATATATATATATATATAATTTATATATATATATATATATATATATCATATATATATATATATATATATATATATATATATATATATATATATATATATATATACCTGTATATATAAATAAATATATATATATACAATATATACCGTATATATATATATATTTTTTTTTTTTTTTTTTTTCCTATATTCCAACTTACTTCCTCTCGGGCATAGGCTGAGAGCCTTAACATTCACCGCTTTACAATGAACAGTGAAGCCTGTGAGGTCTTGTTCCAGTCTAGGGAGTGAGACATGTGAAGCACGTAGAGTACAACGAGCACCTGCCATCTTGCCTTCACATGAGGCACGGTGCTCACTCATGGCCCGAAACGACCCCATCTCTGAAGCCATCTCGTTCCCGTGCTTCACTGTCTCATCCCCTACACTCGGACTCTCACACTTACACACACACAACGCCACCTGTTGAGCAGATAACTCACCAGGCATTGCACCCCAATAGCATATTTTGAATATGGGAATATTCATACACTGCTATTTAATCAGGGAACAATGAGGGTATTTTATTGACGTTTCGGTGGGCTTGTGGTAATGCACTGATACTAGGTACAGCACAAATTCCATCCCAATAATATCTTCCCATTGATACATCGGGATTTGAACCCGGGACCTTTGGATTACCAGGCCAGTGGCAAGACCACTCCACCACACCTCCCCTGCAGTATATACTGTATGTATATATATATATATATATATATATATATATATATATATATATATATATATATATATAATTTATATATATATATATATATATCATATATATATATATATATATATATATATATATATATATATATATATATACCTGTTGTGACGCACCGTGGCAACGTAACCTGATTGTACTCCTTGGTACTCCACTGTACCGCCACGGTGCGGTACCGTGTACCGTTGTACCGTGCTGGCTGCTTATATTGAGTGTGACAACGTATAACTATGTTCTTTGTATCTCTGCAAAGGTCTCGTCATGTGCTAACCAGTGGTGGGTTTTGTTTTAAGCCATGTCGAGACCTTCCATTTAATATGTAGTATCAATAGAGAAGTTGATAGATAAGACAATAGGAATTCAGAGAGAGAGAGTGAGTTAGTCTTCAGAGCGAGAGGGTAGCAGCGCGCCGCGCTGCCGGGGGGGTGGTTGCCAGACGTATGGACTGGTTGGCAGCCTTGCGCTTATAGCTAGGCGCGACAGGGTTGGTAGTCCATTGCCGCCTGCCTATGCTGCCTGGGCTGCCCATGTTGTCGTACTGCACATTGCCTGGAGGCTCGCTGTGTGCTCTATGACCAGGATGCCTAGAACCTTTGAGATTCTAACATCCCTTGCCCTCTCTCCCAACTTCTCACGGTTGCACTCTTTCTCTCTGACGACATTACTCTCATTTCATTCTTCTCTCTATTTAAATGCATAACCTTCCCTTGAGGTCCTAAAGGAGTTTCAGCACTCACCTCTCGTATTACTCTTAGGACAAGCATATATTTACATGTATTAGATTTAAGGGGTTAATGTGAACAGCGATCTTCTTGATGAGGATAGTTGGTGAACGTTCTACATGTTCACGAGTTATATGCCCAGCTCATCATCCAATTTGTGACTAGACTAGTGCCATGTGTAAGAGCCCGACCATGCCCAGGAGTTGTCTGTAGAGGGGTGAGGACTTAGCCTTGATTTGCCTACCGAGCCAGGAGCGAGTGTAGTACCAGAGACTACAGCTCGCTCGTAGTGCCGGTATAGTAGAGTAACGTAATTTATCTGTCCTTGTGTTCTCTGCAGTCTTTTCCTGGGTTCTCGCTTTCGGTGCTGGGACTCGTTGTTCCTGTGACTTGGCCTGCTAGCTAGAACACATGGGGATGATGAGTGGGTTATATCTTTATTTTACTATGCATTGCAGCTCTCTTTAAGTTTATGTATATAACACTTTACAATACACATTACTCACACACAAGACAACACTATTAATACTTTCATGTATCAATTAACTGCACTGTCGTTTTGCTGCTGTGTCCGGAGTTCCGTTGCGTAGGGCGCATACGGACTCAGAGGGGAGACAGAGTGAGAGAAGCGAAGTAGCCTATGCGGTAGTAGGCTACCGGCGCAGTACTGTTGCCTGCAACCTTTTAGTTATTCCAAGTATAGATTCATTATTACAATAAGTGACTACTATTTATGTTCCTTCCATGTGTATTATTAGGTATCTACTGGATCATGAACATCTTGTATGCTACATGCTAGTGCATGTTAGTAGGGGACAGTTATTCTAGTGCACGCGCTTTCAAGTAGGCGTGTACATTTGTCATTTAGCATTTCACTGTCATACCTTTAGCCTGCTTCTATTCTACATTATTAGAGGCTTAATATTAACGTAGTTTCTTGAGTATTGCATTTCTTTAGTAATAACGTAACCTATAAATGTCTGAGGGAGTTTAGCCTCATAGCCTACCCCTGTTGTACACTTTCGCCGAGTTAAGGTACCTCGTTACCATAGACGATAACTCTGTAGGGCGTTGGTGCTTTTGTTGTCTGGAGCATATAGTATTTGGGACTGGAATCGAGCGTGTCGTTGTCACATAAGCCATTTCTGTCCTACGATCAAGAATCCCGAATATGTATTGCCGATCCAGCCGTAACAAAATGGCGACCTTGCACAAGATTCAGTAGTATCCTATCACATGTTTTTTTGGAGAACTATTCTATGCTACCTAGTAGAGCTGGCTAGAATTTTCTTGCATATTGGAGGAATTTTTATTGTGTCATTATTGTATTGGTGGACTTGCAGATTGTTTCGTTGGGGGTGTCTAGAGTAGAGTCATTCAAGCATCTTTAACATTTTGTGAGTCGAGACTGCAATTAGTAATAAGCACTTTTTTTTTTTTATGAACAGCAATTGTATAACCAGCACTATGTCTAATGACTCATCATTTACGGGGGAGGATAACACGGTACAGCCTAGTAACCAGCAAGTACAACAGATGTTTAGGGAGGGGAGTGTTATAAGTGGAGAGAGGGATGCCCGGGCATTTTTGCAGACACCTTTGACCGAACAGCGCCTGCAGGCTATTGATTGTTACGGTCTTCGCTGTTTAGCCACGGTTTTGGGGCGGGACTGTCCTGACAGTTGGCCCAAGAAGAATTTGGTGGCATGTTTGTTGGGTGATGGCGATGGGGCGGTGGGTGGAGTGGGGTCTTGGGGGGTTCCCTCCAAGCCTCCATTCCACTCTACCCCTGAGCTGGGCCCTCAGCCAGCGAGGCTTAGCACGATGCAGCAGGAGGGTTCTCAATGGCAAGCTGGCTTACCCGTAAACACGTCTCGGTGTGGATCCCCCATTTTGTGCTCTCCCCCCCCAGGCCTGTCTCCTGAGATGTTATTTCAGCTAGAACTAGCTAAGCTTAAGTTGCAAGAGAGTCAACAGTCTAGTATAGAACGCATAGAGGTTGCTAGAATCCAAGCCAATCAGGATGCAACCAGGTACCAGGCTGAAATGGATGTCGAGAAGTCTAGAGTAGAGACCACGGGGCGTCATCTCGGTGGTGGGCACCGGGTTACAGACTCACTTTCGCATTTAATTAAGTTAGTACCCGCATTTGATGAGACAGCAGTGACTGAGTTTTTTGCTCGTTTCGAAAAGAAGTGTCGTGAGTATGACTGGCCGGAGGTTAAATGGGCAGCATTAGTTTCATCACGTCTAGTGGGTAAGGGGTTGAAAGCCTACGATGCACTGTCACTGGACGAGAGTGTCGTGTATGGACTGGTGAAGGAGGCTGTGCTCCGGGCCTACGAACTGCAACCCGAAACTTATAGATTGAAGTTCCGTGGCGTGAATAAGAAGAGCGACGTCAGTTTTATGGAGCACGCACGGGACTTAACAGATGCAGGTAATAACTGGTTTCGGTCCGAGCACGCAGAGTCGGCTGAGGAAATTAAGCAACTTTTCTATCTGGAACAGTTTTACCAATGTACTGGAACCGATCTAACGCTGAACATTAAGGAAAAATGTCCCAAGACAGTAGAGGAGGCTGCCAAGATGGCAGACCTCAGATTATCATTGATTCGTGGTTGCGGTGCCGCTCAGAGGGCTGAGTCAGGGCAGAAGGGGCGCTATACCCCACCCACCAGAGTTTTTGATAATAACAAATCCTATGACACACATAACCACACTAAATGCATTGCACCTAATAACACCTACAAACACAAGCCTCTCCCGTTTACTAAAGGTCAGGCCCCTTCTTCGCCCGCACAAGGGAAGAAGCCCATTGGGGATGTGAAATGTTACAAATGTCAGAAGCTAGGCCATTATTCACGTGAGTGCCCTAGTAACACTCCCGCTAAGCCGGTGTCATTGGTTCACAGTATCGGTGTGTCTCTGAAGGCTGCAGCAACTGCCCGGGGTAGGTTGTCAGCAGCTGAGGCACACGCGGTAAAGAAGCGTACGGAAGGCTCGACACCTGTCCGGGACACTTTCTGTGGCCATCGGGGGCACGGGTTTGTGAGCTGGGGGAGTGAACTACGGAGGGTTGACTTGCTGAGGGATACGGGGGCTTCGCAAACTTTGTTGAGGAACTTCACAGGGAAACCGATAAATGCGGCCAGAGTTGTTGTGGTGCAGGGTATAAATGCTACGAGGTCATACCCACTTGTGAGGTTGGAGTTGAGAGTGGGAGAGGTGTGCAGGGAGCTGGATGTAGGGATCGTTGAGTGTTTGCCAGTTGAGGGCGTCGACCTTCTTCTCGGCAACGACTTTGCGGTGCCCACTTCCGGGACTCCACCCTTAGTCGTTGCCGAGAGGGCGGCCGACGTGGATGGTGAGAATCGGGAATGGGTTGGGAGGTGCCAACAGGATGAGATGGCCTGTGTGGTAACCCGATCTCGCTCTGCGGCTCCTGCACAGCCTAGCACTCAACCTCGGGGACAGTGGAGGAAGGATCAGGAGAAGGTTGCTAAGGGCAGGAAAAGGGACATTGATTCTGCTGCACTTCTCGGTGATTCGGTACTTGGACCTATAATAAACACGGGAGTTGACTCTGGCCCAGATATGGTGTGTAACAAGGCAGAGTTGGGTAAGACTTCGCGTGAGGCAAGAGCTGTAGCGAGAGCCACTAAGGCAGTAGAGCCTACTAGCCGGGGTAATGTCTTATTACAAAACCATCTTGATGCATTGACGCCCAGGGACATTAGTGAGCAGCAGCTGCAAGACGCTAGCCTAGCTCGTTATAGTAATGGTGCCATAGAGTTGGAGGAAGATGGGGATGCGAAGCCGGGAGATTTCTTTAGGCTCAACAGGATATTGTACCGCAGATTTCTAGACCCCAAATCGAAGTGGGAGGGCGGTGCGAGGGTAGTAGACCAGGTGGTTGTTCCAAATAAGTATAGAGAGTCCTTATTGTGTCTGGCGCATGATGTGCCGGTGGCGGGTCATTTGGGGGTAACAAAAACATTGGCGGCATTGGGCAGGTTTTTCTGGTGGCCTGGGGTCAAGGCTGATGTCTGTGCATGGGTGGCTGGGTGTGCGACCTGCCAGACAACGGGGAAGCCTAACCAGACAATCCCGAAGGCACCTTTGTTTCCCATACCTGTCACCGGGCCTCCGTTCAGCAAAGTTGTAGTAGATTTGGTTGGCCCTTTCCCGCCTACTAGTAGTGGCAATAAATTCCTGTTGACAATCATGGATGTGGCTACGAGATACCCGGACGCATACCCCATGAGAAACGGCTCGGCAAAGGCAGTTGTTAAAAACTTATTATTGTTCTGTTCCCGTTATGGATTTCCACGTGAGGTGCAGTCAGACCAGGGGAGCAATTTTACATCCAAATTGTTCAAGCAAACCCTTCAGTTGCACGGTATATGTTCTGTAGTGTCGTCAGCCTACCATCCCGAGAGTCAGGGAGTCTTGGAGCGGTGGCACTCGACCCTGAAGAGTATGCTACGCTGTTACTGTGCAGAACATGACACTGATTGGGATTTGGGTCTGCCGTATGTTCTGTTCGCTGCACGTGAAGTCCCAGGAGAGAGCCTGGGGTTCAGTCCAAATCAACTAGTCTTTGGCCATAATGTGAGAGGACCTTTAAGTATGGTGAAAGAGATCTGGGAGGGCGAAGAGAAGCCGGGGTCTGTACTTAAATATATCCTTGAGAGCCGGGAGAGACTTATAGGTTGCATGGCAGCGGCAGGTAATAACTTGGTTAATGCACAGGCGGTCATGAAGCACCAGTATGACGCCAAGGTGAAGCTTCGGGAGTTTTCGGTGGGTCAGGAGGTAATGTTGCTTTTACCTTTGCCTGGACACCCCCTTTCTGCCAAGTTTATTGGGCCGTATGTGGTGGCTAAGAAACTGTCCGACCTTGATTATCTCGTTGCAACACCTGACCGTAGAAAAAAACATCAGTTATGTCATGTTAACCTCATGAAAGAGTATGTGAGACGCCCCTCAGAGCCTCTCACTGTCCCTGTGCTGGCCTGCAGCGGCCAGGGTGGAGAAGGAGGTGGGGACAGTCATGCTGCTGAGGAGGATAGCTGGGACTGTGTCATTTCCGCGGAACAGTGGGCGGGGAATACTGAACAAGAGGCTAGGCAAGCTGTAAGTCACCTGCCTGAGCACCAGGGTGCTGCTGTCCTAGGCCTGTTCAGGTCATACCCCTCTGTTTTCGCCGAACACCCAGGTCTCACTACTCAGGTAACGCACGACGTGGACGTCGGTGATAATGTGCCCTTCAAGTCAGTGCCCTACCGTGTGCCCCCGGTAAAGTTGCCAGCTTTACGGGAGGAGTTAAAGTACATGGTTGAGAGAGGGATGATCACTGAAGGTTATGTGAAGTGGACATCACCCGTCACGTTGCAGCCAAAACCTGACGGCAAGGTGCGGTTCTGCATAGATTTTCGTAGGCTAAATGGCTTGACCACTACCAACCCTTACCCTTTGCCTCGAGTTGACGACAGCGTGGACAAGATAGGGAATGCAAAGTACCTTACTAAAATTGATCTTGTAAAAGGCTACTGGCAAGTACCCCTGTCGGACCGAGCTAAGCAAGTTTGTGGTTTTGTGGTAGATGGCAAGACCTACCAATGTAACGTAATGCCTTATGGGCTTAAGAACGCACCTGCCACGTTTCAGAACCTGATGAACGATATTTGTGACGAAATCCCTAACTGCACGGTCTACCTTGATGACGTGATAGTGTATGATGACAATTTTGAAAATCACCTAAGGCACTTAGAGACCCTGTTTGGGAAGTTGCACGATGCTGGGCTGGTGGTGAACCTGAGGAAGTGCGAGTTTGTAAAGGCTACTGTGCAGTATCTTGGCTTCGTGGTCGGGTTAGGCCGGGTGTGCCCCCCCCTGAGCAAGATACAGGCTATCAATATGTTTCCCAGGCCCACCACTAAGCGCCAGGTCATGCGGTTCCTAGGTATGATAGGCTATTATAGGCGCTTCATCCGGGGATACTCTACTGTCTTAGCACCGTTAACTGATCTACTGTCGAAGTCAGTGAAGTTCTGTTGGGCTGCGGAGTGTCAGAGGGCTTTCGACCTAGTCAAGCACCTGCTGTGTACACATCCGATTTTGAGAGCCCCAGACTTCTCCAGGAGTTTTCAGCTGGCGACTGATGCCAGCGGTGTGGGTGCCGGGGCAGTGTTACTGCAGACTGATTCCGAGGGCTTGGAACACCCAGTGAGCTTCTTTTCTCGCAAGTTTAATTCGGCACAAAGGAATTACTCGACTATAGAGAAGGAGCTTCTTGCTATCGTTTTGTCGCTCAAACATTTCGAAGTTTATGTTCCAGCCTACGGCCCGGTAGTGACGATTTATACGGACCATCATCCCTTGAAATTCCTAAATCAGTTTCACAATCGGAATATGCGGTTGACCAGGTGGTCCCTAATGCTCCAAGAGTATAATCTCAACATTCAGCATATTGCCGGGAGTGAGAACGTGATAGCAGATTGTCTATCAAGGGTTGATGATCCAGGATAGTCGTGCACGGTGTGTGGGTTGAGCAGGAGTAAAATTAGGCTATCATAACGCCGTCCAAAAAGATTATAAAACAATAAAATAAACGAGAACATTTTTTTTTAGTTTTGTAAGTCTTTATTGTTGTAGCATGATGCATGCGATATTGTGTTTTATGTATAATTCACACTTCAGTTGTTGTGCACCTTTTGCAATTAGTGGCAGCTAAGGGTAGCAGGTCGGTTGGTTGCCTGTCAGATTTTGATAATGCTTATAAGGTCGATTATTTAAAATCTTGGGGGGGCTGTGACGCACCCAGTGCGTGGCAACGCAACCTGATTGTACTCCTTGGTACTCCACTGTACCGCCACGGTGCGGTACCGTGTACCGCTGTACCGTGCTGGCTGCTTATATTGAGTGTGACAACGTATAACTATGTTCTTTGTATCTCTGCAAAGGTCTCGTCATGTGCTAACCAGTGGTGGGTTTTGTTTTAAGCCATGTCGAGACCTTCCATTTAATATGTAGTATCAATAGAGAAGTTGATAGATAAGACAATAGGAATTCAGAGAGAGAGAGTGAGTTAGACTTCAGAGCGAGAGGGTAGCAATGCGCCACGCTGCCGGAGTGGTGGTTGCCATACGTATGGACCGGTTGGCAGCCTTGCGCTTATAGCTAGGTGCGACAGGGTTGGTAGTACATTGCCGCCTGCCTATGCTGCCTGGGCTGCCCATGTTGTCGTACTGCACATTGCCTGGAGGCTCGCTGTGTGTTCCATGATCAGGTTGCCTAGAACCTTTGAGATTCTAACATCCCTTGCCCTCTCTCCCAATTTCTCACGGTTGCACTCTTTCTCTCTGACGACATTACTCTCATTTCATTCTTCTCTCTATTTAAATGCATAACCTTCCCTTGAGGTCCTAAAGGAGTTTCAGCACTCACCTCTCGTATTACTCTTAGGACAAGCATATGTTTACATGTATTAGATTTAAGGGGTTAATGTGAACAGCGATCTTCTTGATGAGGATAGTTGGTGAACGTTCTACATGTTCACGAGTTATATGCCCAGCTCATCATCCAATTTGTGACTAGACTAGTGCCATGTGTAAGAGCCCGACCATGCCCAGGAGTTGTCTGTAGAGGGGCGAGGACTTAGCCTTGATTTGCCTACCGAGCCAGGAGCGAGTGCAGTACCAGAGACTACAGCTCGCTCGTAGTGCCGGTATAGTAGAGTAACGTAATTTATCTGTCCTTGTGTTCTCTGCAGTCTTTTCCTGGGTTCTCGCTTTCGGTGCTGGGACTCGTTGTTCCTGTGACTTGGCCTGCTAGCTAGAACACATGGGGATGATGAGTGGGTGATATCTTTATTTTACTATGCATTGCAGCTCTCTTTAAGTTTATGTATGTAACACTTTACAATACACATTACTCACACACAAGACAACACTATTAATACTTTCATGTATCAATTAACTGCACTGTCGTTTTGCTGCTGTGTCCGGAGTTCCGTTGCGTAGGGCGCATACGGACTCAGAGGGGAGACAGAGTGAGAGAAGCGAAGTAGCCTATGCGGTAGTAGGCTACCGGCGCAGTACTGTTGCCTGCAACCTTTTAGTTATTCCAAGTATAGATTCATTATTATAATAAGTGACTACTATTTATGTTCCTTCCATGTGTATTATTAGGTATCTACTGGATCATGAACATCTTGTATGCTACATGCTAGTGCATGTTAGTAGGGGACAGTTATTCTAGTGCACGCGCTTTCAAGTAGGCGTGTACATTTGTCATTTAGCATTTCACTGTCATACCTTTAGCCTGCTTCTATTCTACATTATTAGAGGCTTAATATTAACGTAGTTTCTTGAGTATTGCATTTCTTTAGTAATAACGTAACCTATAAATGTCTGAGGGAGTTTAGCCTCATAGCCTACCCCTGTTGTACACTTTCGCCGAGTTAAGGTACCTCGTTACCATAGACGATAACTCTGTAGGGCGTTGGTGCTTTTGTTGTCTGGAGCATATAGTATTTGGGACTGGAATCGAGCGTGTCGTTGTCACATAAGCCATTTCTGTCCTACGATCAAGAATCCCGAATATGTATTGCCGATCCAGCCGTAACAATATATATATATATATATATATATATATATATATATATATATATATTCCGGTATATATATATATATATATATATATATTGTTACGGCTGGATCGGCAATACATATTCGGGATTCTTGATCGTAGGACAGAAATGGCTTATGTGACAACGACACGCTCGATTCCAGTTCCAAATACTATATGCTCCAGACAACAAAAGCACCAACGCCCTACAGAGTTATCGTCTATGGTAACGAGGTACCTTAACTCGGCGAAAGTGTACAACAGGGGTAGGCTATGAGGCTAAACTCCCTCAGACATTTATAGGTTACGTTATTACTAAAGAAATGCAATACTCAAGAAACTACGTTAATATTAAGCCTCTAATAATGTAGAATAGAAGCAGGCTAAAGGTATGACAGTGAAATGCTAAATGACAAATGTACACGCCTACTTGAAAGCGCGTGCACTAGAATAACTGTCCCCTACTAACATGCACTAGCATGTAGCATACAAGATGTTCATGATCCAGTAGATACCTAATAATACACATGGAAGGAACATAAATAGTAGTCACTTATTATAATAATGAATCTATACTTGGAATAACTAAAAGGTTGCAGGCAACAGTACTGCGCCGGTAGCCTACTACCGCATAGGCTACTTCGCTTCTCTCACTCTGTCTCCCCTCTGAGTCCGTATGCGCCCTACGCAATAGAACTCCGGACACAGCAGCAAAACGACAGTGCAGTTAATTGATACATGAAAGTATTAATAGTGTTGTCTTGTGTGTGAGTAATGTGTATTGTAAAGTGTTACATACATATACTTAAAGAGAGCTGCAATGCATAGTAAAATAAAGATATATCCCACTCATCATCCCCATGTGTTCTAGCTAGCAGGCCAAGTCACAGGAACAACGAGTCCCAGCACCGAAAGCGAGAACCCAGGAAAAGACTGTAGAGAACACAAGGACAGATAAATTACGTTACTCTACTATACCGGCACTACGAGCGAGCTGTAGTCTCTGGTACTACACTCGCTCCTGGCTCGGTATGCAAATCAAAGCTAAGTCCTCGCCCCTCTACAGACAACTCCTGGGCATGGTCGGGCTCTTACACATGGCACCAGTCTAGTCACAAATTGGATGATGAGCGGGGCATATAACTCGTGAACATGTAGAACGTTCACCAACTATCCTCATCAAGAAGATCGCTGTTCACATTAACCCCTTAAATCTAATACATGTAAATATATGCTTGTCCTAAGAGTAATACGAGAGGTGAGTGCTGAAACTCCTTTAGGACCTCAAGGGAAGGTTATGCATTTAAATAGAGAGAAGAATGAAATGAGAGTAATGTCGTCAGAGAGAAAGAGTGCAACCGTGAGAAATTGGGAGAGAGGGCAAGGGATGTTAGAATCTCAAAGGTTCTAGGCAACCTGATCATGGAACACACAGCGAGCCTCCAGGCAATGTGCTGTACGACAACATGGGCAGCCCAGGCAGCATAGGCAGGCGGCAATGGACTACCAACCCTGTCGCGCCTAGCTATAAGCGCAAGGCTGCCAACCAGTCCATACGTCTGGCAACCATCCCCCCGGCAGCGTGGCGCGTTGCTACCCTCTCGCTCTGAAGTCTAACTCACTCTCTCTCTCTGAACTCCCATTGTCTTATCTATCAACTTCTCTATTGATACTACATATTAAATGGAAGGTCTCGACATGGCTTAAAACAAAACCCACCACTGGTTAGCACATGACGAGACCTTTGCAGAGATACAAAGAACATAGTTATAAGTTGTCACACTCAATATACATAGCTGCTGACGGTAGCCAGCACGGTACAGTGGTACGGGCGGTACAGTGGAGTACCAAGGAGTACAATCAGGTTGCGTTGCCACGCACTGGGTGCGTCACAGCCCCCCCAAGATTTTAGATAATCGACCTTAGAAGCATTATCAAAATCTGACAGGCAACCAACCGACCTGCTACCCTTAGCTGCCACTAATTGCAAAAGGTGCACAACAACTGAAGTGTGAATTATACATAAAACACAATATCGCATGCATCATGCTACAACAATAAAGACTTACAAAACTAAAGAAAAAATTTCTCGTTTATTTTATTGTTTTATAATCTTTTTGGACGGCGTTATGATAGCCTAATTTTACTCCTGCTCAACCCACACACCGTGCACGACTATCCTGGATCATCAACCCTTGATAGACAATCTGCTATCACGTTCTCACTCCCGGCAATATGCTGAATGTTGAGATTATACTCTTGGAGCATTAGGGACCACCTGGTCAACCGCATATTCCGATTGTGAAACTGATTTAGGAATTTCAAGGGATGATGGTCCGTATAAATCGTCACTACCGGGCCGTAGGCTGGAACATAAACTTCGAAATGTTTGAGCGACAAAACGATAGCAAGAAGCTCCTTCTCTATAGTCGAGTAATTCCTTTGTGCCGAATTAAACTTGCGAGAAAAGAAGCTCACTGGGTGTTCCAAGCCCTCGGAATCAGTCTGCAGTAACACTGCCCCGGCACCCACACCGCTGGCATCAGTCGCCAGCTGAAAACTCCTGGAGAAGTCTGGGGCTCTCAAAATCGGATGTGTACACAGCAGGTGCTTGACTAGGTCGAAAGCCCTCTGACACTCCGCAGCCCAACAGAACTTCACTGACTTCGACAGTAGATCAGTTAACGGTGCTAAGACAGTAGAGTATCCCCGGATGAAGCGCCTATAATAGCCTATCATACCTAGGAACCGCATGACCTGGTGCTTAGTGGTGGGCCTGGGAAACATATTGATAGCCTGTATCTTGCTCAGGGGGGGGCACACCCGGCCTAACCCGACCACGAAGCCAAGATACTGCACAGTAGCCTTTACAAACTCGCACTTCCTCAGGTTCACCACCAGCCCAGCATCGTGCAACTTCCCAAACAGGGTCTCTAAGTGCCTTAGGTGATTTTCAAAATCGTCATCATACACTATCACGTCATCAAGGTAGACCGTGCAGTTAGGGATTTCGTCACAAATATCGTTCATCAGGTTCTGAAACGTGGCAGGTGCGTTCTTAAGCCCATAAGGCATTACGTTACATTGGTAGGTCTTGCCATCTACCACAAAACCACAAACTTGCTTAGCTCGGTCCGACAGGGGTACTTGCCAGTAGCCTTTTACAAGATCAATTTTAGTAAGGTACTTTGCATTCCCTATCTTGTCCACGCTGTCGTCAACTCGAGGCAAAGGGTAAGGGTTGGTAGTGGTCAAGCCATTTAGCCTACGAAAATCTATGCAGAACCGCACCTTGCCGTCAGGTTTTGGCTGCAACGTGACGGGTGATGTCCACTTCACATAACCTTCAGTGATCATCCCTCTCTCAACCATGTACTTTAACTCCTCCAGTAAAGCTGGCAACTTTACCGGGGGCACACGGTAGGGCACTGACTTGAAGGGCACATTATCACCGACGTCCACGTCGTGCGTTACCTGAGTAGTGAGACCTGGGTGTTCGGCGAAAACAGAGGGGTATGACCTGAACAGGCCTAGGACAGCAGCACCCTGGTGCTCAGGCAGGTGACTTACAGCTTGCCTAGCCTCTTGTTCAGTATTCCCCGCCCACTGTTCCGCGGAAATGACACAGTCCCAGCTATCCTCCTCAGCAGCATGACTGTCCCCACCTCCTTCTCCACCCTGGCCGCTGCAGGCCAGCACAGGGACAGTGAGAGGCTCTGAGGGGCGTCTCACATACTCTTTCATGAGGTTAACATGACATAACTGATGTTTTTTCCTACGGTCAGGTGTTGCAACGAGATAATCAAGGTCGGACAGTTTCTTAGCCACCACATACGGCCCAATAAACTTGGCAGAAAGGGGGTGTCCAGGCAAAGGTAAAAGCAACATTACCTCCTGACCCACCGAAAACTCCCGAAGCTTCACCTTGGCGTCATACTGGTGCTTCATGACCGCCTGTGCATTAACCAAGTTATTACCTGCCGCTGCCATGCAACCTATAAGTCTCTCCCGGCTCTCAAGGATATATTTAAGTACAGACCCCGGCTTCTCTTCGCCCTCCCAGATCTCTTTCACCATACTTAAAGGTCCTCTCACATTATGGCCAAAGACTAGTTGATTTGGACTGAACCCCAGGCTCTCTCCTGGGACTTCACGTGCAGCGAACAGAACATACGGCAGACCCAAATCCCAATCAGTGTCATGTTCTGCACAGTAACAGCGTAGCATACTCTTCAGGGTCGAGTGCCACCGCTCCAAGACTCCCTGACTCTCGGGATGGTAGGCTGACGACACTACAGAACATATACCGTGCAACTGAAGGGTTTGCTTGAACAATTTGGATGTAAAATTGCTCCCCTGGTCTGACTGCACCTCACGTGGAAATCCATAACGGGAACAGAACAATAATTAGTTTTTTAACAACTGCCTTTGCCGAGCCGTTTCTCATGGGGTATGCATCCGGGTATCTCGTAGCCACATCCATGATTGTCAACAGGAATTTATTGCCACTACTAGTAGGCGGGAAAGGGCCAACCAAATCTACTACAACTTTGCTGAACGGAGGCCCGGTGACAGGTATGGGAAACAAAGGTGCCTTCGGGATGGTCTGGTTAGGCTTCCCCGTTGTCTGGCAGGTCGCACACCCAGCCACCCATGCACAGACATCAGCCTTGACCCCAGGCCACCAGAAAAACCTGCCCAATGCCGCCAATGTTTTTGTTACCCCCAAATGACCCGCCACCGGCACATCATGCGCCAGACACAATAAGGACTCTCTATACTTATTTGGAACAACCACCTGGTCTACTACCCTCGCACCGCCCTCCCACTTCGATTTGGGGTCTAGAAATCTGCGGTACAATATCCTGTTGAGCCTAAAGAAATCTCCCGGCTTCGCATCCCCATCTTCCTCCAACTCTATGGCACCATTGCTATAACGAGCTAGGCTAGCGTCTTGCAGCTGCTGCTCACTAATGTCCCTGGGCGTCAATGCATCAAGATGGTTTTGTAATAAGACATTACCCCGGCTAGTAGGCTCTACTGCCTTAGTGGCTCTCGCTACAGCTCTTGCCTCACGCGAAGTCTTACCCAACTCTGCCTTGTTACACACCATATCTGGGCCAGAGTCAACTCCCGTGTTTATTATAGGTCCAAGTACCGAATCACCGAGAAGTGCAGCAGAATCAATGTCCCTTTTCCTGCCCTTAGCAACCTTCTCCTGATCCTTCCTCCACTGTCCCCGAGGTTGAGTGCTAGGCTGTGCAGGAGCCGCAGAGCGAGATCGGGTTACCACACAGGCCATCTCATCCTGTTGGCACCTCCCAACCCATTCCCGATTCTCACCATCCACGTCGGCCGCCCTCTCGGCAACGACTAAGGGTGGAGTCCCGGAAGTGGGCACCGCAAAGTCGTTGCCGAGAAGAAGGTCGACGCCCTCAACTGGCAAACACTCAACGATCCCTACATCCAGCTCCCTGCACACCTCTCCCACTCTCAACTCCAACCTCACAAGTGGGTATGACCTCGTAGCATTTATACCCTGCACCACAACAACTCTGGCCGCATTTATCGGTTTCCCTGTGAAGTTCCTCAACAAAGTTTGCGAAGCCCCCGTATCCCTCAGCAAGTCAACCCTCCGTAGTTCACTCCCCCAGCTCACAAACCCGTGTCCCCGATGGCTACAGAAAGTGTCCCGGACAGGTGTCGAGCCTTCCGTACGCTTCTTTACCGCGTGTGCCTCAGCTGCTGACAACCTACCCCGGGCAGTTGCTGCAGCCTTCAGAGACACACCGATACTGTGAACCAATGACACCGGCTTAGTGGGAGTGTTACTAGGGCACTCACGTGAATAATGGCCTAGCTTCTGACATTTGTAACATTTCACATCCCCAATGGGCTTCTTCCCTTGTGCGGGCGAAGAAGGGGCCTGACCTTTAGTAAACGGGAGAGGCTTGTGTTTGTAGGTGTTATTAGGTGCAATGCTTTTAGTGTGGTTATGTGTGTCATAAGATGTGTTATTATCGAAAACTCTGGTGGGTGGGGTATAGCGCCCCTTCTGCCCTGACTCAGCCCTCTGAGCGGCACCGCAACCACGAATCAATGATAATCTGAGGTCTGCCATCTTGGCAGCCTCCTCTACTGTCTTGGGACATTTTTCCTTAATGTTCAGCGTTAGATCGGTTCCAGTACATTTGTAAAACTGTTCCAGATAGAAAAGTTGCTTAATTTCCTCAGCCGACTCTGCGTGCTCGGACCGAAACCAGTTATTACATGCATCTGTTAAGTCCCGTGCGTGCTCCATAAAACTGACGTCGCTCTTCTTATTCACGCCACGGAACTTCAATCTATAAGTTTCGGGTTGCAGTTCGTAGGCCCGGAGCACAGCCTCCTTCACCAGTCCATACACGACACTCTCGTCCAGTGACAGTGCATCGTAGGCTTTCAACCCCTTACCCACTAGACGTGATGAAACTAATGCTGCCCATTTAACCTCCGGCCAGTCATACTCACGACACTTCTTTTCGAAACGAGCAAAAAACTCAGTCACTGCTGTCTCATCAAATGCGGGTACTAACTTAATTAAATGCGAAAGTGAGTCTGTAACCCGGTGCCCACCACCGAGATGACGCCCCGTGGTCTCTACTCTAGACTTCTCGACATCCATTTCAGCCTGGTACCTGGTTGCATCCTGATTGGCTTGGATTCTAGCAACCTCTATGCGTTCTATACTAGCCTGTTGTATCTGAGTCTCCTGCAGCTTAATCCGTTCTATACTAGCCTGTTGTATCTGAGTCTCCTGCAGCTTAAACTTAGCTAGTTCTAGCTGAAATAACATCTCAGGAGACAGGCCTGGGGGGGGAGAGCACAAAATGGGGGATCCACACCGAGACGTGTTTACGGGTAAGCCAGCTTGCCATTGAGAACCCTCCTGCTGCATCGTGCTAAGACTCGCTGGCTGAGGGCCCAGCTCAGGGGTAGAGTGGAATGGAGGCTTGGAGGGAACCCCCCAAGACCCCACTCCACCCACCGCCCCATCGCCATCACCCAACAAACATGCCACCAAATTCTTCTTGGGCCAACTGTCAGGACAGTCCCGCCCCAAAACCGTGGCTAAACAGCGAAGACCGTAACAATCAATAGCCTGCAGGCGCTGTTCGGTCAAAGGTGTCTGCAAAAATGCCCGGGCATCCCTCTCTCCACTTATAACACTCCCCTCCCTAAATATCTGTTGTACTTGCTGGTCACTAGGCTGTACCGTGTTATCCTCCCCCGTAAATGATGAGTCATTAGACATAGTGCTGGTTATACAATTGCTGTTCATAAAAAAAAAAAAGTGCTTATTACTAATTGCAGTCTCGACTCACAAAATGTTAAAGATGCTTGAATGACTCTACTCTAGACACCCCTAACGAAACAATCTGCAAGTCCACCAATACAATAATGACACAATAAAAATTCCTCCAATATGCAAGAAAATTCTAGCCAGCTCTACTAGGTAGCATAGAATAGTTCTCCAAAAAACATGTGATAGGATACTACTGAATCTTGTGCAAGGTCGCCATTTTGTTACGGCTGGATCGGCAATACATATTCGGGATTCTTGATCGTAGGACAGAAATGGCTTATGTGACAACGACACGCTCGATTCCAGTCCCAAATACTATATGCTCCAGACAACAAAAGCACCAACGCCCTACAGAGTTATCGTCTATGGTAACGAGGTACCTTAACTCGGCGAAAGTGTACAACAGGGGTAGGCTATGAGGCTAAACTCCCTCAGACATTTATAGGTTACGTTATTACTAAAGAAATGCAATACTCAAGAAACTACGTTAATATTAAGCCTCTAATAATGTAGAATAGAAGCAGGCTAAAGGTATGACAGTGAAATGCTAAATGACAAATGTACACGCCTACTTGAAAGCGCGTGCACTAGAATAACTGTCCCCTACTAACATGCACTAGCATGTAGCATACAAGATGTTCATGATCCAGTAGATACCTAATAATACACATGGAAGGAACATAAATAGTAGTCACTTATTATAATAATGAATCTATACTTGGAATAACTAAAAGGTTGCAGGCAACAGTACTGCGCCGGTAGCCTACTACCGCATAGGCTACTTCGCTTCTCTCACTCTGTCTCCCCTCTGAGTCCGTATGCGCCCTACGCAATAGAACTCCGGACACAGCAGCAAAACGACAGTGCAGTTAAATGATACATGAAAGTATTAATAGTGTTGTCTTGTGTGTGAGTAATGTGTATTGTAAAGTGTTACATACATATACTTAAAGAGAGCTGCAATGCATAGTAAAATAAAGATATATCCCACTCATCATCCCCATGTGTTCTAGCTAGCAGGCCAAGTCACAGGAACAACGAGTCCCAGCACCGAAAGCGAGAACCCAGGAAAAGACTGTAGAGAACACAAGGACAGATAAATTACGTTACTCTACTATACCGGCACTACGAGCGAGCTGTAGTCTCTGGTACTACACTCGCTCCTGGCTCGGTATGCAAATCAAGGCTAAGTCCTCGCCCCTCTACAGACAACTCCTGGGCATGGTCGGGCTCTTACACATGGCACCAGTCTAGTCACAAATTGGATGATGAGCGGGGCATATAACTCGTGAACATGTAGAACGTTCACCAACTATCCTCATCAAGAAGATCGCTGTTCACATTAACCCCTTAAATCTAATACATGTAAATATATGCTTGTCCTAAGAGTAATACGAGAGGTGAGTGCTGAAACTCCTTTAGGACCTCAAGGGAAGGTTATGCATTTAAATAGAGAGAAGAATGAAATGAGAGTAATGTCGTCAGAGAGAAAGAGTGCAACCATGAGAAATTGGGAGAGAGGGCAAGGGATGTTAGAATCTCAAAGGTTCTAGGCAACCTGATCATGGAACACACAGCGAGCCTCCAGGCAATGTGCTGTACGACAACATGGGCAGCCCAGGCAGCATAGGCAGGCGGCAATGGACTACCAACCCTGTCGCGCCTAGCTATAAGCGCAAGGCTGCCAACCAGTCCATACGTCTGGCAACCACCCCCCCGGCAGCGTGGCGCGTTGCTACCCTCTCGCTCTGAAGTCTAACTCACTCTCTCTCTCTGAACTCCCATTGTCTTATCTATCAACTTCTCTATTGATACTACATATTAAATGGAAGGTCTCGACATGGCTTAAAACAAAACCCACCACTGGTTAGCACATGACGAGACCTTTGCAGAGATACAAAGAACATAGTTATAAGTTGTCACACTCAATATACATAGCTGCTGACGGTAGCCAGCACGGTACAGTGGTACGGGCGGTACAGTGGAGTACCAAGGAGTACAATCAGGTTGCGTTGCCACGCACTGGGTGCGTCACAATATATATATATATATATATATATATATATATATATCAAGTATATCTCACAAATGCACATGAGCTACTAAATATTTATATACTCCCAGCCGGACTCGAACCTCCGACATTCAGGATGAGTGTCCAAGCTTTAATCCACTTCACCACGGCGTGATACAGGAAGTCTAACCTTTTCCTATTTAAATCTAGGAGAAGGGAAATATAAATAGGAAAAAGGTTAAGTTTCTATATCACGCCGTGGTGTAGCTAAATAAATACGGTCAATAAACAAATGCTTGTATAATTATACAAAAATAAACGGCGAAGATAAGGGGGGGACAACTTATTAAAAACTTAAAGAAGGGTAATAGCATAATAAAAGAAACAACATTGTGGACAAATAGAGTACAAGATAATGAAATGTTATAAATAATATACTAGGACAGTAAAATAACGAAGAATGAACACAGTCAAGACAATTGATTAAACCAAGGAAAGATAGAAACCTTGAAGGATAATAATAATAATAATAATAATAATATTTATTCAGTTAGCAATTTACAGAGTTGGTACCACATAGCTTGTTACAAATATGACATGTACCAGCCTTGCATAATTCCAACTAAGGATAGCCCAATAAGGCCGTTAGGCGTATTTCCATTGGGGTCCTTGTGGGATTAGGTTAGCTGGGGAAAAATGGGGAGGATAAAGAAATGGATACTTTAGAAAAAGTATTTCTAGGGGGTTATTTTAAGATACCTTACATCCTATAGTAAATATCAGTAATCCGTAATCAGTAATCATTTCAGTTTGGTTTGTCTATCTCTTATGTCGCATTTAGTAGTAGACATAAGCTTGGTGCTCCCTTCTCGCAGCTGTCCGGTTCAGGTGTTCCTTCAGGCTACGTCTGAAGGAATACAGTGTTCTCTTTTCACGGACTGACTGGGTTAGGTCGTTCCAGTCTTTGATGGCGGTGAAGAAGAATGTTTGCTTACCCTGTCCTTGGATTCTCGGGACCTTAAAATTAAACATCCTGTTTCTTGTATTATGTCCACTCCTCTCATTTGCTTTAACAAAATCATTCTTTAGGTACTCTGGAGCTCTGTCATAGAAAATTTTGAAGGCATTAGTGAGCCTGATTTGTTTGGCCCTGTCAGCGACATTGAGCATACCTAGTGACTGAAGTTGTTCCTGGCCAACATGTGATCTGGGTCCTAGGTTCACCATGAACCTAACCATTTTATTTTGAGTGACCTGAAGTTTGTGCTGTGCTGATTTAGATGATGCAGAGTACCAGGATGACACAGAATAGTCAAAATGACATTGAACAAGCGCTTGGCAGAGGGTCTTTTTGGTCGCCGCGGGCAAGCATCCCACCTGTCTATACAGGTATTTTATACGTGCTCTACACTTACTCAGGATAGATTCCAAAATTGTTTCACCTGACAAACTCGCGTCCAGTTTTAGTCCGAGATATTTAACTTGTGACACTGTTGTTATAGGAATATCATTACAGTTGACCGAGAAGCCCACAATGTCTTTCAGTTTGCGTTTTGTTCCACATAAGATGGCTTCCGTCTTGCCCAGGTGAAGAGATAGTCTATTGTCCACTAGCCATTCACTACATGATTCTAGTTCTTTGGAAAGTGAAGCGGCAATACTTATTGGGTCTTTTCCTGAAACCAGGAGCACACTGTCGTCTGCATACAGTAATAATTTACATGAGACGCTCAGTTCCATGTCGTTCACATAACAGAGAAAGAGTAAGGGACCAAGGATGCTTCCCTGCGGGACCCCACAGTTAATTGGCATAGGATCAGATATATTATCATCAATTTTGACTCTTTGGGTTCTACCACAAAGATAAGATTTAAACCAGTTCACAGATCCTATGCCCATTGCTTGTAGTTTATTACATAGGATATCATGGTCTACTGTGTCAAACGCTTTTTGTAGATCAAGAAGAACCATACCGGTGTAGTTACCTTTAGACATTTCTTTACGAATGTGATCCGTTAAGTGGATGAGACAGGAGTCTGTCGAGTACATGCATCTGAAACCTGATTGAAACTTATAGAATAGATCATTTTGTTTGAGGTAGTGTTCAATTTGGGTGTATACCGCTCTTTCAAGGATTTTAGATACAATACATAATATGCTAACTGGTCTGTAGTTACCAACTTCTAGTTTATTTCCTTTCTTGAATAGAGGGGTTACAATAGCTTCCTTCAGTTCAGCAGGTACAGTGTTGGTGTTAATTGACAAGTTGATGATGTGAGTTAGGGGGCCTGCTATACCAATGGCTCCATCTCGTAGAAATTTGTCAGGAATTTTGTCTGGTCCTGTGCTTTTATGTACATTTAGGTTAGACAGCTCGTCAAAAGTGTATTTTGGTGTAACATTTTGCAATCCAAATGTGTTTGGGTGTATGTCTTTATCTCTGTAGAAATTTCGAAAGGTGGCCGTTGTTGTCGTGTATTTATTGAGAGGTTGAGGTAGGTTCTGTGCAAGTGTGTTTGCTATGGAGGTGAAGAAGGAGTTGAAGTAGGTTGAAATTTGTCGTTTATCGTGGCAAATCTGATCATTAATGGTGAGAGCAATATTAGTGTTAGACGAATCCCTTGTCTTGTTGCTGTAGCCTGTTGTTTTTAGGTGCCTCCATAGTTTCTTTGGGTTATTCTGATATTCCTCTGCCTTATTGTGAAAATAATTAGTTTTCGCCGATTTTATTTTCCTACTTAGTTTATTCCTGGCCCTGTTGAACTCATGTTTCAGACCTTAATCCTGTCTATGTTTCGCTAGCCTTTTTAACAGATTGTCTCTGTGTTCCAGATGGTGTAGTATGTCATTGTTGATCCATGGGTCTGACCTTGCTTTAATTCGTATGTCTTTCAGAGGAGCTATTTCGTCTAGAATGTTTGTGATGATGGTTCTGAAGCCAACCCATGCGTCATTAACGTTTGTACTTCCAAACACTGGAGACCAGTCTGTATTCCATAAAATGTCCAGAAATGTTTCTTTATTGTAGTTTCTGAGTGACCTTGTTTTGATAATCTTGTGATTCTCTAGGGTAATTTTTGTGGTTTTTCGTGTGCAATATGTGACGAAGTGATCACTTATCCCAGTCTGTATAACCCCTGATTGGGATATTTTGTCCTCTCTGTTACAGTTTATGTGGTCTATTATTGTGGCAGTGTTCTCAGAGATACGTGTGGGGGTTGTGATGAGTTGTTTATGATTGTGCATTGTCAGTATATGCCTATATTCTCGTACAAGCCTATCATTTCGTTGTTTGTAACACAGGTTAAAATCCCCTAGTATGATGGATTCATTCCGAGGGTCTAGCGATGACAACGTTCGTTCAAATTTGGTTAAGAATTGTGTGTCGTCTGGTGGCCTATAGCATACCCCAATTGTGATGGGTCTTGTCCTCGGCAGGTGTAGATCGATCCACAGAGCTTCGTGATTTTCTACATGGAGGTCGGTCCTGGTTGTGTGTGTGTGAGGTTGTTTTTTACATACAGACATACTCCTCCCCCATGCCTATTGCGATCATTCCTAACCATATTGAAACCTTGAATGTTTATTTCACCATCGTTTATACTTGAATCCAGCCAGGTTTCTGTGATTGCAATTATTGAAGCTTTGGCCTTATTAGCTAACAAGTTTAATTCTGACAATTTATGGTACATTGATCTGGCGTTAATGTGGATAAGATGGAGCCCTTTGTTGGTGAACACTCTGTATTCATCTTTGATTTTGAATGTGTCCTGGCTGGATTCTGAGTTGTTAATACTAATTGGTTAATTTACATTAATATTCGGTAATGAATGCAAGGCACATATGTTGCATAGGAATTCCCGTTCTTCACTGTTGGTCTTCTTAGAGATGCACTTCATCTGAGCTACAGTTTTACACTTAACACAGTTTATGATCCTTTGTTTTCTTGTTATGAGTGATTCACATATTTCACAAATGATTTTAGGACCCTTAATAGCTATTTCCCTACATTTATCGCATTCCACTTCTTTTCTGCTAGTAATGTAAGTACATCGATCGTGTACTGTTTCATTACAACTACTACATTGTGACGTTGTACTCCTTTTGTTGAATCCAATATCGCTCACTATACATATTTTCCTGTTACTGTTCATCGTACGTCTGGCGTACGATGAGCGGCTGAGCGGCTGATGGTGTGTGAGCGCGTGAGATGAGGACAGGTTGTGGCTCCCCCTTGCCCCCCTCCCACCCCTACCTGTATTTGTTGTTTTATGTCCTTGTTCTTGGCCGTTGTTGCTGTTACTTCATTGTCGATGTGTTTGCTAGAGCTTCCTGTTTGTTTGGGTGTTCTGGTTGCATGTTGTGTTACTTGGGTCACCGATATCTGTGGTAGTGATGATACAGTTGAGGGTAATGTTGAGTAGGTAGAATGTTGGCACTGTGCTGGCGGTTGCCCTGCGGTCTTGGTTGTGAGTTGGAGCGTGACGGGAGACTTGGGTGCCTGCTGGCCCAGTTTGTTATAACGAATTTTACTGCTAGGGACTGTTGAAATGTCGGTGTCTGCCTTACTTGTTTGGTGGTGAGGTTTCTTCAACGTTGAACTAGGGCCGGGGTTGGTCTCTACATCTCCGCAGCTAATTAGAGTGTAGCACAATAGGTGTTGTAGCGAGGTTGTGCCAGAGTATTTGCCCAGTCGCGGCGTCTTCCCGATATATGAAATAGACCAGGCAGGAATGGTGACAGAAATTTCACTCGTGTGTGATTTCTGTGTGACGAGGTCCCTCAATACTTGTTTAGTGTTGACCTGGTACACTACCGGTCCCCTCTGCACCTGTATATCAGCACAGCCCCTCTGGATGTTGAGAAGGATGATACATAGAGAGAGGGCTACGCCCGCACCCTTCATCCCTCCCGCCATTGCAAAATTTGATAAGGCTAGCTAGCCACCTAGAGCTGGTGGTGGAGCTGAAAATGTAACATGTAATAGGAATGAGATGTTGAAAGTTTCCTCCACTACCCCACCACACACACACACCCTCCCTTCCCTCCCACCCCACTCATCCTGTATTGAGCCCCATGGGGTGTCCAGGGTACCTAGTAAAACAGAATAAATTATAATCAAAGCTCTCACGTAGGGGTCCACGAATTGTTATGAGTGACTGTACGTGCCTTACTCAGGGACTTGGATATAGCCACCGGATAGAAAGAAGTGATGAGATGGGGAACTACCACACTAACGATATTAATTATTGTTATTCTAATATATAATAAGTGTAATAATACCGGTACTACTAATAATAGATAGTAGTAATTGTATTATGTAATATTACTATTAATACTACTACTAATACTGAGTAAGTCGAAAACAATTGTCGTTATAAGTGGACAAGCAAACCACACGTTATTCTAAAATTAAAAGTATAATCATAATATAATTGAACAGTAATTGAGTGAATGCAGTCATCACATCCCGGTTTGCTTCCACCTGATTTACATGCTTGGCAACTATTCAATAAAAGGTTAATATATATCTGATAATAAAAGATCAAACTACACAAGATTTCACTCCTTCCTCAGTCCCCCCATATCCCCCAAACGCTCTAAACCCTCCTATCCCTCACCGCCCCCTACCCTCACAACCACACACCTCACAGAGAACCATCTGGTGGTAGAAATATGCACGTTTTGTACACCTAACATTCTAGAGTCTATGAATATTCTGGGTCCCGGTGAGGCAGGAGAGGCGACAGGACATTTGCCGCCGACTGTACAAGAGTAAAGTGTAGTGATAGGTAGACCGAGAGAGAGAGGTGGTAGGATGGAGTTAAGACGTATATGCGTGATAGCGGTGTTGGATGGGAGGAGGGGTGTCACCTGACTGGGGAAAGAGGTGCATGGGCGCGATTAATTAGTGGCCATCCCTTCTTGGACCATGACGTCTGGCAATAGATAGATAGTTAGATAATATTATGTTTAGTTATAACATTTGACATATTTAATTGGACCCTGTCTAATAATATCAATAGTAATATTACATGAGTTTTGTAGTCAATAATATCTATCTATCTGTGCGTGCAGGTATCTTAACCCATACTGTACCGGTGATGTCCTTTTCATTATATTCTGGCTAATATTAGACAATTTTAATCAGTTTAAAAAGGGCCTCAAACAATTAACAGGCTTCCACTGTATCACTTAATTGTTTTGTATTACCACATTCTTCTTAAACTGCACATCGTCTAAATATAACAAGAATATAATTTAGAAGAGGTCGCCGGCACAGTACGGGTTAACTATATTATTTGTTGTTATCCAGCTGACGGTTAAGTACCACGTCCGCATCCGATTTTTGTGTTAATGGACTATATGCGAGCAAACGGTGAGACCTGTACATTGCTAGAAGTTGGAGCCGATAACAAAACAACCTCTCCAACAGTCAGACACTACAGAAGATTAGTTGAGACAGTCACTCCTCAACATTCCATACATATAATTAATAATTTTCCATAACGTAATTATTTCAATAGATTACAGGAATAAATTAACTGTTAATAGAAAATTGATGTAAATACGTTGCAGAGTAAGTATCTCTGTGTGAATCCTTCGAGCCCCAAAACCATTGGTATTATGGAGAGGGGACTAGTTTGAGGTAGACTTCCGAGCACATTTTTGTTCTATGGGGATGAGGGAGACAAAAGGCAAAACTGCCTGTGACGAGTGCCTCCACCAGAGTTGAAAGAGTGACAGGGTCCAAATCAAGAAATGCTCGAGCCAAAATGTCTGGACACACGAAGTTTGAAGCAATTTAAGTCATAGGATGAGGGAAAGATGGATTCAGGGAGATTCAGGTTCCAGAGTTCAGCTGTTGAATAGAATAAAGATTGGGAGTATAGTTTCACTCTTGAGTTGAAGAGTTGCCCAGAGTAGGGGTGGGATTGTATTACAAGACGGGTACTACGTACCCTAAGTAGAGGAGGTGGCATATACTAAGAGAGCTCTGAGGAACACTGATTATTGTAGTAGCGGTAGAATAGCGAGAGACATGCAACTGAGATACTACATAAACCCGTCAGTTCAGACACGGATAATTGCCGGTGTGTCCTTTCTGGTTGAAGAGTTATTGATGGGGGAGGAGGAGAGTGGAAGGAGGCGATGGTAGGAGCTGATGGTTTGGCCAGTAGGTGTACAAGTGTTAGCGAGGAAGGAAGTGGAGGTTGTCAAAGGTAAGGTGGGAGCAGGGGGGTATTGATATTAGTTGATAAGTGGCAAATAACCGATACATTACGTAATGTGGTTTAACAAATAGTGATTATATATATGTATGATTTATGTTTTGCTAGCATGTGGCAATTATAATAAAATAGACATACATGTGTGTTGATAATCATATTGTCGCGACATATAACTAGGATAGATTACACCCGGATATAGCCAAATATAGCCACTTTTGAGTTTACTTTAAACCTTTAGGGGTGTGTATTTCGATATGTTTGTATATTGCCAGATATGTGATTATTCTATAATATACCCACTCATAATTAATTGTCATTTGTCATAATATATCATTCAAGTTCAAACAGTAGTTCCACAAATAGTCATTGTGCAATAGGAGCCTTGAACGATGTGAATAACTGCTAGTTGTTTTAATTAACTGCACAAATATTTGCTACCTGAGATATATGCTCTGACATGTCTTCATTAAAAGTGAACATATTACTTGAGAAACAGACTTGTTACTTGGGAATCGTAGTCACACTGACCTATTTTCCGTCGTCCTTCATCAAATCCACGATTTGCGTGGTCCTTCATCTCCCATTCCGTGGTCTTTTCGGCAGCCCATGGTACAGTACGTCACCCATGTAGACCGGAAAACTGTGGTCAAACTCAGGGGAGTTAACTCAAATAGTATAATTGTATGTTTTAATTATAATAATTACAACTAAATTGCAAACTAATGATATATATATAATGAAGGAAATTTATTTATTATAAACTACAAAACAGTTAAATGTTGATGCAATTAAGCTGCTGTACTCCAATTTGATTGCATATCTTCAATAATCATATTTGGTGGAATATTACGGGAGGTGCTGGCTGTGATATAAAATTACATTATATGAAGGGAAATAACATGTTTGTTTATATACTGTGTGAGTTTGATATCAATTATGTTATGATTGTCTTCGTTTATTATATGTAATAATACTATACTAATTAGGGTTATAAGCTAGGATACGGAAATCTAGGTTAGGATCAGTGGTGGTGCCACTAATCCGTTTTCCGCTAATCAGCTAACAGCTAATAGCGAAGCTAAAGTTTTTGTTAGCTGGTTAGCTTTTAAGCTAACTTTGAAAATCGTTAGTGGACCGATTAGCTTCCACTAAATTTACTGCAGCTAACTGTAAGTCCGCTAATGTGCATTCGCTGGTAACAAACAAAAAATAAAGTTTGTCAAACACGTTTACAAACTTTAAAATTACACATATTTATGTGAGTATGTAATTGCAACATTGCAACAGTCAGTATTACACGGACTATATCACGTCACATTGACATGTAGACAAGACACGTATTAGATAGTGTCACTGTGTCACATCATACATTATTATTGAGTCATTGACTGACGACTCATACGTTCATAACTCTAGTAATGACTCATGTTTGACTTGTACGCCTATTAATATTTATTTTATTTTGTTCATTAAGTGCCGTGAGCCTAGCGCCGACTTGAGAAATTCGCTACAGAAAAACTACGACATTTAAATTTTCAAAATGTTACCATAGATTATTGAGGCATCTATTTGGGTTTATATGTTTATTTATTTATTATTATATACTTATATTTGCGTGTGTGTGTGTATGTGTGTGTGTGTGTGTGTGTGTGTGTGTGTGCTGAGTTTTGCAGGGCAATTGACCGATTGTAGATTACTACTGATTTTTTTTTTTGAATAGCCTAAACCCTCTAAATAACATAGGCCCTTCTAAAATTACATAACATCTAACTTTAGCTTGCATCAGAGGTAAACGGGAATCATGGTGCTGAAGAGGTTAAGCTTATTTATTTTGTTCTACTGTCTATGCCTATCTAAGTTTTCTAACTCAATAAAGAATTGTTGTATTCGACAGAAGTGTCGTTACATAGCTCATGAGTAATAAGTCATAATCATAAATAATCAATCATAATTACTATATGTTTTATATAATTTATCATCTAGTAATATTTTATCGTTCTTATGATATTGCATACTGACACTGTTGTTCAGTCAGCGGCAAAATTCCTGTCGCCTCTCCTGCCTCACCGTCACTCGGGATATTCATAGACTCCAGAATGTTCGGTGTACAAACGTGCATATTTCTGCCAACAGATGGCTCACTGTGAGGTGTGTGGTTGGGAAGGTAGAGGGTGATGGGGGAGAGGAGGGGTAGCTATGGGGTCGAAAGGTGGGGGAAGGAGGGGACAACTTGTTTGTAGGTAAATAACATATTTTCATCAGTTTGTTAAATATATTATAATAATGATCCAAATTTGTATTAACACTTGGTAATCTGTTACATTTGTACACATGGAAAACGACATGATCAAAACACAACACATTTGTACACATGGAAAACGACATGATCAAAACAACACATTTGTACACATGGAAAACGACATGATCAAAACACAACACATTTGTAATCAATTAATGCCAATATTTGAGTAAATCCAGAAAATACCGTCAATTACAACTCTCTCTCTCTCTCTCTCTGATACTGTCTTTTAATATGACAGTTAACCTCTTCTGTACCGGCGATGTCTTCTTAATTATAGTCTTGCTATGCTGTATTTAGACTATTTTGTGTAGCTTAAGAAGGATCTATTGTAGTAAAAAGGGTTAAGAGATATAGTTCGAAGCCTGTTAATTGTTGGGGCTCTTTTTAAACAGAATATAATCGTTTGAATGTAGCCAGATTAAAGTTAAAAGGACGTCACCAGTACATAAAGGGATATTCTAGAAAACTATAACAGTTACTTCTCAATTACAGGATTTCTTTTGCTCGTGTCTTACTCTGGGGACCTTGCAGTTGCGCAGAGAAGTGCTACTTTTAAAATTGCGTAAATTATATTTTCCTTCCCATATAAAATTCTGAGTGTCCACATTCCACACCTTTGTTTACCTGCTCGCCGTCCGACTCAAAAAGAAGAAGAAGAAGAAGGGTTGTGTGGATGATTATTTAATCCTTCTGTACCGGCGTTGTCCTTGTAACTTTATTCTGGCTACTATTAGACGATTTTACCGAGCCTAAAGAGACCCTCCAGCAATTAATAGAACAGGCTTCGAACTATCTCACTTAAGCCTTTTTACTAGCACAGATCCGTCTTAAACTGCACTAGTTTGTCTAAATATAACTATAGTAAAATTTAAAAGACGTCGCCGGTACAAAAGGGGTTAACCAGTTAGCGTTCTAAATAGATGATAATTCAATAGGTCGTGATCTCACAGCCAACCTATTGAGCTATGACGAGCAGGTAAATACATTTGTGAAAATATAGACTGACCATTTAAAAGGGAGAGATAATACTGTATAATGTTAGCAATTACAAAAATAAGACTTGACCGATGAACTGTAAGGTCCCTTGTCGTATAAACCCATGCTATCTAACTTACGTGTCTATTGTTTTCTGAACAGTATTGACTAAGACTCCGTGACATATGGCCTTCGTTGCTTGGCGCTGGGAATGCCGTTATAATTTGACGGAAATTCGTCTGCTATTCGGTAAACAAATGAACATCGATGACGTGGTCGGTAGACTATGACGTCACACTACCGACCCACGGAAATTATTCTGTAATCATTATTGCAAGGGTTTGTTGGGGAAATTTATTCAATACAATTGGACGATGATGTGTTTGGAAGCATATTATTTTTATTCCACCACTTCTTGTCCGGTATTTGACCAACAGTCAAATATGCGGAGTTGGCAGGAGGTGATGACAGGCGGGGCTTACTGACTTTCCCGCCCTCAGGCCATTCCGACTAGAAGATCCCGCCCGCTCAGCTAAGTTTCTTCCCGCCCGAATATTGTGGGCGGGAAGAGCCAAGCAATCAATTCTTCCTTGGCTGATTCCGCCATCTAAGATTAGACCGTCCCGCCTGTTTGTAAGGTTCGCGCATACTTTAAACTGTTCTTGCATAAATTTGCAATGAAAAATCCTGTAGCCTTGAAATTCGTGATTGTATAATTATCTAACCTTGAGTATATATATATATATATATATATATATATATATATATATATATATATATGACGAACAGACTAAAACACGCCCATTAATAGGAAACGTCACAACCAATTAGTTTGCCAGTTGTCCATTTTCAACCGATGGTGATTAGAATATTTTCCAATTTTTTATAGATATCAGTTACTTTGCAAATAGAGTAGCGAAATATGGAGTGATCATGAAAACGTGACATTACCCCTTGAGGTTTATGTCGCCTTTTTATTTATTCCGGCTGTCATTAGACTTATACAGCTTAGGAAGGCTCTGTGAGAGTTGCAATGCTTAAGACTGCCTCGAATAACCGTCTGTCTTCCATATATCCTTCCTAATCTGAATAAAACTGCCTCATAATAGACAAAATACACTGTAAAGTACGTCATGATCCTCAAGTTGTTAACATGATGATGATAGAATACGATCATATATTTTTCAAAAGGTAGAGATAAATTAGTTACAATAAGGGATTCAATTTATCGTCAGTTAAAAATAGACAATCATTAAACGATTATTTAAAACATATAGTAAATGGTCTACGTCTAGCCTACTATCATGCTATTCTTATTGACTATTTAAGGCTATTTCACATCTTATCCTTATTTCCACACTTTCCCTTAGATGATAATGCCGTATGTAAGCTATACACTAGCCTGGCATAGTGCATGAGTCGAGAAATCACTACAGTTATGTTATACAACAGGAAATAATATATCTACTATTCACATATTATTCTCTCTCTCTCTTTCTCTCTCTCTCGGGAATATTTGATAGCCATATCATCCATATGATGCTGATTTTATATCACTTATAATTTGCAAATGTATATTTTCTAACTTCAAATTAAATATAATACGCCGAGTATAGACTTTTCCGAAAGTTTTAATTTAATCGTCACTCATACACACAAGGTTATAATGCAATCACGAATTTCAAGGTAACAGGATTTTGCATCACACATTTGGGCAAGATCACCTGAGGTTGTGTGAACCATACAAATGGGCGGGACGGTCTAATCTTGAGCTCGGTTCACACATGCACAAATTAACGTCCCGTCCATCCCCGACCCCTTAATTCGCCGTGCCTAGGCGGCGTCCTTTTTGAGCATGCATAAAATGGTCCGTGTGTGATGGTCGGGGCAACTGCCAAAAAACATGTTATGTCGGGACACACATGGACACACATGGGATCAGTCATCGTCTAGACGACGACTGGCGGCGTCTAGACGCCGACTAACGGGATGAGAACGGCGGCAAAAAAACTTTGGAACGGCCCTAGTGGCCATCATGGCCACATGGGGCCTCCAGATTGATGCCATCCTGCCTATTTTCTTGGTCGGGGACGGACGTGACGTTAATTCGTGCATGTGTGAACCGAGCTTTAGAGAGCGGAATCAGCCAAAGAAGGATTAATTGTTTGGCTCTTCCCGGCCACAATATTCGGGCGGGAAGGATCTAGCTGAGCGGGCGGGACCTTCTAGTCGGAATGGTCTGAGGGCGGGAAAGCCCTGCTCCTGACAGGCAGCCAGATAGTCCTGTTCTGTGTCTGAGCACAGAGCCTTCTGTGTCACACCCGCCACATCGCTATTGTTCAGAGCAACTACACACCAATAGACATTGATGTTTGGTGAGTACGTGGATTATATATCCTTATTTGTTATAATATTAGGCGTTTTGAAAAGCAATTGATTTAGCATAGTTACTGCATTAACGTTAAGTAAGCGTTTTCTATTATCAGTCCGTATTCAATCTCTATCTCAATCTCAATTTTTAATGTGTAGGGCACATGTATATTTGCGCATATCACACATGAAGGGTATGGGTGAGGAAGGGAAGCTAGTGAATTAAGTGTTTATGTATTATGTTGGGTTGTGAGATGTTCTTTTACTCTGTTCGTATAACTGTTTTGGTGGTGTAATGGTTATAGTGTTTAAGATATGTATGCGGTGTCGCTGGATCGAGTACCGGGAGCATTGTTAATTTCATTTGAATAATAATAATACAAAAATAATTTATAGGTGGTTGGTGTTAAGAGCGAAAAATCGAAAACAAATATTAAATGTATGTAGCCTACTGTGGGGCTATCAATAATATTTTGTGGGAGACTGTTCCAATCGCGTATTACTCTTGGAAAGTATGAGTGCTTGTATGAATCCGTGTTGGTGTGGTATGTCGGATACTTATAAGTGTGTGAGTTGCGGGTGTTATGGGTGTGTGTGTGTGTTATGTAGGAATTCGTGCTTCGTCTGTCTAAAAGGTTGTCTGTGATTTTGTACATTAGTGTGAGTCTGTGTTCAAGTCTATGTGTGCTAAGTGTGTCCATGTTTATCTGTTGTGTAATAAGGGTAGTGATGCCAGGAATTTTGTGTGTAATAAACCTGACTGCTTTTGTATTTATCTGTTCAAGTGTGCTTATGGTTGCTTGCGTGTATGGGTCCCACACTGCAGCCGTACAGTACTCCAGTGTTGGGTGAACAAGGGTGTTATATGCTATGTGTTTGATGTCTCGAGTACAGTTGTGTAAGTTCCTCCTCAAGGACCCCGTGTGCGGTTTGTTTGGCTGCGAATGTGGTGGATGTGTGTTGAGTTTTAGTTTGGTGGAAAGGTGGACACCGAGATATTTGTGAGACGTGACTGATTGTAGTGTTTGGTTATGAAGAGTGTAATTGTACAGAATGGGTGATTGGGAGCGAATAAATAGGAGTTTACATTTTTGTTGTATATTTATTCAAATTGTATGTTATCATATACCTCATCATTCATACTAATAATAACCTACGTGAGTTAATATATTATTATGAGTTGCTGTTATGTTATAAATGTATATGATTTATACTATATGTTTATTGACATTTGCCTTGATGTTTATATATTTGTTCTAAATTTATGTGATGATATACTGTATATCTCCCCATTAGTATTAACACCTCCGTAGTTAATATAGCATGTTTGTTGTTTGTATATTAGGAGTAATTGATGTTATCTGTTATAAATGTATATGATTGTATACCTCGCTATCTAAATACCATAAATATGTACTACTATATTTATTTAGCTTATGTGATTGTATAACTCATCTAAATAGTAAAATAGTACTATCAGCCTGTGTTTATATATTATGCACATTTGTCTTTGTTACCCCATTTTCAATGGGTACTACATTTTCGTTACCTGATTTTTTTTTTTTTTTAAAAGACCTCCGTCTACGTATTGTGAAAAACCTGTTATCCTCCGGCAAATTGAGGGGTTGAGTGAGTGAAGGGGGGGACAGTGAATGAAGGAGGATACATGTTTTTCATAATACGTGTTGCTAGCCCCAAACGCACGAGCAACTGATCCGACACATCCCCTTTTATTTATGTGCATCACACATGTTACATACAAATAAAGTTTATGTTTTGTTTTACCCTACTGTGGAAAGACTACGGATACACCACTCCTGCCGGGGCCTCACACAGTGGCATGACCCAGTCCTGTCGAACTGAGCTCATGACGCGGGTGGCATTGCCCCGGAGGATAGCCATCCCTAGTCTTTGCTTGAGCCAGTGGGTTTCCCGGGATTCTCCTGAAACTTCTCTGATTTTAAGGCCTATTTCATTCACCATCTTAAGGGTGGTAGGGCCGAAGACTCCTGAAGTTTCGAATGCCAGGGGCTCGAACTGATGATTTCTGGCGATGGCTTGATATTTTTCTCGCTTTTTATTTTCTGCTATCCGGGCGGCTTCACCTGCTTCGTCGGCGTTTCTGGCGATGTTGGTTGTGGAGAAAGTGTCAACACATGTGGCATCCCACACGAGGCACCGGACATTCTTGTAAGGGAAAGTGGTCATCCCATCTGGCCGTTTGCCGTCTTCTCTGTGAAGTCCATGTGGTTCGAGGATTGATGCATGGTTAGCACTCTGCAGGGCCCGTTTCATGACATCATTTAGTGTTACCTGATTGTACCATAGAAAATGGTGTAATGACGTCATTATACATGACGTCAGACCATGGGGAGGTGCAAAGAGCACACACGGAAAACAACAGTCGGTAACCCGGCAGCTCAGCCTGGGATTTTAATACTATTATCTCGTCCAGCACCCGTGACATCGTTTTCATTATATTCTGACTACTAATAGGTTATATTATTCAGGTTAGGAAGGACGTATACCAATTATATGGCCTTAAACCATGTCAGTTAATCCTTTTAGCTACCACATATCCCTTTTAATATTCATAAAATCGCGTTAACCCCTTGAGACCCAGGACTTGTTTTTGTTATACTTTGGTTACCGTTAGACGATTTCCTGTATTGTTTAATGCAACTCTTGGTACCACAGGT
The DNA here is from genome assembly GCA_037953745.1 of Lithodes maja. Lineage (NCBI taxonomy): Eukaryota > Metazoa > Arthropoda > Malacostraca > Decapoda > Lithodidae > Lithodes > Lithodes maja. The sequence goes on along the minus strand of JBAKBP010000364.1, from coordinate 74,062 downwards.
GGAAATACGATCTGAACATGCCCTCTGAATTAAGTAGGTCCTTCTTCAACTGCATAAAACCGTCTAACTTCAGCCATAATGAAAGGTAAACAGACGTCCTGGTAGTGAAAGGATCAATATTGCTGAAATACAATTTAGAATACATAGCTGGTACTGGAAGGGTTAATTCTGTCCACTGTGGACCATCATATCATTCCTTCATCTTATTCACTTGCTTTGTGATATTTGGACATCCTTGTTCTTAATACGTTTAACATATTAGTTCAGTATCGCGTGGGGCTAGAGTTTATTAACCCATCTAGTACCGGTGACGTCTCGTATATTATATTCTGACAATGACGATTCTATTCAGTTTCGGAAGCCCGTCTACCAAATTGAACGTTACATTATAAATTGATCCCCGTGGCTGCCACATATTTGTCGTTATCTTCTTATTATCGTCTACTTATAGCTGAAGCCAAATACCACAAACATTAACATCGGTACTGGACGGGTTAATGTAAGTAATGTAATGAAACTGTTCAGTTATGGCAAATTATGTTACGTTACCCTGACTTCATATGATGTTTATATATTTCACAACAACATTATTCATAGAAAAATACATTCGGAATATCCTCCTATCAGTATGCTGTTAGCCCTTTCTTTATATCATAGAGCATGTTATATACTGTACTTCCTTTGTGTTAATCTATTTTTTATTAATTTCACCACAACACCAATTAGTCCATGAGCCAAGACCCGAATTTTGGGATATCGGTACCACCCGGGGTGACTAATTCTCTTAGGTGTTTTTAGCTTGCTACATGTCTCTAGTTTATGTTTTGATATGATAGCCCTTGCACATTGGTAGCTTAATGGTCGTTATCACTTCTTGAATAGACATACCCTACCGAAAATTCCGAAATTTTTTAAAATGTCAAATTTGGGGACAGGAATGCCTAAATGTCAACAAAATGCATATAGTAATTGTCACATTTAATACAAGTCCTGTAAATACACACTAAGCATGCCATGGGTTTGTACATACTATTATGGCAAATTACTACTCCTAAATATCATCTACATCAGACTCGGAATCTGACTGTTGTGCCACCGGCTCTTCTTCAATAGCCGTGTTCTGACATGTCTGTAACCTGCACATGTCCGTGCATTTTAGACCATTGCTGAGGCAAGTACACTTAGGGAGTTCGCATGACCGCACACACTTGCAAGACAGTAGCTGCATAACAGCATCTGGTGCTGGTGAGCCTCGCATCCAGTTGACGGCAAGCTTACCGTCCTCATCTGTCATCCAACCGCAGTCTGTTGGGTTCGCAACAAATGGCTGGCTCTGAAGACTTCTCCTCCAGATCGCAGCCTGGTAGTTTGCACGCAGTGCATGCATGAAGAGGCAGTCCTCACAAGGAGGGAGTTGACTTGACTCTACCTCTCCACGTCTTGCACAGAACAGCTCATACCGAAGCTTGTTTACCTTAGTTGTGTGGGTAGATGGTAGGTACATGTGGCAGGTGATTTCCTGTAGCTTCTCAAAGAGTTCAGGAGACACTTCCCATGAGCGTCCAAGTTCGTGAAAAGCATCCTGGTATGTCTTGTCCATCTTCACCTGCTTGAGTGTCGTCATCTTCCCTCGGCCAGCGAATGCACTGACGGTATCACAGCCTGTAAAGGCATGCATACCAATCAATGAATCACACACGCTGCCTCCCAGTGTGCGGCTCAGTGTGGTGATATCCAGGAATCTTGTCCGGTTCTTCGTCCCGCACTTCTGGAACAGATGGGATGGGATCTTGTGGCACATGCCAAGACACAACACCATGACGTCTGTATCTTCTGCAGTGATGATGACAGACTTGTTCCCAGATTCTGCTGCATGAAGTGCATGGAGAAGAAGGCGTGTGTCTGCTTCTTCTTGAGTTGACTTAAGCTCAGGAGCCTCTTCCCACTGCTCTTTGGTGATCTTGAAGCAGCGCTGCTCACATGTGACATACAGCTCCTTGTCCTTGAGCTTCTCCCTGTGCTGTGGTGCCTTCCATTCTTCTACCAAGAACTTGATAAGACTTGCCTTGTTGGAGGAACTACCGAGTAACTTTCTCCACTGCTGGATGTTGTGCCCAGGTTGAATGTTCTTGAAATGAATTCCTGTGCCTGCACTTCTTTTGGCTCGTTCTGCATCCTTGATGGATGTCTCCTTGTAGATATCAAACACAACATCAATGCGCCTGCTCTTAGCACCTTCATGAACAGCGTGACTCAGTGCTGTACCTGCAAGCTGTGAAAAAGTTTTGTCGTTTCCCTTCAGTTTGTGGACCAGGCTCATCCCATCAATTATGGTAGCAGAGGGCTCGGGTATCACTTCTGCAGGAGAAACATTCCTCTCTAACTCCTTTGCTAGGGCAGCCTTGTTGGTCTTGCGGAGAGACCCATCACCGCTGGCAAGTGCCCAAGGCAAAGGCCCAAGGGGATGAGCCAAGACATCACTCATTTTGAGCTTTCTGTTCTCGGCAACAAGGATCATCTGGCCAAATAGGTTCCTGTCAGCCTTTAAGATAGCCTCCTTGGCATGGTCTTGTGAGCGTGGCTTCATTCTGATGTTAGTGAACGTTCTCAGTTTCGTCTTCGTCATCGTGTCATGAAACTGTATAGTTGGCGTATCGATCTCCAGGCGCTCTTCCTTGAAGGCTTGATATGCATCCTCTCCTATTCTGTAGGCCCCTAGAAGGTCTTTGACAACTTCTGGTGGTGCCATAGTCGCAGTTGACAAACTGACAAGATCTTCTTGCTCTGCATTGAAGGGGTTCAACCAGCTGGTCTCCATCAGTTGAACTAAAGATTGGACATCGGCCTCATCTCTTCTAATCCTGGCCATCTGTAGGTCTGGGTGGCTGAAGTCAGTATACTTTTGGCCTACTACCATAGTCCTGAGCTGCCTTAAGTACCTGCTGCGATACTCCGATGTCAGGTAGTACCTGGCGACAGCTCCGCCTTTCAGGCTGAAGCCTTTTGTGCCCCCTGGTGTCTGGGTGTCTTTGTTGATCGTCTCTTCGATTGTCTGGTCCACAGGGATCCGTCCAAAGGGATTCTTGCTACCGATCTGGACCGAAAAGCCACCTTGCATGAAGTGTTCATGGACCTCTGGGTGTTCAATGGGCAGTCGAGACATCAAGGCATAGTAGTAGGTTAGGAACCGGGCATAGTTCACTTTGTCATAGGCAAAACACCACGGTATCATCTGTCGGATTGCTCCTAGGTGGAGCATCCAGTTGCCTTCTCTGGAGGCTCGAATTAAGTCCAGCATGATCTCAACCATGTCCAGGTATGACATCCAGAATGCTGAGAGGTTGTGTTCATCTCTGAGGGTCTCAAGATAAACTTGGAAAAGCTTCATGATATGTGTGCATGATTCACTCTCCATCAGCTCTTGAAAGAGTCCCTGAGACACATTGCTGTGAAAGCTGTTGATGTCCTTCAGTGTTTCATCTAGATGGTGTATGTCCCTTGAATGGTTTTCTTCTAGCCATGAAAGGAAGCCTTTCCATGCAAGCCTCATCAGTGCTTCATACACGAGCTTGTGTAGTCTCACTGCTCTGTTGTACCTCTTGCCGTTCATCACTCCTGACACTGATCCTTCTGCGATGATACCTGATTCCACACACAGATCTCTAAGACCTGCATCTTGAAACCTCTTTCCTATGGTGGAGATGAGATTACAGATTGTGTGGAAGACGCCCATCCTGATGATAATGTTCTTGAACTTCTCTTGTTTCCAGATAACTTCGGCAGCTTTGGCATAGAGTGCTTGATCAAACACGCACACAATCTTGTTAAGCTGTAAGGACTGCATGATAGCATGCGTTTGTTCCAAGATTTCATTAACGGTGGACATTTCTGTTGCGGGAGCATTGATAGTGGGCAGGTAGCTTACAGTGTCCTGAACCACTGCAATGTCTCTGCGCATTTTGATGTTGAACCCAGTCCAACTGCTGATGGACTGGTCCTCATGGTCTGACATTCGAGTAAGAAGCCAGATATGGTTCTTTGTCTTTGAATCCTGGACTTCCTTGGTAGTGTCGACATACGCAGTCTCAATCCTAGGTGGCCCTGCCCGCCGCCCAACATTGTATATTGGCAGCATTGATGATGTCTGAGTGATGCTTCTTATCTTGGACTTGGTAATCTCTGGCAGGACTTTCTCTGGCACAGAGCCTGCAACCTTGGACTGGACAGCAATGCCATTGACTCAATGAGAAGTACCTGCTCCACTTAGGGTCTCTTCAAGTCGGTCAATGTTATCCCAGGCCAGGGTTGTGAACACACCAGGGTAGATGTTTGCTGGCAGTGGAATGTCATCCTTTGAGCATTCCAGCTTCTGGATACAAAGGGCTGTATCGATCTCCTCAAACATTGAGTAAGACACACAGTGACCAAGACGATTCAGAGTTCGGATCAGTTCTGTGTTTCCTGTCAAAGACTTTACAGCATTGGTCAGCAGTATGTGCTTGGGTGGTTTTGTCTTGCCACTGGTAACAGCAAAGACCAAGTCACTGCCAAAGGAAGTGGCAAGACGTTGAGCTCTTTCAGAGGGAGTTTCACACTCACACTCTCCTGTCAGCAGGGTGTGCAGGAATTGAGTGACTGCTGCAGGAATGACATTCTGATCTGTATCGGGAGGCCATGGCTGACTCACATCTTGTTTATTGATCTCATTCCTCAGCTGCATTCCTGCTTTGGTTAAGACATCTTCAGAGTTAGCTGCTCTTGCTTCTTGCAGGTCTTTTGCCATTTTGTGTGCTTGCCGGGCAAGGTCGTCCATTGAGAGGCTGCGTGGATAGATTAGAAGCTTTCCATTCTCATCTGGGACAAAGCGTAGTGATTCTCCAAACTCGGTTTCAATCTTTCGGCGAACATGTTTCTTTGTCGCTGGTTTCAGTTGGATAATACCACGGGACATCATGGATCTCTCAAGCCTAGATGTGAGGTTTGTCATAGGCAGTACCTCTGGGTTGGGGAATAATTTGGTCCTTATATACAAGCAGAGTTCCTCGAGGGCTTCTGTCTCAACCTCTTCGTAGCGTGCTTCCTCGCTTTCTTCCTGATTTTCACCTGCACCCGACCTGGCGGCCGCTGGGAAATCATCTTTTGTGAAGAGTTTGTAGCACGACTTGTGGTAGTGACCCTCTGCAGCAACAAGGTCTCTGCTAACTAAACCAAGGATTCTCTGGTTGAGTTTCCTTATTGCTGCTCTGCGAATCTTCTCATCTGCTCGTAGCTCAACACACTGTATGAGTGGCTCCCTTGTCTTTGTTGTTTTTATGTACTTGCTTGACTTCTCGCAGAAGATACATCCTTTGGCATACACCCTGCTAGTACTAGGGGCATCCCTTGATGCCCTCCTCCTGGGGTCGACGCTTGCTGATTCTATCTTGACACCCTTGGCAAGGATAGAATCCAGTGACTTCTTCATTGTAAAGAGACTACGACATTTACGGTGATAATGTATGTGTGGTATTCCTCCTTCTTCAAGGCCCTTGGCTGCTTCCAGGACTGGATCATGCTGCCTGATTTCTGCAGCCCTGAGCAATGTGTTCCAGGAGTCCAAATCCTGTGGTGACACCAGAGCATCGCTGTCATCATCAGAGCAGTGGATGATACAGTCGATCCGTGCTCTCTTCCTCGCAGACGGTTCCATCCTGCCGTCAAACAGTCGACACACACCTGCAAAAAATATCACCATTAAACCATGAACAAACAAACACATTACATGGAAACCACTCTACATATGTTTGCTCCTTCCAATAATAAATTATCCCCAAAATATAACCAAAAATCCCCAAATATGAAATAAACCCCTAAATATGGAGAAACTTGAAATACACATCGGAATAATTCTTGTAGAGAATCAAATAAGCTACAAGAGCTGTTAGAATATATTTTTCAATGTTCCCCATATTTAAGGATTTATTCTAGATTTAGAGGAAAATACCCAAAATATAGAGTATATTCCGAAATATGAGGAAATTTGAAAAATACCTAGGAACAACTCTGGTAGAGAATATAATTCTACATAGGTGTTCAAAGTTTCGCGATGATTGTGTGATGGATTTTAAAGAAAATGAGGAAAACGCCGAGCGTCACGCTAAAAATCTTTATTTTTGGGTAGCGCCCCTATTGCATCAAAAAAATTAGACTAAGCTACCAGTGCGAGAAGGCTATCATATCTTAATGTACTTACAGTCACTCTATAAACATTTTAGTACCATTCGTGTTTAGTCACCCCAGGTGGTACCGATATCTGGCCTGGCTCATGGACTATTAGCCCCCCTTGCTAAATCCTACCTCTTGCAATTTTATAATCAGGTGTGGATCCGTCATCAATTTCCTACCTCATGGAAACATGCTATTGTCGTCCCAATTGCAAAACCTGGAAAAGACCCGAGCTTGCCCTCGAGTTATAGACCAATATCCCTCACCAGTTGTCTTTGTAAACTAATGGAGAAATTGGTCAATACTAGACTCACTTGGTTCCTCCGTCAAAACACTATTCTCACTCCGACCCAATTTGGCTCTCAGAAAGATCGATCTACTCTGGACTCGCTTACGTTATTAGAATCTCATATCAAGCGTGGCTTTGAAAGTAAGTCCATCACCGTCGCCGTTTTCTTTGACATCCAGAAGGCATATGATACCACGTGGCGGCGTCCCATCCTGCAACTACTTCATGATAGTGGTGCCCGTGGCCATCTACCTTTTTTTTATTTCCAACTTTCTTTCTGATCGAACATTCCAGACTCGAGTGGAGGGAATCCTTTCTAATGTCTTTCCACTCGTCAATGGTGTTCCCCAGTGCAGCGTTCTCAGCAGCAAACTTTTTGCCGCGGCCATAAATAAAGTCATTCAACAATTGCTGCCGGAAGTCCATGGCAGCCTGTACGTTGATGATTTTACCATCTATTGCACTGCCCGTACCCTCAGACATGCTCAACGTATACTCAACATCTCCATCCAACGGGTGATCGCCTGGACATCTTCAGTTGGCTTTCAGTTTTCGGCTGAGAAAACTAAGGCAATAGTCTTCTATCGAGACAAACGCTGGCTCCGTGGCCAGTCAATATCGCGACCCTCTCCGATTTCTTTCTATCCCAGTGTTAAATTCTTAGGCGTAATCTTTGACCAACATCTCAACTGGAGAGACCATGTTCAGTATACTAAAGGTAAAGGCCTTCGTGCTCTCAACCTCCTCAGAAAACTATCCCATACCACTTGGGGTGCCAGACGTACCACTATGTTGATGCTCTACAAGGCGGTGGTTCTTTCCATCCTCGACTACGGCTGCCCCATTTATGGGTCGGCCTCTGCTTCCGTTTTGAAGATGTTGGACCCTGTTCATACGCAGGGTATGCGTCTCTGTACTGGAGCTTTCCGTTCCTCCCCAAATACCTCCGTCTTAGCTGAGAGTGGCGAGCCCCCGCTCTCCCTCCATCGCGATTTAGTTACTATGCGCCGTGCATTAAAAATTAAACATAGTGACTCTCCCACTAATTCCCTTTTCAGTGATATCTTCATTCCCAATCCGTGTCCATCTTCCCCCTCCTTTCCGATTCGTGCTACAATTCTCCTCAACTCTCTTGACTTTCACATTGCTGTTTTGCCGCCTGTTGTCTCCCCTTCCCCCCCATGGGTTATCTCTCTCCCCAATGTTTGCACTCACCTCTCCTTCCTCTCTAAGAGATATCCTTTTGTCCCTAGCCATCACTGCCAACACGCACTCGAACACATACGTCGTAAAGGCCCCCATTTTGCCATCTTCACTGACGGGTCTAAGACTGACTCTGGGGTGGGCCTCGCTGCTGTGTCCTCTACTAAGCTCCTTCAGTTTTCTCTCCCGCCCCAAGCCTCTATCTTTACTGCTGAACTTTTAGCTATCCAATCTGCTATTGACATTATACGTGACTCTCCTCAACAGCCCTTTATAATTTACAGTGACTCTCGTAGTGCCCTCGAAGCGCTCCGTGCTTATTCGTCCTCCCACGTAATAGTTTTAGCCATAAAACACGCTCTCCACGAGATGAGCCTACGTGGATTCCAGGTCCAGTTATGTTGGATTCCTGCTCACATCGGTGTCCGTGGCAATGAAGACGCCGATGCTGCGGCTAAGAATGCTATTTTAATGATCCCTCGCCAGCCCCACCTTCCGTTAGGTGATTGGCTGTCCTTACTCAAGCCTTCTATTCTTTGCACGTGGCAATCTCATTGGGATGCTCTACCCTGCAATAATAAACTCCGTGCAATCAAACCTTCTGTCCGTCCTTGGCCCTCGTCTTCCAGGTCTCACAGGTGTGAGGAAGTTTTACTAACTAGACTTAGGATAGGCCATTCCAGGCTGACTCACGGTTATTTGATGTCCACTCCCCGCACTCCGCCCCCTACCTGCTCCTCCTGTCATTCCCCTCTAACTGTTCGCCACGTCTTTGACTGCCCAGATACTGCCCGTCTGTGTACGGTTTGTTTTGGTACTAAATCATTCACTGACCTTTTATCCGATTCTCCGTCATTTTCCTTCCCCCCTATCGTCCGTTTTTTGCGTCGCCTTAAGCTCCTTTCAGTAATCTGATCCAATCCTTCGGGCCAGACCTATGAGAGTTCCGTATGGAGCTCAGGGGTCTGGTTAATCTGCTCTACATAACTAACTAACTAACTGATAATGCTCATTTTCACTCGATACCGTACATTTTATTAGTAATTGAGGTAGGTTATTGTTGTATTAGGCACTGATTATTCGTTATCACAGGTGTTTATTATACTTTGGCCATCAAATATTAGGTCTTGTGTCACTTTCACTTAGTTATATGATTTGTAAACATTTTATATACAATTTATTGTCTTTTTTCACTGATTTATATATTTCTATGGGTTCTAATCACATGAATGTCACTTGGTATATACATATGTGTCACTTTCACATATTATTATGGTGTAATTGTATTTGTATCAATTTTCTCATAATACATGACTTTTGTATTACAATAAATTGGTTTTCTTCCACTTTTTGCCTATATATAATTATAGTGTACATACAGGTATTGTCATTTTATTTGGCAATTTCAGTATGATTATTAGAACTCCAGCTTGGAGTGGTAATCAAAGAAGCACTTGTTACGACTGGGGTTCAAATATATCAGGGCTCTTATTCATTGGACTAGTAATGGCATAAATGTTACAACGGAAAGCGCTAGCTCCAACCTCTGAAGTATATTCCCAGTGAACAAAGAACACAAATACTCTACAGAGTTCTATATGCAATAATAGGCTATCAAACTCTCAATAAATGTGCGTCTACTCTAGGCTTAATGTTATGTGAAAACAGCCTATTACTACCTATAACCGAAGGTGCTTGGTTATGGTATGCAAAGTAAGGTGGTAAGAGAAGTTACAGCTTACGTTACTTTAATCAATAAATGTCTGGCACTCCTGCATGAAAGAAAGTGCACTAAAGTCCTTCAACACTAACAAGGAATCTTCTTTAAATGTTAGATGCTATAAAGATGCTCGTATCGGAAATGGAACCCAAAAAGGCAGGCAGTGGAACAATGCTCGTGCAGGCTATGCACACAAAAAGGCAGAATATATAATGCCGTCGGAGCCAAGAATATCCTAAACACTACAACACTAATAATAATCGCCACGACAATACAGTACTCCTATCAACAAAAAGAGCCTAAGTCGTTTGTGTCTCAATACATCAAACTAGGCTGCGAAATGCTTGTGTAATCATAAATGGGTATGCATAAAAAGAGTAATTAGGTTAATATACTTAATGTCTACTGTGACTGATAAAGTCTAGCTAGAGTCAATGATACGAGATACTGGTGCGCATGGCATGCTGCATAGCCTAGTGCAAATCTCAAGTCTGTGCGTCAAATATTACGTTATAATGAAGGGTAGCTCTCTTGAGAAACCTTAATACCGAAGTATTAAGCGTTCTCCTGGCGTACCTCAAAGACAAACAATCGTGACTAGAACTGCAGAATGGTATAGGCAAAAAAAAACTAATTCGTGCATGCTCTACTCTCAATGGCACACAGACTAAAATTTACTCAATCAACTCCAGTTCTCAGGTATGTCGTGCCGCTTTTAACTGAAGCCAGCACTCATAGGAAACAATACCTATAATATCAGACTCCCAGTCTAGCATTATCTAATCCAGCAGAACACTAATAACTAAAGCAAGCAGTACTAAACAATATAAATGCCAACCAATGCTTCGTGATCCACTTATCTTAACAACTAACATACATAGGCTATATCAGACCTTAACACACAATACAACTGGCCAGCATGAAGCTGATTTTGCAGAGTTAACCAGAGGGGGTATAATATTAATAAAAGGTGGTGAAAGATATGGAAAATGAGAGAGATAGGCAGAGGAAAAGATTCTCAGGTACGGAGCGGGGACAGATGGCAAGGGAAAAAAAAAGATGGGTGTGTTCTAGAAACCAGATCTGAGGGAGAGAGTGGCGAGGAACCAGTATATATACTCGCACTAGCTCGAGCCGCGTGGGAAAACAGCGGTTACAAGTGATCTAGCCACTAACAAGAGCTCGCAGCATGGTAAGGGCCTCTCTCCACCAACCCCCGCGAGGCAGCCAGCAGTGACGTCATCGAGTGGGACAAAAAACACTGCGCGCCCCCTCTCACTCTGTTCTACTCCCTCTCTCTCTCCCAGATCCTATCATTACTAGTTAATGATAAAACATATACTTTACAATTAAATATATAAAGCCTTGACATGGGCGAAAACAAAGAGCCTTTCTGGACTGCCCATGACACGAGCTTTCATATGAAATAAAGCACACTCTAATACATAAACTGTAGCCCCATCCACTGCCCTGGCGATCCTAGTGAGTCACTGTAGGACAAGCCATGCGGTTCTAACGGAGTGGTCAACGTCACACCCCCCCCCAAGATTTTTCTCAGAGGCCCCAAGGCTCACAAAAATCTGATGGTTAGAACCCATGCTATATCTCCACTTCCCATCACCCAGCGGCAGTAAAATATCTGGCACAGTTCTTCAACAAAACATTTATTCAAAATTATAACCCTCCCAACACAATAGGTTAAATTATATGTAGTTATGCTCCTCAAGAGCGAGCTTCTCTAGCCCAGCATTCTGAGAGGAGTGCAACTCAGAATTACTGCTATAACATACTGAAAAAATTCAACTATCATTTTTTTTTTTTATGTTTATAATTTGTTTATTTCGGCTGCACTATAGGGGCAAGCCTAGTTTTTTCTTCTATACCAAACGCTCAACTCCTGCTTTACGACCCAATACGCTGGGCTACAACCGCGAGCCAACAAGCACCAAGCGCAAAATACTATTCAAACTAAAGCAGGAGGCTACCCGTGTGTCATTCTACCCAGGATCATATACCCTTGAACGACCATCTGCAACCACGTTGTCACAACCGGCAATATGGCGTATGTCCAGGTTATATACCAATAACCTTAGTGACCACCTGGTCAGCCTCATATTCCGATTGTGAAACTGGTCCAAGAACTTGAGAGGGTGATGATCTGGGTAAACTACAACGACCGGACCATAGGCTGGAACACAGACCTCGAAATGCCTCAGAGCAAGTACAACCGCCAGCAGCTCCTCCTCGACAACAGAGCAGCTCCCCTGGGCCGAATTGTACTTCTCCGAGCAGAAACTAACAGGATGCTCCAGCCCATCATCGTCCTTTTCCACAAGGACGGCACCAGCCCCCACACCACTAGCCTCCGTTGCTAGTTGGAAAGGTAGGCTAAAGTCAGGGGCCCTGAGGATCGGATGAGTGCACAACAGGTGTTTTACTTCTCTAAACACCTTCTCACACTCAGGCGCCCAATTGAACTTCTTATCCTTCCAGTTATCCTCCACCTGAGCTTGACTGTCCCTTTCTCCTTCTCCACCTTGACTGCTAAACGTCATCACAGGCACAGTGAGAGGCTCAGGGGAGTGCCTCCCATACTCCTTCATGGGATTAACATGACATAACTGATTGCGCTTCCGTCTGTCTGGAGTGGCTACCAAGTAATCCAGGTCTGATAGCTCCTCCACCACCCTATAAGGACCAGTGTACTTCGCGGATAAGGGGTGACCTACAAGGGGCAGTAGAATCAACACCTCCTGACCCACGTGAAACTCCCTGAGTTCAACCTTGAGGTCGTACCTGTCCTTCATGAGGGCCTGAGAGCTAGTCAAATTACGGCCAGCCAACTCCAGACTGCGCAACATCCGTTCTCGACTGTTGAGGACACACTTGAGCATAGAACAAGGTTTTTCTGCGCCCTCCCATACTTCTTCAACCATATGGAGAGGCCCTCTGACACGGTGTCCAAAGACGAGCTCATTAGGGCTGAATCCCAAACTTTCCCCAGGTACCTCCCGTGCAGTAAACAAAACCACATGAATCTCCTGCGGGTAACCATACCGGGAATAATACACTAGCAAGCCTCGGACCACCGTCTTCGCTGACCCATTTCTCATAGGGTACGCGTCAGGGTACCTCGTTGCTACATCTCTCGACTGTGCAACACTGTCCTCCTTCAACTCGACAGCACCGGTACCACATTCAAGAACCTCCAGGTCTTCCAATTGCAACTTACAAATGTCCGAAGGAGCAAGCCTATCCAAGTGTTTGCGAAACAACTCATGCCCCCCTCCTACATTAAGTTTGGCCTCCCGTTGCTCTCTCTCTGCATACCGTTGCTGTCTCATCGTCTTTTTAAGCCCATCCACTGCCTTCTCAGGAACAGTTAATGGGTCTTCTCTAGACTCGAAATGTGGTCCTAATAATGAGTCCCCGAGAATGTCCGCTGATACTAAACTCTCAACCGCATCAACTTTCAACCCCTTCTCGGTCCCCTTCCTCCGCTGATCTAAAGATTGTTGACCAGAATGTGACTCCCTGGATGCAGGATCTTCGGTGGCAACACACGCCATAGGCTGCCCCGGACACTTCTCAACCCACTCCTGCTCCTCCCTACTCACGTCGGCCGGCTTCTCGGCAACGACCAAGGGTGGAGCCTCAGAAGTAGGTCCCGCAAAGTCGTTGCCGAGAAGGAGGTCGACGCCCCCAACAGGTAACTTCTCCACAATCCCTACATCCAGGTCACGAGTCACACCATCAACTTCCACCTTCATTCTCACAAGCGGGTATGACCTTGTCGCATTAACTCCCTGAACCACAATCACCCGCGCCGTATTAACAGGTTTACCAGTGAAATTTCTCAACAGTGTTTGCGATGCCCCAGTGTCACGCAAAATTCTCACCTCATGTCTTCTACCCCCCCACTCCACACAACCGAGTCCCCTGTGGTCACTAAAGGCATCACGGACAGGGAATAAGCCTTCCAGATCCTTCTGCACTGGCAGTGTATTTACCTCGGAAGAAATGCCTCTAACAAACTCCGATGTCCTCTTGAACACTCCAATGCCGTGAGCAAAAGACACGGCTGCCGGAGGAGGTCGACTAGGGCACTCATTTGCCTTATGACCCTCCTGGTGGCAACTAAAACACATAAATTTCGGTTTCGGCTTATACTGTGATGTAAAAGGCCCCTGACTTTTCACATACGGTGTGGTGTAAGGTTTGGATTCAGTTTTAGTTTCATGGCTCTTCTGTTTAAATGTGTCATTGTTCCGGGGAGGGGGAGGATAACGGTCCTTAGCACTTACATCGTACTTCTGTGAGGACCCGCAACCCCGAATCAACGACAGCCGTCGATCAGCCATTTCTGCTGCTTCGACTAGAGTTCTTGGGTTTTTCTCCTTCAAGTTCAAAGTTAGATCACCGCCCGTACTCTTAAAGAACTGCTCCAACATCATTAACTGCTTAATTTCATCAAATGTTGTGACCTTCTCAGATCGGAGCCAGTTTTCCATAGCATCGGACAAGTCCCGGGCGTGTTCCAAAAAGGTGCTATCTCTTCCCTTAGTTACACCCCGGAACTTCAAACGGTACGTTTCTGGTTGCAATTCGTAAGCCCTCAGGACAGCCTCCTTGAGATCCTCGTACACAATACATAACTCCAAAGGTAACGCATCGTAGGCTTTAACCTCTGAAGTGCGCACGGGGGTAAATGAAAACCTCCCCCTGTGCTGACGTATTTGAGGTTTTTCGTCACTAAAATATTCATTGTACCATTAATAGCATTAATAATTATCCATATGCGCCTATTATGGGTTGATTATAAAGGTATTAACCTGAAACAACAATAAAACGAGTGAAAACAGCGTTTGGATGGTCAAAATCGGAGATATAGCCCGCGAGTTGTATAATCTATGGGTGAGGCAAACTCCTTTCCCGCCAATTTCCCCCAAGGCCACTGAGACACAGTCGATCGATACTCTCTCTCTCTCTCTTGCACTCGATGGCCATCAGTGATGACAACACCCTGCTTGCAACTCGCTAATGTTAGCACGAAAATATACCTCAGAATAAGGGAATAATAGGGAAAATAGGTGATAACTGAGGAATAGGAGGAAAGTGGGGAAGGAGGGGAGGTAGAGGACTGAGATTTTGCATGGCCCAGGGGCCAAAAAAAAAAAAAAAAATAAATAAAAATAATTTTTTTTTTCGATGTAAAAAGTTGATTTTTAGTTTTACTTACTCCAGAGAGTCTTCCCGCAGTCCGCCGGCCGAACTCTAAAGAGTCTTCCCGCAGTTCCCGGGTTAAGACCCTTGCCTATTAATCTAGAGGATACAAGTGCTGCCCATTTATTCTCTGGCCACTGGTGTTCCTGGCACTTCTTCTCAAAGCGTGTGAAAAATTCTGTTACACCACTCTCATCAAACACCGGAACCAGTTTCAATAAGTGCGAGAGAGATTGATCATGAGCACGGTTACCAGCCCCAAGTCGCTGTCCCGTTGTCTCTACTCGCGACTTCTCTACGTCCCTGTCGGCACAGTACTTAGTCGACTCAGCTTGGATTTTTGCTAGCTCTATTTGCTGCTGAAGCTCACCTGCCCTTTGTTGCTGGTGACTTTTTCTCTCTTCTATCTTGGCTAATTCTATTTGCTGCTGAATCTTAGCTAATTCGAGCTGAAGCAATAATTCTGGAGTTAACCCTTGAGGAGGTGAAGGTGCTACAATGTTTGAAATTACTGGTGGTCCCCCCAGGGGCAACCCACCCTGCCAGTCACCACCCAACTGCGGAAGCGTACCCGGGGTCGGCAAACCACTGGGATGGCTGGGAGTCGAGTGTAGGGGAAGCATGGCCGAAGGGCTCTGAGCACTCAACCCATCTCGCTCACCAGTCACCCTGCCCAGTACACACGTTATCAAGTTATCCCTGGTCATGCCGCTAGTACCCGCATGACCGATAGCTGTGGCCAGGCATTGAAGACCGTACCGCTCCATACCCTCCAACCGCTCGGCAGTAACAGGCCATTGCAAAAATATCCTAGCATCCTCCTCACAGTTCACCCGATTAACCCTTTCATCATACTGCTGTTCCTCAGTCTCGACATTACGTACTGTGTCTCCATTCTCCTCTGATCCGGTATAAGACATGATGCTCACAAAAATTTCTCACCACATTATTCAGAAAAGAAGCACCCCAAACTCTTATACCTCAATATACACACAAAAATTCTCAGAAATACTCAAGGGCTATACTATGTTGCAAAAAAAAATTATTCTTGCTGATCCCCGCAAAATATTCTCCAAAACAACAAATGTTCCCTGCTAATAAATGTAGGTTCACCAAATCCTAGGTAAGGTCGCCATTTGTTACGACTGGGGTTCAAATATATCAGGGCTCTTATTCATTGGACTAGTAATGGCATAAATGTTACAACGGAAAGCGCTAGCTCCAACCTCTGAAGTATATTCCCAGTGAACAAAGAACACAAATACTCTACAGAGTTCTATATGCAATAATAGGCTATCAAACTCTCAATAAATGTGCGTCTACTCTAGGCTTAATGTTATGTGAAAACAGCCTATTACTACCTATAACCGAAGGTGCTTGGTTATGGTATGCAAAGTAAGGTGGTAAGAGAAGTTACAGCTTACGTTACTTTAATCAATAAATGTCTGGCACTCCTGCATGAAAGAAAGTGCACTAAAGTCCTTCAACACTAACAAGGAATCTTCTTTAAATGTTAGATGCTATAAAGATGCTCGTATCGGAAATGGAACCCAAAAAGGCAGGCAGTGGAACAATGCTCGTGCAGGCTATGCACACAAAAAGGCAGAATATATAATGCCGTCGGAGCCAAGAATATCCTAAACACTACAACACTAATAATAATCGCCACGACAATACAGTACTCCTATCAACAAAAAGAGCCTAAGTCGTTTGTGTCTCAATACATCAAACTAGGCTGCGAAATGCTTGTGTAATCATAAATGGGTATGCATAAAAAGAGTAATTAGGTTAATATATTTAATGTCTACTGTGACTGATAAAGTCTAGCTAGAGTCAATGATACGAGATACTGGTGCGCATGGCATGCTGCATAGCCTAGTGCAAATCTCAAGTCTGTGTGTCAAATATTACGTTATAATGAAGGGTAGCTCTCTTGAGAAACCTTAATACCGAAGTATTAAGCGTTCTCCTGGCGTACCTCAAAGACAAACAATCGAGACTAGAACAGTGCAGAATGGTATAGGCAAAAAAAAAAACTCATTCGTGCATGCTCTACTCTCAATGGCACACAGACTAGAATTTACTCAATCAACTCCAGTTCTCAGGTATGTCGTGCCGCTTTTAACTGAAGCCAGCACTCATAGGAAACAATACCTATAATATCAGACTCCCAGTCTAGCATTATCTAATCCAGCAGAACACTAATAACTAAAGGAAGCAGTACTAAACAATATAAATGCCAACCAATGCTTCGTGATCCACTTATCTTAACAACTAACATACATAGGCTATATCAGACCTTAACACACAATACAACTGGCCAGCATGAAGCTGATTTTGCAGAGTTAACCAGAGGGGGTATAATATTAATAAAAGGTGGTGAAAGATATGGAAAATGAGAGAGATAGGCAGAGGAAAAGATTCTCAGGTACGGAGCGGGGACAGATAGCAAGGGAAAAAAAAGATGGGTGTGTTCTAGAAACCAGATCTGAGGGAGAGAGTGGCGAGGAACCAGTATATATACTCGCACTAGCTCGAGCCACGTGGGAAAACACGTGGTTACAAGTGATCTAGCCACTAACAAGAGTTCGCAGCATGGTAAGGGCCTCTCTCCACCAACCCCCGCGAGGCAGCCAGCAGTGACGTCATCGAGCGGGACAAAAAACACTGCGCGCCCCCTCTCACTCTGTTCTACTCCCTCTCTCTCTCCCAGATCCTATCATTACTAGTTAATGATAAAACATATACTTTACAATTAAATATATAAAGCCTTGACATGGGCGAAAACAAAGAGCCTTTCTGGACTGCCCATGACACAAGCTTTCATATGAAATAAAGCACACTCTAATACATAAACTGTAGCCCCATCCACTGCCCTGGCGATCCTAGTGAGTCACTGTAGGACAAGCCATGCGGTTCTAACGGAGTGGTCAACGTCACACACTCTAAAGCACAGAGTGCCACCTTGCACTCCACACACTCCATGGTTGACTTTTTACCTGGCCTCGGCCTCACCCTGCTGTTGTAGCAGACATGGCACCGCTTCTGTTGTGTTCTTCCTGATTCATTCTGAGGCAGGGAACCAAGCCTGTGCCTAATCAAGTATTGAGCACACTGCAAGCGGTCAATAACGGCGGGCCCAGGATGTGCCACTGCCCTCTGTGGCGTAGCATACTTTTCCAGGAGCTCCGTCAACACCTGCTTTTGGAACCTCCGCAGGCTTTGGAACTTCATGGGTGTGTTCACATTCCGAAGCTTGTATATATTGTAGGCATTCAGAACTGACATGTCCACCATATGCAGAAAGAACTTTTTGTACCATCTGCACGAGGTACGCAGGCAGTCAATGAAGCCTATCTGCATGTCGGACTTGTCCACCAGCCTCATGTTGATGTTGTAGTCCTGGACAGCATCGGGCTTGGTCACCATGGCCTGGGTGCGGCGATCCACCTTGCCAGTCTCCACCATTTCCCCCTTGTGGATGGTGGTCAGGAGGTTGACCTTCCGCTGGTCATGCCAGTGGATAGCCAGAATGGGCCCCGACTTCTTCTTGAACACATCACCTTTTTTGGTCTTTGGAGGGAAAGGTGGCATGCCCTTCCTTTTCCTTCGTACTGTGCCTACAGTCCCCATCTTGCGCTCATGCAGGTACTGTGAGAGAGTGGGGGACGTGTAATAATTGTCCGTGTAGAGGACGTGATTCTTGTGAAAGTAGCGGTCCATCATGGCTTGCACCACTGCTCCGCCAAAGCCAATGAGGGGGTCCACAAGCAAGTCCCCTTCCTTCCCGCTGTAGACCAGGAAGTCCAGGACATAGCCAGTTTGGCAGTCGCACAGCACAAAGAATTTTATGCCAAAGCGATGTCTTTTTGAGGGGATGTACTGCCGGAAGCTGAATTTTCCCCGGAACAGCACAAGAGACTCGTCAATGACGACCTTGCGGAAGGGCTTGAAGTAGGAGGTGAAGCGTTCTCGCATCATCTCGTACAACGTCCTAATCTTCCACAGCTTGTCTGGGAGGTGGACGTCAAGGTTGGTGACAAGATGGAGCGCTGCGAGGATATCAAGGTACCGGTCGCGAGACATATATTTCCCGAAGGCAGGGGTGGATATCAGATCATTGGTGATCCAATAGTCAGGCAACCTATGCTTCTTGACATGAGGCATTAGCATGGTGAGTGCCAGGAACACCATGAACTCTTTATGAGTCACTGGGGTCCACTGCCTCATGTGGCCCTTGGTCACCTTGCCCCAAAAGTGGACCTGGAATTGGTGCTGCTTATTTGTCTCTTTGACAACATAGCCTACCACCTCCTCATCAAAGAAGGCCTCAAATAGTTCGTGTGGTGGAGCATTGGGGCCTGCAGGAAAATTGGGGGTAATGCCTGAACCCTCCAGTACCTCATCAAAAGCTGGCACATCAGGGTTGTATCCATCCTCATCAACTACGTCTTGCCACTGAAAAACGTAGAATGGGTCTTGTCTACGCTGACGAGGAGCTCCAGCTGGTGGCCCAGCACGCCCACGGCCAACTCGGGAGGCACGCGCCCTAGGGCGGCCAGGGCGTCGGCCAGGGCGGCGGGCAGCACGACGCCGGGCCAAGCAGATGGGTCGAGGGTCGTCGATGTCCATATAGTCATCGTCAGAGTGGTCATCTTGCCCTGACGGTGGACCTATGTAATCATGGCCAGAGTCTTCAGAGAGGTGCCCTTCATCATCAGTGGCCCCCACATAATCTGGCGGGGAACCAGTGATGCGTGGGCGGCGTGCGGGTGAGCGAGGTGAGGAAGGAGTGGCAGGTGAGGCTGTGTCCCCCCGAGGTCCTGGGCTCCTTGGCCTGCGACGAGTGACAGGAAGCAATGTTTCACTGTCACTAGGCCCAGGTATTGGTGATGCGAGCTCAAAGACTTCTTCAGGAAGACATGTTGAAGGCGGGAGAGGTGGGGAGGACCGTGGGGAAAGTTGCGGGGACGTATGGCTGGGGCCGGCCGGGGTGGACGCCGCGGGAGCCTCGAACAAAACTCTCTTACTTTTCTTAATTTTTTTGGTATATTTCCTACCTTTCCCCTTTTCGGCAGCAGTATGTCTCCTGTCGGGGGACCTAGGAGGCAAATAGGCCGAAAGTGGGGGGTCCTCAACCCTTGGCAATGGTGGGGGTGGTGGGGAAGAATGCGGGGCATCCGGGTCATCTTGGGTGGCGTGGGTAGATAAGGGAGACAATGGCGGACGAGAAGGGTCACCACGCTGACCCTCACTCACAGCCTCATCCTCACCAAGTAGTTTTGCTTGTTCCCTAGCTGCTGCGGCCGCCTTTTCAAGTATTTTCTGCTTATACAAATGTAGCTGTAAACGATGTAAACGTTGTAAACGCTGTAAACGATGGTGAAATAAACATTCAAGGTTTCAACATGGTTAGGAATGATCGCAATAGGCATGGGGGAGGAGTATGTCTGTATGTAAAAAACAACCTCACACACACAACCAGGACCGACCTCCATGTAGAAAATCACGAAGCTCTGTGGATCGATCTACGCCTGCCGAGGACAAGACCCATCACAATTGGGGTATGCTATAGGCCACCAGACGACACACAATTCGTGACCAAATTTGAACGAACGTTGTCATCGCTAGACCCTCGGAATGAATCCATCATACTAGGGGATTTTAATCTGTGTTACAAACAACGAAATGATAGGCTTGTACGAGAATATAGGCATATACTGACAATGCACAATCATAAACAACTCATCACAACCCCCACACGTATCTCTGAGAACACTGCCACAATAATAGACCACATAAACTGTAACAGAGAGGACAAAATATCCCAATCAGGGGTTATACAGACTGGGATAAGTGATCACTTCGTCACATATTGCACACGAAAAACCACAAAAATTACCCTAGAGAATCACAAGATTATCAAAACAAGGTCACTCAGAAACTACAATAAAGAAACATTTCTGGACATTTTATGGAATACAGACTGGTCTCCAGTGTTTGGAAGTACAAACGTTAATGACGCATGGGTTGGCTTCAGAACCATCATCACAAACATTCTAGACGAAATAGCTCCTCTGAAAGACATACGAATTAAAGCAAGGTCAGACCCATGGATCAACAATGACATACTACACCATCTGGAACACAGAGACAATCTGTTAAAAAGGCTAGCGAAACATAGACAGGATCAAGGTCTGAAACATGAGTTCAACAGGGCCAGGAATAAACTAAGTAGGAAAATAAAATCAGCGAAAACTAATTATTTTCACAATAAGGCAGAGGAATATCAGAATAACCCAAAGAAACTATGGAGGCACCTAAAAACAACAGGCTACAGCAACAAGACAAGGGATTCGTCTAACACTAATATTGCTCTCACCATTAATGATCAGATTTGCCACGATAAACGACAAATTTCAACCTACTTCAACTCCTTCTTCACCTCCATAGCAAACACACTTGCACAGAACCTACCTCAACCTCTCAATAAATACACGACAACAACGGCCACCTTTCGAAATTTCTACAGAGATAAAGACATACACCCAAACACATTTGGATTGCAAAATGTTACACCAAAATACACTTTTGACGAGCTGTCTAACCTAAATGTACATAAAAGCACAGGACCAGACAAAATTCCTGCCAAATTTCTACGAGATGGAGCCATTGGTATAGCAGGCCCCCTAACTCACATCATCAACTTGTCAATTAACACCAACACTGTACCTGCTGAACTGAAGGAAGCTATTGTAACCCCTCTATTCAAGAAAGGAAATAAACTAGAAGTTGGTAACTACAGACCAGTTAGCATATTATGTATTGTATCTAAAATCCTTGAAAGAGCGGTATACACCCAAATTGAACACTACCTCAAACAAAATGATCTATTCTATAAGTTTCAATCAGGTTTCAGATGCATGTACTCGACAGACTCCTGTCTCATCCACTTAACGGATCACATTCGTAAAGAAATGTCTAAAGGTAACTACACCGGTATGGTTCTTCTTGATCTACAAAAAGCGTTTGACACAGTAGACCATGATATCCTATGTAATAAACTACAAGCAATGGGCATAGGATCTGTGAACTGGTTTAAATCTTATCTTAGTGGTAGAACCCAAAGAGTCAAAATTGATGATAATATATCTGATCCTATGCCAATTAACTGTGGGGTCCCGCAGGGAAGCATCCTTGGTCCCTTACTCTTTCTCTGTTATGTGAACGACATGGAACTGAGCGTCTCATGTAAATTATTACTGTATGCAGACGACAGCGTGCTCCTGGTTTCAGGAAAAGACCCAATAAGTATTGCCGCTTCACTTTCCAAAGAACTAGAATCATGTAGTGAATGGCTAGTGGACAATAGACTATCTCTTCACCTGGGCAAGACGGAAGCCATCTTATGTGGAACAAAACGCAAACTGAAAGACATTGTGGGCTTCTCGGTCAACTGTAATGATATTCCTATAACAACAGTGTCACAAGTTAAATATCTCGGACTAAAACTGGACGCGAGTTTGTCAGGTGAAACAATTTTGGAATCTATCCTGAGTAAGTGTAGAGCACGTATAAAATACCTGTATAGACAGGTGGGATGCTTGCCCGCGGCGACCAAAAAGACCCTCTGCCAAGCACTTGTTCAATGTCATTTTGACTATTCTGTGTCATCCTGGTACTCTGCATCATCTAAATCAGCACAGCACAAACTTCAGGTCACTCAAAATAAAATGGTTAGGTTCATGCTGAACCTAGGACCCAGATCACATGTTGGCCAGGAACAACTTCAGTCACTAGGTATGCTCAATGTCGCTGACAGGGCCAAACAAATCAGGCTCACTAATGCCTTCAAAATTTTCTATGACAGAGCTCCAGAGTACCTAAAGAATGATTTTGTTAAAGCAAATGAGAGGAGTGGACATAATACAAGAAACAGGATGTTTAATTTTAAGGTCCCGAGAATCCAAAGACAGGGTAAGCAAACATTCTTCTTCACCGCCATCAAAGACTGGAACGACCTACCCCAGTCAGTCCGTGAAAAGAGAACACTGTATTCCTTCAGACGTAGCCTGAAGGAACACCTGAACCGGACAGCTGCGAGAAGGGAGCACCAAGCTTATGTCTACTACTAAATGCGACATAAGAGATAGACAAACCAAACTGAAATGATTACTGATTACGGATTACTGATATTTACTATAGGATGTAAGGTATCTTAAAATAACCCCCTAGAAATACTTTCTCTAAAGTATCTATTTCTTTATCCTCCCCATTTTCCCCAGCTAACCTAATCCCACAAGGACCCCAATGGAAATACGCCTAACGGCCTTATTGGGCTATCCTTAGTTGGAATTATGCAAGGCTGGTACATGTCATATTTGTAACAAACTATGTGGTACCAACTCTGTAAATTGCTAACTGAATAAATATTATTATTATTATTATTATTATTATTATTATAGCTTGAAAGGCGATTTACCTGGGGAAGAGCTTGGAGTCGTGTCACTTATGCGAAATTTGGTGAGTGACCTTGAACTCTCCCACTCACTCACTCTCTCAAGTTCACTGTCTTTAGGTAAACCAGCTTCCTCAACAACCTGTACATCACCTTCATCACTCTCATCACTGTCATGTTCTCTCGCAAATCCCAGGAATTGCTCTTCTTTGTCACTCTCATGGCCATAATCACTCGACTTATAATTACTGGAGTCGTCACTGACTTCATCATCAACATTATGCTTGGCATCAGCTCGCTCATAAAGTCTCAATGTCGTCTCAATACCTCCGGGAGATAACACATTTAGGCGATGGCGTCGGGGTAAGGCGCGACGAACTAGCAAGGGCGTCGTAGGAAGCACGGTATCGGACACAACGGAATCACTATTTGGCGTACTGTCCATGATGGCGTCGGGGTAGATACTGTTGCTGTGGCGTCGTTTACGCCTGGTGGCGCCACCTACCGTCCCATGATACCAAAAATGTACGCGCGGCATTCGAAAGCACGCACGCAAGCAATGGGCGTTCAAGAGCCCTTCCGGGTTGCGCGGGCCGAGGTTGTTATGGGCGTTCAAGAGCCCTTCCGGGTTGGAGGGGTTAAGGTTGTATGACACTTACTCTATGATAATAGTATAAATACTGGGGGCAAAGCTGTGATAATTTTTTTTTTATCAATGTTATCAATTCCAAGTGCAATTAATACTTGTGCAAAGTTCACAGTTTTAGCTATAGTATTGTGATACAGTTGTGCATATGAAGAATTTTATAGCTGCATTCTATAAGACATTAATGTATTTATAAAGCATAGCCTATTATAATGTAAAACATGCAAAATAAACTAGCCAAAACTGGGACGACACAAGATAAACGCAAAAGAACTAATCAAAATCGGTATGTGGAAATGACGCTTAATAAAATGAACATGTATGTTGATCGCCCCTACTACTCCGCCCCTTGTCGCGGTTGGGGGGGCTCCAGGGCCGGCGACTGGGGCTTGATGGGGGAGAGTTCTGGATGCTTCCTTTCCCTCTCCTTTCGAGCTTTTGTCGTCGGCTTGACTAATTTTGCGTAGTTTTTCAGTCCTCTTTCTATGTTTTTCCCCTTATCTCTCATTCTTCGCCCTTGTTCACTTCTTGGTTGGTATTGCGGTGTAGCACTTCTTGCCTCATCCTTCGGCCCTGCCCTATAAGAGCTCTGCTGTAGAGCTCATGTGGTCCGGCTGAACTGGTGAAATGGGGAGAAATGTCTGCGTGTCTTCATCTTCCTAGATTTGTTCACCTCCTGCCCTTCCCTATCTACCTTGACTTGATTAGTTGTCCATCTTGATCTAATCCTTCAGGCCAGCCCTATGAGAGTTCTTTTGTGGAACTCACTGGTCTGGTTAAACTAATTGTATATAAACAAAAACAAATGTATGTTATGTACAGTATATTGATATTTGATATATTGTTTTTTTGGATGCAATATGGTGTATTCTTTATTCCCTTGACTTGTGTCTTATTACATTATGTTTGTACAGTTGAGGTTAATAAGTGTTGTCAGTTATTACATTATGTTTGTACAGTTGAGGTTAATAAGTGTTGTCAGTTATTACATTATGTTTGTACAGTTGAGGTTAATAAGTGTTGTCAGTTATTACATTATGTTTGTACAGTTGAGGTTAATAAGTGTTGTCAGTTATTACATTATGTTTGTACAGTTGAGGTTAATAAGTGTTGTCAGTTATTACATTATGTTTGTACAGTTGAGGTTAATAAGTGTTGTCAGTTATTACATTATGTTTGTACAGTTGAGGTTAATAAGTGTTGTCAGTTATTACATTATGTTTGTACAGTTGAGGTTAATAAGTGTTGTCAGTTATTACATTATGTTTGTACAGTTGAGGTTAATAAGTGTTGTCAGTTATTACATTATGTTTGGACAGTTGAGGTTAATAAGTGTTGTCAGTTATTACATTATGTTTGTACAGTTGAGGTTAATAAGTGTTGTCAGTTATTACATTATGTTTGTACAGTTGAGGTTAATAAGTGTTGTCAGTTATTTCACAAAGTTTGGGACACTGACTAATACTCTGAGGGATAAGCACTTTTCCCAGTAACTATAAAGATACCAATAACACTTGTTGAGCGAAAAACACTGGAATCTATGAAGTATGACAACACTTAATACCCCCGATTATACAATATGTATATACTCAGGCACATACCCCATAGCTCGGGGTGGCTGACTCCAGACAGAGCCCGACAGAAACTACATTTAAAGTTCCGATTCTTAGGGTCCGGGACCACTTTCGCGTTCACTCGCCCCTTACTCTGTCTCGTCTAGTAGGTGAATTATACAAGGGAAGGAGGATTCCTAGCCTCCCGCCCCCAGAAGGAAAAGTAGGACAGCAAAAGAGACAGACAGAAATGGCTAAGGTTGGGTAGAGGATGCCAAACCTCACTCTGGATAGGAACGTTAAAGTAATAATAGTAATAATAGTAATAATAGTAATAATAGTAATGGTAGCCAGGATAGAATTACAACGAGCCCATGGCAGTGAAAAGGGTTAAGGGGGCCCACCTCGTTTTTTCTCTCTCTCGCTTTCGCTCTGTCTTTGGGTTGTATCCATTCGGCCCCATTCAGCCTACTGTTTTAAGACGTTTATCCCCATCTATGAATAAACAAATTCCTGGCGAGCGGTAGCGAGCCAGCATATTTAATATGTTTTTGACAGCAGGCTAAATTTGTAAATTTTTTCAATAGAAAAAGTTGTCCGGCAAAGCCGGATATCTCCATACAATGCTGGCTCGCTATCGCTCGCCAGGAAGAAATCAACACCTGGATGGGGATTAACGTCTTAAAACAGTAGGCTGAATGGGGCTGAATGGATACAAGCCAGAGAGAGAGAGAGAGAGAGAGAGAGAAAGGGAGAGCAAAAGAACAGGTCTTCCCCCCTTATAATAATAATAATAATAATAATAATAATATTTATTCAGTTAGCAATTTACAGAGTTGGTACCACATAGTATGTTACAAATATGACATGTACCAGCCTTGCATAATTCCAACTAAGGATAGCCCAATAAGGCCGTTAGGCGTATTTCCATTGGGGTCCTTGTGGGATTAGGTTAGCTGGGGAAATGGGGAGGATAAAGAAATAGATACTTTAGAGAAAGTATTTCTAGGGGGTTATTTTAAGATACCTTACATCCTATAGTAAATATCAGTAATCCGTAATCAGTAATAATTTCAGTTTGGTTTGTCTATCTCTTATGTCACATTTAGTAGTAGACATAAGCTTGGTGCTCCCTTCTCGCAGCTGTCCGGTTCAGGTGTTCCTTCAGGCTACGTCTGAAGGAATACAGTGTTCTCTTTTCACGGACTGACTGGGGTAGGTCGTTCCAGTCTTTGATGGCGGTGAAGAAGAATGTTTGCTTACCCTGTCCTTGGATTCTCGGGACCTTAAAATTAAACATCTTGTTTCTTGTATTATGTCCACTCCTCTCATTTGCTTTAACAAAATCATTCTTTAGATACTCTGGAGCTCTGTCATAGAAAATGTTGAAGGCATTAGTGAGCCTGATTTGTTTGGCCCTGTCAGAGACACTGAACATACCTAGTGACTGAAGCTGTTCCTGGCCAACATGTGATCTGGGTCCTAGGTTCAGCATGAACCTAACCATTTTATTTTGAGTGACCTGAAGTTTGTGCTGTGCTGATTTAGATGATGCAGAGTACCAGGATGACACAGAATAGTCAAAATGACATTGAACAAGCGCTTGGCAGAGGGTCTTTTTGGTCGCCGCGGGCAAGCATCCCACCTGTCTATACAGGTATTTTATACGTGCTCTACACTTACTCAGGATAGATTCCAAAATTGTATCACCTGACAAACTCGCGTCCAGTTTTAGTCCGAGATATTTAACTTGTGACACTGTTGTTATAGGAATATCATTACAGTTGACCGAGAAGCCCACAATGTCTTTCAGTTTGCGTTTTGTTCCACATAAGATGGCTTCCATCTTGCCCAGGTGAAGAGATAGTCTATTGTCCACTAGATATTCACTACATGATTCTAGTTCTTTGGAAAGTGAAGCGGCAATACTTATTGGGTCTTTTCCTGAAACCAGAAGCACGCTGTCGTCTGCATACAGTAATAATTTACATGAGACGCTCAGTTCCATGTCGTTCACATAACAGAGAAAGAGTAAGGGACCAAGGATGCTTCCCTGCGGGACCCCACAGTTAATTGGCATAGGATCAGATAATATATTATCATCAATTTTGACTCTTTGGGTTCTACCACTAAGATCAGATTTAAACCAGTTCACAGACCCTATGCCCATTGCTTGTAGTTTATTACATAGGATATCATGGTCTACTATGTCAAACGCTTTTTGTAGATCAAGAAGAACCATACCGGTGTAGTTACCTTTAGACATTTCTTTACGAATGTGATCCGTTAAGTGGATGAGACAGGAGTCTGTCGAGTAGGCCTACATGCATCTGAAACCTGATTGAAACTTATAGAATAGATCATTTTGTTTGAGGTAGTGTTCAATTTGGGTGTATACCGCTCTTTCAAGGATTTTAGATACAATACATAATATGCTAACTGGTCTGTAGTTACCAACTTCTAGTTTATTTCCTTTCTTGAATAGAGGGGTTACAATAGCTTCCTTCAGTTCAGCAGGTACAGTGTTGGTGTTAATTGACAAGTTGATGATGTGGGTTAGGGGGCCTGCTATACCAATGGCTCCATCTCGTAGAAATTTGGCAGGAATTTTGTCTGGTCCTGTGCTTGTATGTACATTTAGGTTAGACAGCTCGTCAAAAGTGTATTTTGGTGTAACATTTTGCAATCCAAATGTGTTCGGGTGTATGTCTTTATCTCTGTAGAAATTTCGAAAGGTGGCCGTTGTTGTCCTGTATTTATTGAGAGGTTGAGGTAGGTTCTGTGCAAGTGTGTTTGCTATGGAGGTGAAGAAGGAGTTGAAGTAGGTTGAAATTTGTCGTTTATCGTGGCAAACCTGATCATTAATGGTGAGAGCAATATTAGTGTTAGACGAATCCCTTGTCTTGTTGTTGTAGCCTGTTGTTTTTAGGTGCCTCCATAGTTTCTTTGGGTTATTCTGATATTCCTCTGCCTTATTGTGAAAATAATTAGTTTTCGCTGATTTTATTTTCCTACTTAGTTTATTCCTGGCCCTGTTGAACTCATGTTTCAGACCTTGATCCTGTCTATGTTTCGCTAGCCTTTTTAACAGATTGTCTCTGTGTTCCAGATGGTGTAGTATGTCATTGTTGATCCATGGGTCTGACCTTGCTTTAATTCGTATGTCTTTCAGAGGAGCTATTTCGTCTAGAATGTTTGTGATGATGGTTCTGAAGCCAACCCCTGCGTCATTAACGTTTGTACTTCCAAACACTGGAGACCAGTCTGTATTCCATAAAATGTCCAGAAATGTTTCTTTATTGTAGTTTCTGAGTGACCTTGTTTTGATAACCTTGTGATTCTCTAGGGTAATTTTTGTGGTTTTTCGTGTGCAATATGTGACGAAGTGATCACTTATCCCAGTCTGTATAACCCCTGATTGGGATATTTTGTCCTCTCTGTTACAGTTTATGTGGTCTATTATTGTGGCAGTGTTCTCAGAGATACGTGTGGGGGTTGTGATTAGTAAAAACTGTTTTTTAGTAGGGGAATCATTATTATGAAAAAATGTCAAAATACTAGAAAAAAGTGGTATGGATAATTAATCAGCAATAATCCTTCACCACCTTGTTTGTGTTGGTTAGTAAAGGAGGTGTGAAACAAGCTATTTTTCCGGCAAGTTTTACGAGCAATTGACCACTTGGGAGTTTCAGGCTGTAAGGAAGTTGGAGCCGTAAACATCGATATTAAACATGCTGTACATACAATAATAATGTAGGTTTCTGATGGATAAATGGTATGTTGAATTGGGTTTTATGTATTTAAGAATGTAGGCCTACTACGACCGTGTTTTAGCTAGTAATTCTGCTAAATATCGTTGTCTACGGCTCCAACTTTCTTATAGAACGAAACTCGCAAGTCGGCAATTGTAGTCTGGCAGCTTCAAATATTAACCTCTTCAGTAATGGGACTAAACACGAGGGAGAAGGGGGACCAGAAAACCGACCCATTTCCCATTAAGGGAGCCACCTCGGTTTGTTTAGCTCTTTCTCTCCCTCTCTCTTTGGCTTGTATCCATTCGGCCCCATTCAGCCTACTGTTTTAAGACGTTTACCCCCATCCAGGTGTCAATATTTTCCTGGCGAGCGGTAGCGAGCCAGCATATATATATTTTTTTTGTTTTGACAGCAAGCTAAATTTGTACATTTTTCGATAGAAAAATTTCTCCGGCAAAGCCGGAGGATTTCTCCATACAATGCTGGCTCGCTATCGCTCGTCAGGAAGAGATCGACACCTGGATGGGGATAAACGTCTTAAAACAGTTGGCTGAATGGGGCCGAATGGATACAAGCCAGGGAAAGAGAGAAAAGGAGAGAAAGATTAAAAAAGCCAGTGACCTCCCTTAATCTTATTCGTCTTTTGTGTTTCTACTTCCTTTGTCATGGAAGTTGCTGGCTTCACAGACATTCAAACAAGTGCTTGGCATGGCTGGGTCAGTGGGTCTGGTACCGATCACCATGGTTCCCAACAACAATCACAGGACAGTTATATAACTTATAATATATCCAAGCAGATATAGTGATCATAGTAGGTGCTTGGCATGGCTGGGTCAGTGGGTCTGGTACCGATCACCATGGTTCCCAACAACAATCACTGAACAGTTATATAACTTATAATATATCCAAGCAGATATAGTGATCATAGTAGGTGCTTGGCATGGCTGGGTCAGTGGGTCTGGTACCGATCACCATGGTTCCCAACAACAATCACAGGACAGTTATATAACTTATAATATATCCAAGCAGATATAGTGATCATAGTAGGTGCTTGGCATGGCTGGGTCAGTGGGTCTGGTACCGATCACCATGGTCTCCAACAACAATCACAGGACAGTTATATAACTTATAATATATCCAAGCAGATATAGTGATCATAGTAGGTGCTTGGCATGGCTGGGTCAGTGGGTCTGGTACCGATCACCATGGTTCCCAACAACAATCACAGGACAGTTATATAACTTATAATATATCCAAGCAGATATAGTGATCATAGTAGGTGCTTGGCATGGCTGGGTCAGTGGGTCTGGTACCGATCACCATGGTTCCAACAACAATCACAGGACAGTTATATAACTTATAATATATCCAAGCAGATATAGTGATCATAGTAGGTGCTTGGCATGGCTGGGTCAGTGGGTCTGGTACCGATCACCATGGTTCCCAACAACAATCACAGGACAGTTATATAACTTATAATATATCCAAGCAGATATAGTGATCATAGTAGGTGCTTGGCATGGCTGGGTCAGTGGGTCTGGTACCGATCACCATGGTCTCCCAACAACAATCACAGGACAGTTATATAACTTATAATATATCCAAGCAGATATAGTGATCATAGTAGGTGCTTGGCATGGCTGGGTCAGTGGGTCTGGTACCGATCACCATGGTTCCCAACAACAATCACAGGACAGTTATATAACTTATAATATATCCAAGCAGATATAGTGATCATAGTAGGTGCTTGGCATGGCTGGGTCAGTGGGTCTGGTACCGATCACCATGGTTCCCAACAACAATCACAGGACAGTTATATAACTTATAATATATCCAAGCAGATATAGTGATCATAGTAGGTGCTTGGCATGGCTGGGTCAGTGGGTCTGGTACCGATCACCATGGTCTCCAACAACAATCACAGGACAGTTATATAACTTATAATATATCCAAGCAGATATAGTGATCATAGTAGGTGCTTGGCATGGCTGGGTCAGTGGGTCTGGTACCGATCACCATGGTTCCCAACAACAATCACAGGACAGTTATATAACTTATAATATATCCAAGCAGATATAGTGAGACGACCCAACCTAAGTTTACAAGACCGGGAAGAAGGACACATACAGGAATGTCCATATTACATAATAATATGCAATCTTCCCTTTATTGTCACGGTGGTACTGTACTATACAGTCGGCGGTAAAAATGACATTGCCTCTACTGCCTCACCGTGACCCCCGACATTGATAGACTCTACTGCCTCACCATGACCCCCGACATTGATAGACTCTACTGCCTCACCGTGACCCCCGACATTGATAGACTCTACTGCCTCACCGTGACCCCCGACATTGATAGACTCTACTGCCTCACCGTGACCCCCGACATTGATAGACTCTACTGCCTCACCGTGACCCCCGGCATTGAGACTCTACTGCCTCACCGTGACCCCCGACATTGATAGACTCTACTGCCTCACCGTGACCCCCGACATTGATAGACTCTACTGCCTCACCGTGACCCCCGACATTGATAGACTCTACTGCCTCACCGTGACCCCCGACATTGATAGACTCTACTGCCTCACCGTGACCCCCGACATTGATAGACTCTACTGCCTCACCGTGACCCCCGACATTGATAGACTCTACTGCCTCACCGTGACCCCCGACATTGATAGACTCTACTGCCTCACCGTGACCCCCGACATTGATAGACTCTACTGCCTCACCGTGACCCCCGACATTGATAGACTCTACTGCCTCACCGTGACCCCCGACATTGATAGACTCTACTGCCTCACCGTGACCCCCGACATTGATAGACTCTACTGCCTCACCGTGACCCCCGACATTGATAGACTCTACTGCCTCACCGTGACCCCCGACATTGATAGACTGGAGAATGTATTGTGTACAGAACGTGCACAAGTGTGGCAAAACATGGCATACTGTTAACTCAGCTGGTTCACTTTTTGGGCGATTTTTGCATGTATTCATTATTTTTCTAGTTTCCTCCCTAGACCTCCATAAAATTAAAAAAAAATAACATCAAATTAGATCCCCCTTCTAGATTAATTTGTACATTTTTAATGTACCAGCCGAAGGCCGTTTCTTCCAACATTACAGGCTCACTATCGTTCGCCAGGGAAAAAATCTACACCTAATTTTTTTTTTCTTCTATGTGAATGAGGGAGACAAAAGGCATAACTGCCTGCAGCGAGTGCCTCCCCCAGATTTCAAAGAGTGACAGGGCCGAAATCAAGGGACGTTCGAGCTAAAATGCCTGGACACACGGAGTTTGAAGCAATTTAAGTCATAGGAAGAGGGAAAGACTGATTCTGGGAGAGAGTTCCAGAGCTCAGCAGTTGAATAGAAGAAAGCCTGAGAATAGCGTTTACTCTTGGGTTGGAGAGTTGCACAGAGTAGGGGTGGGATTGTGTTGCAAGGCGGGTACTACGTACCCTACGTAGAGGAGGTGGTATACACTGGGAAAGCTCTGAGGAACACCGATTATCGTAGTAGCGATAGAATAGGGAGAGAGATACAACATTGCGGCGAAGAGAAAGAGATTGCAGAGGTCTAAATATTGACGAAGAAATGGGGCGAAAGGTCTTAAAATCGACTAACTAATGGGGCAAACATCTTAACATCTGACAACTAATAGGGCTAAACATGAAGGAGAAAGTGATCCAGAAAACCGGCCCATTCCCCCTTAAATATGAAGGTACACAGTACCGTACTCCCCTCCTTCCACAGGCCCCAGTTATCCCCACTACCGGGCAGTGTCTGGTGATTTCGCTCAACTACGTGCACGGACATAGGCCTATCCCTGGTTTGCCCGCGGAATTTGCCCCATATCGAACATTTCCCTCGTGCCCGATCGTGTGGACGGGGCTTAACGCTAACTAACTAACTCTCTCTCCCCTCCCCTCCTCTCCTCTTCTCTCCTCTCCTCTCCTCTCCTCTCCTCTCCTCTCCCCCCTCCCCTCTCTCTCTCTCTCTTAGCTATCGACACCCTAAATGGCACGAAAGGTCTAGGTATTGACTATAGTAGGGACCGCCACAGTCTATGTAACTCTATGTAACTATCATTCCAAGGTTAACTCAGATTGTATATAAAGTATAGATGACCCGCTAAGTTGCCTCCACTCTGTACTTAGCCCGCCAGATTACTAAACAATTAAGGGGAGATGGTTCGTTTTTTCGGGACACCTTTCTCCCTCATGTTTAGCCCTATTAGTTTTCAGATTTTAAGATGCTTGCCCCATTATTGTGTCG
Source organism: Lithodes maja (assembly GCA_037953745.1). Taxonomy (NCBI): domain Eukaryota; kingdom Metazoa; phylum Arthropoda; class Malacostraca; order Decapoda; family Lithodidae; genus Lithodes; species Lithodes maja. The sequence goes on along the minus strand of JBAKBP010000364.1, from coordinate 40,728 downwards.
ATTTTAAGACCTTTCGCCACATTTATTTGTAAATTTTAAGACCTTTCGTGCTATTTAGGTGTCGATTTTTTTTCCTGGAGAACGATAGTGAGCCTGTAATTTTGAAAGAACCGTGGCCTTCGGCCGGGACAATTTTCTACCGAAAAATGTACAAATTAATCTACAAGGGGAATCTAATGGATTTGTTTTTATTGAGGTCTAGGTAGGAAACTAGAAAAATAACGAATAAATAAAAAAAAATCGACCAAAAAGTGAACCATCCCCCCTTAACAACATTCTCGGTAAGCTTGGGTATTTTGTCCCTTCCCCTCCTTCCTTCCATCCATCACCCCCCCTCCCTCCCTCCCTCCCTCCCTCCGAGCCCCCCCATCCTACCCACCACCCTCCTTTCCTACCACCTCTCTCCTTCCTTCCGACCTCCCCCATCCCTCCCTCTCTCTTCTGCCATTCCAACCTCTGTAGAACCATTCCCATACGGAAATTTTGTTCTTTTAAAGTACCGGTACTCCCTGAAATCCTTGGAACTCTCTCCGTTTTCTTTTTGCATTGATATTCTTACCTCCCGTTTTTCCTGGCTCGCACGCGCGAACACACAGACACACTTACACACACACACCTTTCCTCACAAACAAACACATTCATACACACAACACAGACACATTCATACACACAACACAGACACATTCATACACACAACACAGACACACACCTTTCCTCACAAACAAACACATTCATACACACAACACAGACACATTCATACACACAACACAGACACACACCTTTCCTCACAAACAAACACATTCATACACACAACACAAACACATTCATACACACAACACAAACACATTCATACACACAACACAAACACATTCATACACACAACACAGACACACACCTTTCCTCACAAACAAACACATTCATACACACAACACAGACACACACCTTTCCTCACAAACAAACACATTCATACACACAACACAGACACACACCTTTCCTCACAAACAAACACATTCATACACACAACAGACACACACCTTTCCTCACAAACAAACACATTCATACACACAACACAGACACATTCATACACACAACACAGACACACACCTTTCCTCACAAACAAACACATTCATACACACAACACAGACACACACCTTTCCTCACAAACAAACACATTCATACACACAACACAGACACATTCATACACACAACACAGACACACACCTTTCCTCACAAACAAACACATTCATACACACAACACAGACACACACCTTTCCTCACAAACAAACACATTCATACACACAACACAGACACATTCATACACACAACACAGACACACACCTTTCCTCACAAACAAACACATTCATACACACAACACAGACACACACCTTTCCTCACAACACAGACACATTCATACACACAACACAGACACATTCATACACACAACACAGACACACACCTTTCCTCACAAACAAACACATTCATACACACAACACAGACACATTCATACACACAACACAGACACACACCTTTCCTCACAAACAAACACATTCATACACACAACACAGACACATTCATACACACACCACAGACACACACCTTTCCTCACAAACAAACACATTCATACACACAACACAGACACATTCATACACACAACACAGACACACACCTTTCCTCACAAACAAACACATTCATACACACAACACAGACACATTCATACACACAACACAGACACACACCTTTCCTCACAAACAAACACAGACATACTAATCAATTTATTACACTCACACCCACATATTCACATTGTGCTCTCCGTTATCCATATAGGCCTACTCTCTCTCTCTATTAAAGTTAAGTCCTAACCACCTCGCTCGGATCTTAAGTTTTGTGTAGTCAGTGTATCTACGTCTTTCTCTCTCTCTCTCTCTGAATGCCTTTGAATGACTTAACTATCCATTTTTTTACCAGAATGTACAGTTGCCCAAATAAGTGATGTCGCGGCACCAAGTATATTTCGATCAATAATTGGTATCGGCAATATCTAAACTGTATATTTCATTGTTTCGAGTGAGATATATAAACTTGTTTCTACCTTTATACACCCTATTCAACATCTGACAGACATTAATACAACACACAGCGAGCAAAACTTAATTCCAGCGTAGACATGACTTATTTGGCCAACCGTACAATTCGAGATAGGACTGAATATACTAACCCCTTCACTTTCACCCTTAGGGATACTTTAAAGCCTTTGTTACCATCAGGGGTACCGGTATTTAGAAACCTTTAGTTTAGTTACTTCAACCTCTGCAGTTGTCTTTGAGTTAGCTGTGTTGAGCCTATTAGGGATACTTTAAAGCTTTTGTTACCATCAGGGGTATTTAGAAACCTTTAGTTTAGTTACTTCAACCTCTGCAGTTGTCTTTGAGTTAGCTGTGTTGAGCCTATTGGGGATACTTTAAAGCCTTTGTTACCATCAGGGGTATTTAGAAACCTTTAGTTTAGTTACTTCAACCTCTGCAGTTGTCTTTGAGTTAGCTGTGTTGAGCCTATTGGGGATACTTTAAAGCCTTTGTTACCATCAGGGGTATTTAGAAACCTTTAGTTTAGTTACTTCAACCTCTGCAGTTGTCTTTGAGTTAGCTGTGTTGAGCCTATTGGGGATACTTTAAAGCCTTTGTTACCATCAGGGGTATTTAGAAACCTTTAGTTTAGTTACTTCAACCTCTGCAGTTGTCTTTGAGTTAGCTGTGTTGAGCCTATTAGGGATACTTTAAAGCCTTTGTTACCATCAGGGGTATTTATAAACCTTTAGTTTAGTTACTTCAACCTCTGCAGTTGTCTTTGAGTTAGCTGTGTTGAGCCTATTGGGGATACTTTAAAGCCTTTGTTACCATCAGAGGTATTTATAAACCTTTAGTTTAGTTACTTCAACCTCTGCAGTTGTCTTTGAGTTAGCTGTGGGCAGAAAACTAATTTTGGAGAGGTAATTATAAGAGTGAGAGAACTCTATTTCTTATTGCTAATCTGGCAACCTCTGCGTCATAAATGCGTGAAAGGGTTGAGGCGTATGTTTCGTGGATTAACCTGCGTTTGGTCTCCCGTCGTTCGTGGTTGGTGACGGTGACGGGAAGGTTGGAGGATTCGGGACAAGGATAATAAAGTAGGTGTTGATGGCGATTGATTGGTGTTAATTGTCCACTTGAGAGTTTCAGGCTATAAGGAAATTAGAACCGTCAACATCGATATAATACAGAAATGCTATTATAATGTGGGTTTCTGATGGATAAAAAGTATGATAAATTTGGTTATATATATTATATGTATTATGACCTTATTTTAGCTGACAATACTGCTGAATATCGATGTTTACAGCTCCAACTTCCTTATAACTTGAAACTCGCAAGTGGTCAATAATGGTGGTGTTTTGGGTTATTTTTGCCTTGGCAATTTTCAGCCTGGTTTGGTTCTGTGTACTCCCTCCTCCGTCCCGCTGTTTCCCTTCCCTCCCCCATACACACATCCCCCCCCCCCCCCCCTCCCTACCCCCCCCCCCCCAACCTTACCCCATTCGCCCCTTCCTCCCCCATCCCTACCAATCTCCCAACCCTCCCCAATTTTCCATCCCCCCCCATACCTATACCCTTGTACCCTCTTACCATCCCTACCTCTCCCACAATCACCCCATAACTACTCCCCCCCCCCTTTCTCCCATCTCTACCCCTCCTCCATCCCTCTCTCTGAATACAGCCAATCGTGTGGGATGATGAGGGATTTAGCCTTATTTCTGCATTAAGGATATAAGTTGCATATCGTCCCGTTCACACATTAAGGACATTAGCACATTAAGGGGGTACGGTAGTGCTTGGTGTTTGGTCTATGTATTTATTAATTGTGTAATTGTTTAGTTTCCTTGCTAGACCTCTATCAAGCTTAAAATAACACCCTCTAGACCCCCTTTGAAGATAAATTTGTAAATTTTTCGGTAGAAAAAAAATGTCCCGGCCGAAGGCCTATTCCTTCTAAAATTACAGGCTCCCTATCGCTCGCCAGGAAAAATCGACACCTAAGTGGCACGACAGGTCTTAACATTGAAGAAGAAATGGGGCGAAAGTTCTTAAGATTGACAAACTAACGTGCCGTTAGTTTGTCGATCTTAAAACCTCAAAACTAATTTGGTAAACATGAGGGAGAAGGGGGTCCATAAAAAGCGAGTACTACCCCCTTAAAATGATTTCCGGCACCATAGCTACTGGGCAAACACGTGACTCAGGAACCAGGATGGCAAACCTTAGCAAATTTTTCCGAACACTTTAATTAATATACGAAGGAGGAATACAAGACAATTAACGTGGCATAGCATTGTTTTGGCTATGTTATCGCTTTTAAAGGGATTCATTAAACTGTAAGCCTTGGTTTTATCTTTACTTATGCAATACCGTATTACAGACACAACAGAATGGACTCGGCTTTCGTTTTGCCACCCTGAGTCAAGAAGCAATCCCCCCCCCCCCCCTACACCCTCACCTTTGTCTTCCCAGTAACCCAGTTGATCATAGCGGGAGTGACAGTGCGCGTGATAGTTCAAGGAGTGTTTCGTGGATGTATTTGCATGTGGTCTTCAGTTTAGTACACTGACTAAAAGTTTATGACGCTCTGATTCCTCATTTATGTTCGTTTCATGCTCTCCTATCACTGTATATTTTACTTACAGTAGTTTACAATGGTTTAATTTACAAATAACCTTCCTATTGGTTAGTAAGATTAATGGTATTTATTGTACCTTTTCTTCCTATTATTTTTTGTATATACAGTATATGAGTGAGGGAGACAAAAGGCAGAACTGCCTGTGGCAAGTGCCTCCCCCAGAGTTGAAAAAGTGATAGGGCCAAAATCAAGGGACGTTCGAGCCAAAATACCTAAACACACTGAGTTTGAAGCAATTTAAGTCATAGGAAGAGGGGAAGACTGATTCTGGGAGAGAGTTCCTGAGCTCAGCTGTTGAATAGAAGAAAGATTGAGAATAACGTTTCACTCTTGGGATGGAGAGTCGCACAGAGTAGGGGTGGGATTGTGTTGCAAGAATGGTGCTACGTGCTCTACAAAGAGGGGGTGGCATACACTGAGAGAGCTCTGATTAACACTGATTATTGTAATAGCGGTAGAATAGTGAGAGAGATGCAACCTTGTGGCGAAGAGAGAGACTGCAGAGAATTGGTGAGTGGGCGGGTGTTAATGAGACGGAAGGCTTACTTTTCTACTTTGTCTAGAAGTGCTGTGTGAGAGGATCCTCCCCACACATGTGAACAATACTCAATACATGGACGCACTGTGGCCCTGTACAGAGCAAGAAGCTGCGCACGGGTAAAGAACCGCTGGAGGCGGTTGAGCACACCCAGCTTCTGAGAAGCTGTATTAGCAAGAGTGGTAATATGGTCTTTCCAAGAGAGGTCTGATGAAAAAGAGACACCAAGAATATTAATAGAAGATGAAAGGTTAATTTGTATGTTGTTGAAGAGTAGGGCATAGTTTTCTGGAAGGGGGCGACGAGTAGACAGATGGAGAAATTAAGTTTTGGAAGCATTGAAAGTAACAAGGTTTTCTCTGCCCAAATTAGAGATAGTAGAGAGATCAGAAGATAGGTGTTTTATTGCCTCTCTATGTGAGTTTTGGAGTTCCTGCTGTGAATGATGTTGTGCAAAGCTAGTTGAATAGTGTAATGTAGAGTCAACAGCATATGAGTGAATAGGGCTGGAGGTGCAGTTGAGAAGGTTGTTAATGAATAATATGAAGAGAATTAGAGATAGGACAGAACCCTGAGGAACACCGGAGTTGATAGGTTGAGGAAGTCCACAACCACACCTACGAAATGGCAGGCAAGGATAAAGGCACAGATAGAGGGATACAAACTGAAGGAGGGTAGTTTGGAAATAAGGGATTTGTGCCAGACTCTATCAAAGACCTTCGATATGCCTAGCGCAACAGCATAAGTCTCACTAAAGTCCCGAATGAAGGATGACCAAGAGTTATTAAGATTAGAAAGAAGATCACCACTAGAGTGACCCTTAAGGAAGCCATACTGGCGGTCTGAAAGTAGGTTATGGGAAGATAAATGCTTAACAAATTTGAAGGTAAGAATTGTTAAAAAAACTTTAGAGATGCAAGATATGGGAGCAATTGGACGATAGTTGGAGGGTTGAGAGCGGTCACCCTTCTTTAGAACAGGTTGAATGAGAGCAAACTTCCAGCAAGAAGGGAAAGTGTTAGAGGAGAGACAGAGATGGAAGAGTTTGCTTAGGCAAGGAGTCGGCATGGAAGCACAGTTTTTTAGTACAATAGGAGGAACCCTGTCCTGTCCGTACGCCTTCTTACTATTAACCCTCTCCGACATATGACGCGATTTTGAGCCTATTAGGGATACTTTAAAACCTTTGTTACCATCAGGGGTATTTAAAAACCTTTAGTTTAGTTACTTCAACCTCTGCAGTTGTCTTTGAGTTAGCTGTGGGCAGAAAACTAATTTTGGAGAGGTAAGGAGTGAGAGAACTCTATTTCTTATTGCTAATCTGGCAACCTCTGCGTCATATGAGTCTGAAAGGGTTAAGCCCAGAGAGGATGGAAAGTACATCCTTGGAAGAGATTATGATGTTAGGCATAAGTAGGAGAGAGGGGGGCGGAGAGGGAGGAATAGCACCGGAATCATCCAAAGTGGAGTTTTTAGCGAAATTGATTGCAAAGAGTTCAATCCTACGTGGTATACGCTATACAGTATATACTATATAGTATAGTGTACGGTAGGTACTGTGTCCGTGTTGTTCCCCGTGTAACTGTTCCATCAGTGTCAGTGTCTCCCTCTCTCACCTGTTTCATTTTACCCAACCCTCCCCACTCTTTCAACCTTTACAATATGTCACCTTCACTCTCACCATCAGCCTAGTATATTTTGTCCTCCCACCACATTAGTCTGTATAATTATATTACTCGCATATTCTGGCTCATGTTCCTTTTCTTTGTTACATTGTTTGTGCACCTTAGCATTAACAGTTAACAGCTAATTCCAACAGCACATTCAGTAGCACCTTAGCATTAACAGTTAACAGCTAATTCCAACAGCACATTCCGTAGCACGTTTTCCTTTCAACTCCAGTAATTTGAGTTCGATTCCCAAGCAGAACGAGACGAATGGAGGGTTTCCTCAAACTTGAAGCCTTTGTTCAGTTGTTGTTGTTGTTGTTGTTGTTCCCCAAGCTGCCTGGCCGAACAGCCCCAAGGCCCCGAGCAAGGCCAAGGCCATAACCGAGCGCCCCCACAGAACCCTCCCCGCCGACCACAATAAAGCCTGGGTGACCGAAGCCACTCCATGGCGGGGAGCTTGAGGAGGGTGCGGAAACGCCCGGGAAACCAAAGCCCCACCCAGGGCCCTGTGCCCCTCAGCAATTATGAAGAGAAAGTTGAGGGGCAAGGGGAAAATGTGACGCTTTGGCTTCCAATCTTGGTAGATTGGGAGGTCAATCCACGTTAGAGACGCCGTCACTTGAGATCTAGAAAATATATAAGTAAAAGGAACAGGAGTGAATGGAGAATGCTTGTGAATAGTTGAGTGAACACGTGGTCATTTGGAGTAAGGGGTCGGGCGCAAGTTGGACTAGATAATAGTCCATCAGGCGCTTGGCCCGGGGAGACGATTAATATGAAGGGTGTGCCTGGAAGTGTGGTGGGAGGGCTTGTGGCTTTGGCTCTGCTGCATGTCTGCCTGCCGAGATCGGAACCTCTCCGGGTGGTCAGGGGCCGGGGGAGTGCTGGAGCGACCTTGGTAACCCTGGTCTCTGGGTCTTCTCCTGGGTGACCTGGATGTGTGAGAGTTTGTGTTTTTTATCTGTTTATTTTTTGTTTTATGTTGTTTTTGTGTTTTCCCTGTTCTTGCTCTGTCTTGAGTCGGCTACCCCCAAAATGGGGATTGGGCCTGAGCATATAGATAGATAGATAGAAAAGGAACAGTCAGAGTAAGCTATGGGTATGGCAGAGATCGCTCAGTTCTCACTCTGATAGACCAGCCCATCACCATAAACTTACCTTTGTTCAGTAAATGGGGCTGGTAACTTAGACAACATGCAATAAATGCAAAGACATGTATTTAAGAACCTAGTGTACGTCACTTACTTTAACATTATATTATGAATGGCTGGGTGTGGTGACGGAGGTTACATTACTTGCTCAGGCATCACCAAACTGATAATATATTATGTTGGTGCCATGTAAACGGACTACATCTTTATATTTACAATACTTGTGGTGGTTATGCACCAAAATACATTGTGACCTTTTACTATACCAACAAACAGTTGCTTTTACTATACCAACAAACAGTTGCTTTTACTATACCAACAAACAGTTGCTTTTTTCGTGTATTGGCGAACACTTCTTCACCATTTTACAAATCAAATTGTCCAATGATTGACATGACCTTTTGTATCTAAATATCATTGAGAAGATTGCATGTATTTTTAGCGCCTATATTTGATAGGTTTCTGACTAAAAATCCTTTGTGTTCTGACACTTCAAAACAATCTTGCTAAGTCCTTCCTAACCTGAATGATATAATATAATGATATACATGATAATTATGTGAGCCTATTTAGATTACAAACAATTGTATGTCTCATACTAATAATATCCACACACACACACCATCTTCATGAGCTTACCATCTTCATATCTGTACATCTCATGTTCATCCACTAAATTGTAAAATGTGTATTTTCAGCTCATGAGGCTGCCATTCTTTAATAAACCGTTTATTATTATTATTATTATTATTATTTTTATTATTACACACACACACACACACACACACACACACACACACACACACACACACACACACACACACACACACACACACACACACTCTCTCTCTCTCTCTCTCTCTCTGTCATGCAAATCGTAATTGGAATTTCATTAGTTCAGACTTAAATTCATTCCTACTTCCATTTACATTACGCGCTATTGAATAACACTCTCCCTCCCTTAATTGCTCCCTCCACTTTATTCCGACCCCCCCCCCCCTTTCCTCCCACAACTCCGTCAAAACAATCACAAACAATATTACTCGGAGTCCCACTGGTCTGACATCGATTTAGGTTTTTATTACTTATATCTTAAACATGTGTAACAGTTCTTGGGCCACATGGAAACACGAAATACAAAAGTGATGGCTGTGTGTGGCTAGTGTTTGTTTGTTTGTTTTATAAAGTTAGTTTACCATTTCTTACAATTATATATTCTTATAGTTCAAACACAATCGTAACCATTGTTCAGTTATAGAAGTTAAAGCAACAAAACAGGATCGGAATGCATTTGTATAAGAAGTGCAGCCATGAAATGTTTTAATTAAATAGAATTACATAATCTTAAATAGATCTCAATCAGATATATGTATAATAATTGTATCAAAATAATTTGTCTATTGTTTAGTTAAGTCACTTATTACTTAAATTACAACATTTAAAGTATTCCGTCTTAGAAAGGTTATTATATGAATATATATTTGTTTGCAATAAGCTGCAATTCATGATATTTGTATTATCTCTTCCAGGTAAGTTGATGTACAAGAACAACTTTGGTGGCGTGTTGTAGGACTGATGACTTGTGAGTATATTATTTACATACATAATATATATTACTATAATACTATCATTAAAGGTGACGCTTCACTCCAATACATCAATCAATGAGTAACCTCCTACTTTCTCTATCCTAGTTTCAAAGCCAAAGGCGGATGTTGTGCATATGTGCACAACAAACTCACTTGCTCTCGTGTTCCCGATTTCGACTCCTCTGAATTCTCAACTTTATGGCTCAAACTTTCCTGTCATTCTCTTACTAAATATTTCTGTGCTGTCTATCTTTCCCCTAACTCTACCAACTTTCCGAAATTCTTTGACTATCTAAACTCTACAGTGGAACACATTCTATCCATTTCTCCCTTCTCAGAAATCTCCATCTTAGGAGATTTCAACGTTCACCACCGCCATTGGCTCTCCTCTCACACTACTGATCCACCTGGTGAACAAGCCTACGTCTTTTCTATCCTAAATGACCTAGAGCAGTTAGTTCAGCAACCCACCCGTATCCCGGATCGCATCGGAGATCGGCCCAACATTCTTGACTTGTTTCTAACTTCTAACCCTTCTTCTTATACTGTCGATCTTTTCTCTCCTCTGGGCTCCTCCGACCATAAACTTATCTCTGTCACCTGTCCTATCTCTCCAGTACAGCCACCCGATCCTCCTAGCCGGCGGCGCTTGTGGCACTTTGGCGCTGCCGACTGGGAGGCTCTTCGGCAGTACTTCTTTGATTTCCCATGGAATGATTTCTGCTTCCATGGCCGGGGACACAGTAAGGGTGTGAAAGATAAGAATGGGAGAATGCTAGCCGAGAAGCAAGAGAGAGTCGAAAGATGGAGGGAGTACTTCAGTGAGTTGCTAAATGAAAGGAATGAAGAGCCAGCAAACATAGCTGGATATGGTATGGGAGGGAGAAGAAGAGAAGTAGTGGAGGAGGAGGTGGGGATCAGGAGGTCAGAAGTGTGGGAAGCCATGAAAAGAGTGAAGTTGGGGAAAGCACCAGGAACAGATGGAGTGTGTGGGGAAATGTTGAGGTATGGTGGTGAGATAGTGATAGAATGGGTATGGAAAATGTGCAAACTAGCATGGGAGAAGGGGAGTGCACCCGATGACTGGAAGACTGGCATAATAGTCCCCCTATATAAGGGCAAAGGGGAAAGAGGAGTGTGTGGTAACCACCGAGGAATATGTCTTCTAAGCGTAGTAGGGAAGGTATACAGTAGGGTAGTGATTGAGAGAGTGAGAGTGAGAACGGAGAAATGGATAGGCGACGAGCAGGGAGGTTTTAGGAAGGGAAGAGGATGTGTAGATCAGATTTTTACCCTGAATTGTGTTGTGGAGAAGTATCTGGAGAAGAAACAAAAGGTGTATGTTGCCTTTATGGACTTGGAGAAGGCCTATGACAGAGTGGATAGAGAAGGTTTGTGGAAAGTACTTAGAATATACGGAGTAGAGGGCAAGTTGCTGAAAGCAGTGAAGAGCATGTATGAGGGTGCAAAGGCGGCAGTACGTGTGGAGAGTGAGCAGAGCGAGTTCTTTGACCTGAATGTTGGTTTGAAACAGGGGTGTGTGATGTCCCCGTGGTTGTTTACTGTATATATGGATGGAGTTATGAAAGAAATACTGTCAAGAGCAGTGGATGTTGGTGTATCGCTGAAAAGGGAGGGAATTGAGTGGAAGCTACCTATACTGCTGTTTGCGGATGATACAGTTCTGATGAGTGATAATGAATGGGAGTTGCAGGGTCTGGTAAATGAGTTTGGAACTGTGTGCGAAAAACGGAATTTGAAGGTAAATACGGGGAAGAGCAAGGTTATGGTCTTCGAAAGGGGTGAAGTCACAGAGTGTGAGGTGAAGCTGAACGGTCAGGCTATGGAGATCGTCAACTCTTTTAAGTATCTGGGCAGTGTGTTGAGTAAAGATGGGACTATGGATGAAGAGGTGCGGGAGAGGGTACAACAGGGGAAGAGGGTTGTAGGAACGCTAAAAGCAGTAACAAGAAATAGGGTGGTCAGTATGGAAGTGAAGAAGTCCTTGCATGACAGTGTGGTAATCCCGACACTGACTTACGGAAGCGAAGCATGGACGTTGGTCGAGAGACTCAGACCAAGAGTGAGAGCAGTGGAAATGAATTACTTAAGGAGTGCGTGCGGAGTTACATGGAGGGATAGACAGACTAATGAGGAAGTAAGAAGGAGGTGTGGTGTGGAGGTAGATGTGCTGGAAAGTGTGAAAAGGAACAACTTGAGATGGTTCGGCCATATGGAACGTATGGAAAGCGAGAGAATGACTAAGAGGGTGTACGAGAGCGAGGTGGAGGGACAGAGGGGGAGAGGTAGACCGAATATGAGGTGGAAGGATGGAGTGAGGAACTACATGAACGAAGGCGGTGCTGGTTGGGGGGAGGGGCATCGACTGACTGGGGACAGAGGTGCATGGGGGCGGTTCGTTCGTGGCCACCCCTTCGGGGATCACGGCGTCGGGCAATAGATAGATAGATAGATGGCCGGGGACCCTCGGAGAGTGCTGAACGCATTACCGACGTAATCCTATCGGGCATGGAAGCATACATTCCATTCTCTTTCTCTCAGACTAATGCTAAAAAAAATTGGTTTACTCACGCCTGTTCTACTGCTGTCCGCAATAAGGAGGAAGCATTCAAACGGTACCGACGCCTTAAAACTCAAGACTCTCATTCTTCATATGTTTCTGCCCGGAATCAAGCCAAATCTGTTCTTCGACTTGCCAAACACTTTTTCATCAATAATAAATGCACTGAACTATCCAACTCTAGCTCTTCCCAAGCTTTCTGGCATCTAGCCAAAAACCTCTCCAATAATTTCTCTTCCTGTCTTTCCCTCCCCTTTCCCACTCTGATGGCACAACCATCACTTCTCCTCTGACAAAGCTAAACTCTTCGCTCAAACTTTTGCTAGAAACTCCACCTTGGATGATTCCGGTGCTATTCCTCCCTCTCCGCCCTCCTCTCTCTTACTTATGCCTAATATCCTAATCTCTTCTAAAGATGTACTTTCTACCCTCTCTGGGCTTAACACTAATAAGGCGTACGGTCCGGACGGTGTTCCTCCTGTTGTTCTCAAAAACTGTGCTTCCGTGCTGACTCCCTGCCTGGGCAAACTCTTTCGTCTCTGTCTATCCTCTAACGTCGTCCCTTCATGCTGGAAGTTTGCTCACATTCAACCTGTCCCAAAGAAGGGTGACCGCTCTCAACCCTCCAACTATCGTCCAATTGCTCTTATCTCTTGTCTTTCTAAAGTTTTTGAAACTATTCTTGCTTCCAAATTTCTTAAGCATTTCTCTTCTCATAATCTGCTCTCAGATCGCCAGTATGGCTTCCTTAAGGGTCGCTCTACTGGTGATCTTCTTTCATATCTTACTAACTCTTGGTCATCCTCCTTTCGGGACTTCGGTGAGACTTTTTCTATTGCACTAGACATATCGAAAGCCTTCGATAGGGTCTGGCATAAATCTTTAATTTCTAAACTACCCTCCTTCGGTTTCTATCCCTCCATCTGTGCCTTTGTCTCTAATTTCCTTTCCGGCCGTTCCATAGCCGCGGTTGTGGACGGCCATTGTTCACTTCCTCACCCTATAAACTCCGGTGTTCCTCAGGGCTCTGTCCTATCTCCTATTCTCTTTCTAATTTGTATAAATGATCTCCTTAACTGTACCTTAATTCCCATCCATTCATACGCAGACGACTCAACCTTACACTACTCCATTAGTTTTTCAGAACGCCCCAGCCAGCAATCCCTCAACGACAAACGTAATGAAGCCATAGAACTCTTAAATTCTGATCTAAATACTATTTCCAATTGGGGCAGAGAAAACCTTGTTAACTTTAATGCTTCCAAAACCCAATTTCTCCATCTATCTACCCGTCAGGATCTCCCAGCGGACTATCCCTTATTCTTCAACAATACAAAAATCAACCCTTCATCTTCTCTCAATATTCTTGGTGTCTCTTTTTCTTCTGCTCTCATTTGGAATGCCCATATTACCAGTCTTGCTAAGGCAGCCTCCCAGAAGCTGGGTGTGCTCAACCGCCTTAGGGGGTTCTTTTCCCCTGCACAGCTTCTTGCTCTGTACAGGGGCATAGTGCGCCCTTGTATTGAGTATTGTTCACATGTGTGGGGAGGTTCCTCTCACACCGCTCTCCTAGACAAAGTTGAAAGGAAGGCCTTTCCTATCATTAACTCCCGTCCACTCACCAACTCAATGCAATCTCTCTCTCTCCGCCGCAATGTTGCATCTCTCTCGCTATTCTATCTATCTATCTATATGCTCAGGCCCAATCCCCATTTTGGGGGTAGCCGACTCAAGACAGAGCAAGAACAGGGAAAACACAAAAACAACATAAAACAAAAAATAAACACAGATAAAAAACACAAACTCACACACATCCAGGTCACCCAGGAGAAGACCCAGAGACCAGGGTTACCAAGGTCGCTCCAGCACTCCCCCGGCCCCTGACCACCCGGAGAGGTTCCGATCTCGGCAGGCAGACATGCAGCGGAGCCAAAGCCACAAGCCCTCCCACCACACTTCCAGGCACACCCTTCATATTAATCGTCCCCCCAGGCCAGGCGCCTGATGGACTATTATCTAGTCGAACTTGCGCCCGACCCCTTACTCCAAATGACCACGTGTTCACTCAACTATTCACAAGCATTCTCCATTCACTCCTGTCCACCACCACTTCCCCTGCCTGATCTATAGTCATTCCTCTATCATCCAAAGCCTTTCTTACACAGTCTCTCCATCTCAATGGGGGTCTTCCTGCCCTTCTATCTCCCCTTGTACCTGACTCACATATTCTCTTTGTAAGCCTTTCATCTCCCATTCGTTCAACATGACCATACCAGCTCAGCACCCTTCTGTCCACTCTGGCTGACAAATGTTCCTGCTGCCCCACTCTCCTACGTATCTCTTCATTCCTCAATCTGTCTCTACGAGTAACTCCACACAGCCATTCCAACGATACATATAACACCTACACATATAGGAGGCGGGAAATAACGAGCATGCTCACTCCCGCAATACAACTAGAGTAAGTACACACACACACTATTAATACACCAAGGGCAACGGGCTAACAGAATAACATTGTAACTTGAACTCGTATGTTAATATTGTTCCGCGTGATATTTCTGACAATAAATAATGCATAGCCACCAAAGTGAACAAGTGGATTTGAAATATTTTGTTATAATTATGTAGTATAGGGTAATTCATTCTGAGTGTTTCCTTTTCATCAAAATAATGCATTTAACATCATATTACTTATAGGCTAGTTATATATTGTTTCTATAGTATCTAATTGTTGCATATGTTACATGGAGCATTTAAGCATGTAGTTCTCATTCTTCTCTCTTATTGTTAAGTTTTATTTTGTTTATTATTACGACTGGAAGCAACTTGTTTTACCTACATGTCATCCACGTTTTAGCAATAGCCACCATATATTTGGATATTATTGGGCGATTTTAGTAGTTAAAAGAGGATTTTAAAAAGGTGTATGACGTTGGTGGAATATAAGGCAGCACAACAAATGGGGTAGATTGTATTTGTTTGTTTTTCTCCCACATTGAAGACCCACCTAAATCCTTCTCCCCACCGTCCCGGACCACTTCCTTCCTTCCCTCCATTTGTATCGTCCACCTCCCCTTCCCCTCCCTCCACCACTACCACCTCCACATATTTCCTCCAACCTCCCCTACTTCCTCTCCTTCCCTTCCCTCCACCATTACCACCTCCACATTTTTCCTCCCACCTCCCCTATTTCCTCCCCTTCCCTCCCTTTGTATCCTCTCCCTCTCCTTCCCCTTCCCCCACCACCACCCCCTTCACATATGTCATCTCACCGCCCTATCATTAATTCTTTGCACGATATGTAGATATCACTTCTCTCAATGATTTCCTGATATTTTGCCCTAGTTATTAATCCTGGTGCATGCATTTATTCTCTCTCCCTCTCTTGATCTGTTGTTGTTTGCCTTCCTATGCCCCTATTATTGTATCAGACATTATAACAGTAGGGGTCCTCCTTGCTCCTTCAGAGTCTATCAACATATTTTTGTTGGTAGGCATCCCCTTCACTCAGGTTTCAAGTTATCCCTTTATCTCCCATTCTCAATATAAACGTTTTCTACTCTAACTCCTGTTCTCTACTTACTATTTTTCTTTTCTGTCTCTTATATTTTAGTACCCCTCTTTTTCCGTCCATTTACCATGATTGTCTGGCAGAGGTAAACATGATCATGTGTTCTATATCAGTCCTTTTGATGTTGCCAGTATTTTCCCTTGACGCAACTTCTATTATCGCCAAGTTATGTTTCTTCTTATCATTCATCCTTTCTGCTGATAATTTATTTAGGTTAGGATTCTCAGGGTATACCTCCTCCCTTAAGGATAGTAGCTGGTACCCGCCTTCCATCACTTTCCCACCCATAGTCTGTTCAACTGTCTAACCCAACAGTGACTCGATTTTCTCATTGTTTTTTCTACTCCGGAACTCTCCCTCAATCTATATTTCCCTCATCCTACGACTTAACCTGCTTCAAACTCCGTGTGTCTAGACTTTCTTACTCTTATGCACTTTGAATTTTTCACTCTTTCATTTTGTTGGTTATACTCGTTAAAAGGCAGCTGTACCTTCTGTCTGCTTCTTACGTATAGGAAAAACGTTGTTATACCATCTACTATTGTTTTCTTCAATTTGTTACTAGTAGGAAATATTAAACACAAACATGTTTGAAAAGCTTCGTCCGTAATGAGACTACTGAAACAATCGGATATGTGATATTATTAGGCGTCTAGAACCATGAACAAAGATTGAAATCAAAATAATAAAGATATGTAATGGCAGGTTGTGAAAACAAGTCCAGAGAAAAGGGATAAACATAGAGGATGAGGATAATCCCAAGGGAATAGTGTAAGAAATGAGAGAGAGAGAGAGAGAGAGAGAGAGAGAGAGAGAGAGAGAGAGAGCGAGAGCGAGAGCGAGCTAGCTAGCTAGCTAGCTGCTTGGATATAAGAGATCATGGCGGATTTGTGAAGACAAGATAAGTGTTTACGTGTGTCAGTGAGCTGTGAAGTACGGGATTACCGAGGGAGGAGACATACAGGAATGTTTACTCCAAATATCAACAATACATGTCTTCACCTCCTTCCCTTCTCCTACACCTCCAACTCTTCTCTTCTTCATTCTACCACCTACTGTACATCTCCAATTTTCTTCATATTTTCCTTTCACTCTCACACTCAACATTCCCTTCCTCATCATCTACACCTCCATTTTGTCTCTTCCTCTTCCCACCCCACCACCTACCAACTCTCTTCCCCACTGCATCATTGTGTATGCACCTCCAACTCTCTCTCTCTCTCTCTCTCTCTCTCTCTCTCTCTCTCTCTCTCTCTCTCTCTCTCTCAGGAGGTTCAGTTTATCTATAGCCAATTATTGATTTACTCGGCGAGGCTCTTGTGATTATCCTGTTTGGTATATGAAAATAATTACCGATATTTAGATACTATTTGGTCAGGAGTTGGTGATGCCGGTTATTTAAAAGAAATTATTGATTTTCATGGTGATATAATCGTGAGTTTATGTTTACGTGTGTTGCCATATTGATGTGAAAAGCAAACCTAAATAGAGTTTTACATATTCATATATAGCGTTGCCAACCTTATCCCGAGTATGGCTTTCCAGATTGACTGATGACTGACTGACTTATTTTGTAAATGACCCGCTCCTGTTGATTACAGAGGGTAGGGTATTTTATTTTGATAACATAAATCAACAAGAGGTGGAGAGTGAGCGTGAGCTGAGGGTGGAGATGGTGTAGGGATAAAACATAATGGAGGTGCGGGTAATTATGGTCAGTATATAATTGTCTGAGGAGCAGGGGGAAAGGGGTAGGTGGTGGTGTAGAAATAAACACAAATTAAAGGGTAGATCATTATAGCCTTGGTCGGCAACCCATCCAGGGGAGACCTTATACAAATCTGGGTGGATTGAATTTGTCAGCCTTGCCCCATCTAGGGAAGTAAACCTTATACAAATCCTTTCTGTTCACTGAAGGGTGAAGCAGGTTGGTGTATGGACTAGCCACCCACCACTGTTGGTGGATGGACTAGCCACCCACCACTGTTGGTGGATGGACTAGCCACCCACCACTGTTGGTGGATGGACTAGCCACCCACCACTGTTGGTGGATGGACTAGCCACCCACCACTGTTGGTGGATGGACTAGCCACCCACCACTGTTGGTGGATGGACTAGCCACCCACCACTGTTGGTGGATGGACTAGCCACCCACCACTGTTGGTGGATGGACTAGCCACCCACCACTGTTGGTGGATGGACTAGCCACCCACCACTGTTGGTGGATGGACTAGCCACCCACCACTGTTGGTGGATGGAATAGCCACCCACCACTGTTGGTGGATGGACTAGCCACCCACCACTGTTGGTGGATGGACTAGCCACCCACCACTGTTGGTGGATGGACTAGCCACCCACCACTGTTGGTGGATGGACTAGCCACCCACCACTGTTGGTGGATGGAATAGCCACCCACCACTGTTGGTGGATGGACTAGCCACCCACCACTGTTGGTGGATGGAATAGCCACCCACCACTGTTGGTGGATGGACTAGCCACCCACCACTGTTGGTGGATGGACTAGCCACCCACCACTGTTGGTGGATGGAATAGCCACCCACCACTGTTGGTGGATGGAATAGCCACCCACCACTGTTGGTGGATGGAATAGCCACCCACCACTGTTGGTGGATGGACTAGCCACCCACCACTGTTGGTGGATGGACTAGCCACCCACCACTGTTGGTGGATGGAATAGCCACCCACCACTGTTGGTGGATGGAATAGCCACCCACCACTGTTGGTGGATGGAATAGCCACCCACCACTGTTGGTGGATGGAATAGCCACCCACCACTGTTGGTGGATGGACTAGCCACCCACCACTGTTGGTGGATGGAATAGCCACCCACCACTGTTGGTGGATGGAATAGCCACCCACCACTGTTGAACAAATAGTGCTAAAGTAAAACATAAAGGGCCTCGGATTCGGACGAAGCCCAAGTTCATTGATCAGTCGTGTAAGTTCTTTTATAAACTGGCGTGGTTTGTCCTCGCGGGGGACAAGTCCATTTTGGAGCGTTTTGTGTATGGCCACCCTCATATAAAGGGGAGTAAGGCGTCCGGCAATAGATAGATAGATAGACAATGTTCGCTCTGGGTGGCAAAGGGAAGTCTGGTAGAAGAAGAGTGGAAGAGAATAATATAAATAGTGATGCAAATAAATGGGTTAGGGAGAGGATTATGGCGAGAGACAAGATGCTGGGAGGGAGACATACTGTGACGCATGTCGAGTATGAGCATGCTGTACAGAACGCCCAGTCAGGCCCCACTCTCGCTAGGATCGTCAGGGCAGGAACTTTGGCTGTAGTCTGTGTAGAGTTTCCTAACTTAGTTTATGTGAGCCGTTGTACTATAAGTATTATAAATATGTATTTTGTTTTCATCTGAGTCAACGAGTTCTATTTTATATCATTAGTTATAAGTATTGTGTGTGGGACTTATTTGTAATGATGAGAGGAGAGAGAGAGATTATGTAACGAGGGCCAGTGAGTGAGCCACGCGGCAGGTAGGCCTATCTCCCCTCCTCCCTCCTCCCTCCTCCCCCTCAGTGCGTGGGAAATCCTTTGTCGATCCCAGATTGAGAGAGAATATTACGTAATGATTGTCAGTGGGCGGTCCTTAGTAGTTTGCGATATGCTCACTAGAGGGCCGAGTATAAAAAGGGAGGTCTCGCCACAATTTCTTCAGAACTCATTAGGCAAAGCGACTTCTCCTATCCCTTGCAACTATACATATTCTTCCGACTGATGTGAACTTTCTCTACTCTCTGTACCGCCTACCTTCTTCTTTTCCCGACCCTTTATAACCTCAATGATCCCTTTGGTGCAGAGCTAGTCAGCCAAAGTATTATCGCTTGAGTTCTCACGAGATATATGCCTATTAGATAGCCTATTTTGGAAGGGATAACTAGAATAGGATTGATTAATGTTTGTTGCACTCGTATATGCATTTCCCTGTGTATGATTATTCATGTTCCTGTTTTCTGCTGGTTTAAGTAATGCTAGACTGGGATAGGGCTACAGGTGTTGTGATTCCCTAAGTGTATTAGGTTTTTGTTGAACCGGTACAATCGCAACGGAGACTTGGGAAGCCTAGGTGGTCTTTCTGACTGTGTACCTTGTGAGTTTAGCACTGTGTTGCGAGTGAGGGCTTTTGCCTCTGCCACCCAACACTGTGCTAACTCGTTTGCTTGACTTTGAGAGGATCGCCAGGAGAGAACCAGATACTAGTGATCTGGATCTCTCAAGAGAGCATCCCGTCAATTAACGTAATTTGGCCGCACAGCCTTAAGGACCTCGCTAGGCTACGAGCCGCTTGCTCAGCCATTGTTTCCTAGCCTACTATGTCCCAGCTAGACTTTGCTCGATCAGCAGATACAGCATAGTATTGAAGCTTTCCTTATGTATGTTATTGTTTATGCACTATTGATTTCATGTGTGGCACGCTTAGCTACTTTATAGATTAGTGGCCCACGAGCACAATCCTAGTAGGCTATTGCCAGTGCATTGTCGGAGTACTTCTTTTTAATGTTTGCCATTTACTATTGTTTATTCTTATAATTCTTCGAATGTCAATTTAAAGCCTTTAATGTTAGTTAATTGCCAGTGTGTTGCTTATTGAATTGCTGTTCAAAATCCGATACTTACTTCTTACGAGTATCCGAGAAGCATCTAACTTTATCAGAAGATTCCTTGCTCGATGCTCGAGGACTATTGTTTAACGTAACGTAATAGTGCCGATCCGAAGTAGAGGGTGGAGGACTTCTTAAGTTCTTAGTCAAGGGTGGATTACTTCGGCTTCGGCCAACACTATTCTTTGGTGTTGTTGTATTTACTTCTTTGTTTGATTGTTGACCAGACTAGATAACTCCCATCTCTTTATTAGTCTGTTGTGAAACGCTAGTACCGAGTTCTTGTATACCCCGTTATAGCAGATAGAACTCTGGAGGGTATTGGTGTTTTTTGTTCGGCTGGCAGTACTCTGGGGTTGGGATCGTGTGTTTCCGTTGTGGCAGCGAGCCATACTCGAGTCATGTTTGAGAGCCCTAGTGTACCCGAGTGCCCGGTCGTAACAATACCCTTCTATAAATGGATTGGTAAACATACGTCGGTTGGTAGATAACTCGGTGGGAATTACACGTCACACACACAAGTCGGAATGTTATACTTATTTTTATTTATTTTTTACCAGTAACACACGTGGGAAAAGCAGAAAGAGGAGGTTCCTTGTGATACAAATATTAACCTTAAATTGTCATAGCTATCTCGTATTTAATCAAATCTCAATTATATATTTATTACCAATTACATTCATTTGAATGGATAATCAGTTCAAAGAGTCAGAACTATTATTTTTGTCCTAAAGTGTACAACAAATAAATGGTCTATACATAAGGTTGAGAAGTTGTGGATAAGAGGAGAAGGAAAGAAGATGTTGGTGTGGTGTACTGTGTGAGGGATGGTGGCTCTAACCCTGAATGATGTAAAGTGTTAACATTATGGGAGAGAGTTGGTGAGGCCGGGAGGGGTAAGTGGTTACTGGTCTAGTCACTCTAGTGGGAAGGCGTTTGGAGGGGGAGGGGGGGGGGGGCAGGAGAAAGGAAGAGAGAAGAAGCAATGAAGGAATAGTAAGATACAGGTTTGGAGGGTTTGAGCATGGAAGAGGCAGTAGAGGGAGAGATGTTTGGATCAAAATAGGAATGACAAATATATGAGAGAAGACAAGGAAGGAAAGACCAGAAAGGAAGAGAGGTTTGGAAGAAAACAAAATGCGAGAGAACAAGCTAATGCTTAAATACATTAATGGACAAATAGAGAAGGCGCTAGTCACTAGGTAAATCTTAATACGAAATACAGGTGTGTAGTGCCTGAGGATTATGTGCAAATAATGTATATGTTGTTCGTAGCTAAGCTAAGGAAAGATGCAACAATGTTGAGTGTCCGGAGTGTCAACATAATGGATGGCTACAATATTTCTCCCACCCCGACCCTCACAACCAATTAGAACTGGTCTATTGAGTTCGTACACTGGTTCCTTGGTTACTATTGGTCACCCGAGGCACAACAGTGGCAAGATAATGATACATAATTGCGGATCACTCCTTCTTTAATTGCTTTAATTGATTGTTTGCCAACAGTCTCGAGTATCTGACTCCTCTGATACTATACAGACATAATATGAGTAATTATCACACACATATCAATTGAATTTAGTGTCTGTAAAAGGGAACGTGAAATAGATAAGCTTGAATTCGACATACATAAACTGATTAGTTTTCACTCAGTTATTGTTTGCAATGTGGTTTAAGTATGTACAGTATAATCACAATGCATATTGCGCGCGCGCGCGCGCGTAGTCAATACACTGTGTTAGTCTTAGGTTACATACAGCCATTCAGTAATCTCTGACCATTGAATGTATCGCTGATTATAAGCGAGATGTTCAACAGTGATAACGCCATAGGAGGCGATAATCTGACATAATGATTGTTGGCAAATGTAATCGACAATCAGGTTATACATGATACCTTCAGATGAAGATTATAATGTAATCGACAATCAGGTTATACATGATACCTTCAGATGAAGATTATAATGTAATCGACAATCAGGTTATACATGATACCTTCAGATGAAGATTATAATGTAATCGACAATCAGGTTATACATGATACCTTCAGATGAAGATTATAATGTAATCGACAATCAGGTTATACATGATACCTTCAGATGAAGATTATAATGTAATCGACAATCAGGTTATACATGATACCTTCAGATGAAGATTATAATGTAATCGACAATCAGGTTATACATGATACCTTCAGATGAAGATTATAATGTAATCGACAATCAGGTTATACATGATACCTTCAGATGAAGATTATAATGTAATCGACAATCAGGTTATACATGATGCCTTCAGATGAAGATTATAATGTAATCGACAATCAGGTTATACATGATACCTTCAGATGAAGATTATAATGTAATCGACAATCAGGTTATACATGATACCTTCAGATGAAGATTATAATGTAATCGACAATCAGGTTATACATGATACCTTCAGATGAAGATTATAATGTAATCGACAATCAGGTTATACATGATACCTTCAGATGAAGATTATAGACCCAAGCTGATGATATAACTGTTATCAATGATGATAACCCGTAATAACCTCACCCATGGATTATTCAGTACAAGATTGACCAATGGCAGCCAGTTGGAGTGTGTTGGAGCTAAAGAACACTTTAATTGTCAGTAGAGATACTGTTACCTTCTATATATATATTTAAGTTTGTGTGTGTAAAAGGCTGCATTATTTACTATACTTTACATTTTTGTTTTTCCTACCGAATCTTTCTTCCCTTTATTGTTCGAGATCATCCCATAATTCTTCCTCTTACCATCAACACCGTCTCTTACATGTTCTCCCTCCATTGTCCATTCCACACAATTAATATCAGCTGTTACGGTTGTGTTTTTCCTTTTCTCAGTTTCTCTCCGGCTTGGATATTTTTCTCCTTTTATGCGCCTTTCTATGTTTCAGATGAGTCCATTCTCTATATTGGCATTCACGTGTTTCATACGGTGTATTCCGTCTATAATGTTTCTTCTGCACATTTTCTTTTTCATCTTCTAACCACATTCCTTCTCTTCTATTCTCACTTACATCTCTGTCTCCGTGACCGTGTTTCTTGAAACCTTTCCTTTCTTTGTCTCCCCTTCTCCACATTCTCCCTCACCTTCAAAATAAATGGCCTGGAAACCTGCCGTCTACGGGCTCCCCAATTTCCAGATTTGTTGTTTAGTTATGGAAGATAAAGCTGGAAAAGAATGTCGAAAGGGATTACATGAAGCAGGACAACACCAAACATGAATAAATAGAGGTAATACACATTGGAATTGAGAAAGGCAAAGTTTATTTGGTAGTCCACCAGGTAGAATTATAACTTGATATTATAGGTAGCTAAAAGAGAGACATATATACTGTATGTAAATATGTACTGGGAAAAGATATAATAGAGGAGAGAGAGAGAGAGAGAGAGAGAGAGAGAGAGAGAGAGAGAGAGGTTGTAGTGGTAGTTATGGTGGTGGTGAAATATACTAGCACTGAAGGAGACATTAAGTAGGGATACATTTTATATGGCTGGGAAGGTGATATAGTTTACAGGTTAGCCTGAGAACAAATATTATATGTCGACCTTTGTTGGGGGAACCTTTATCAGGAGTTGAGGTAAATGTAGGTTTGCGACAGGGTTGTGTAATGTCACCATGGCTGTTTAATATATTTGTGGATGGTGTGGTGAGGGAGGTGAAAATGAGAACTATGGGAAGAGGATTGGGTTTAGTAGGAAAGAATGGTAGAGATTGGGAGGTGAATCAGTTGCTGATGACACAGCGTTGGAGGCAGATTCTGAGGAGAAACTGCAGCGGGTAGTCAAAGAGTTTGGTGAGGTTTGTGGGAGGAGAAAACTGAATGTGAACGTCAATAAAAGTAAAGTAATGGTGTGTAGTAGGGGTGATCGTAGGGTGAATCTAGATGGGAGACTGGATGGGGAAATATTGGAACAAGTAGAGTGTTTTAAATATCTAGGAGGAACGATAAGCAGGAGTGGAGGTATGGAAATGGAGGTAAAACAGAAAGTGTGTGAAGGAAGGAAGGTTTTTGGAGTAATGGGAAGTATGTGGAAGGTGAGAAATCTCGGAATGAAAGTTAAATGTGCAATGTATCAAGGAATTGTTGTGCCAACAGTGATGTATGGGGCTGAGACATGGGCTCTGAAGGAAAAGGAGAGAAGAAAGTTGGATGTGATGGAGATGAGCTGCTTGAGGAGTATGTGTGGAGTTACTCGTAGAGACAGATTGAGGAATGAAGAGATACGTAGGAGAGTGGGGCAGCAGGAAAATTTGTCGGCCAGAGTGGACAGAAGTGTGCTGAGCTGGTATGGTAATGTTGAACGAATGGAAGATGAAAGGCTTACAAAAAGAATATACGAGTCAGATAGAAGGGGAGAAAGAGGGCAGGAAGACCCCCATTGAGATGGAAAGACTGTTTAAGACAAGCTTTGGATGATAGAGGAATGACTATAGATCAGGCAAGGGAAGTGGTAATAAACAGGAATTTATGGAGAATGATTGTGAATAGATAAGTAGATAACACATGGTCATTTAGGAGAAGGGGTTGGGTGCAAGTTGGACTAGATAATAGTCCATCAGGCACCTGGCCTGGGGAGACAGTTTCCAGGTATATGAAGGATGTGCCTGGAAGTGTGGTGGGCGGGCTTGTGGTTTTGGCTTCGCTGCATGTCTGCCTGCTGAGATCCGAACCTCTCCAGGTGGTTGGGGGCCAGGGGGAGTGCTGGAGGGACCTTGGTGACCCTGGTCTCTGTGTCTTCTTCTGGGTGACCTACTATGGGTTTCAGAGGCCGTGTGGCATCGTTTTTCGGGAATAACTTATTAACAAATTAATATTCGGATATATCGTATCAACCTAACAAAATGTGTCATGCTAACTAATGAAAATGTATTATAATTATGTGTGTTTATGAGGTTAGCCTAACTGTGTGTATCTGTGTTAACCCAGTCATCCTCGCCTGTTTCTTTCCCTCCCTCTTATATTTTATTATCCTTCCCTTCATATATTAGTTACCCACCTACCACACACACAGACACACACACACACGGCCACAGTGGCCTAGCACACGAAGTCACTGTTCTCCTGTCGCTTGGCTCTTGTAGCGGTGATTCGAAACTTGTTGCTTGCAGGTGAAACTTATCAAAAACATACATACAGTAGGTATGACGGTTAGGTGTGGATGCGCCTGCCTCTGGTTTCCACCTGGTACCCTGTCCATATCCTACTCCCTCCGGGGGTATGTAGGTACACTTGTAGCAGCCAGAGTCAATCTGTTGACTACTTTGGGTAAGTTATGAATATGTTCATGCCACTATCTTACAGCCGCCAATACTTCCGCCTGTTAAAGAGCTACGGTACTTAGGAATATGGTACAGGTATTTAAGCTTTACATTAGTATTGAATAACAAATGCAACAACAGTATTTAACAATTAATAGATATCCAGCATATATTGCATATCTTTTCTCATAAATACTAACATTGTCTGTGTAATATCCCGCCTATTAACCCTTTCCCTGTGGGAGACGTTGAGGAACGCCATGGCAATTTACAGAAATTTACAGGCTTTTAAAGCCTGTTAAAGCCATAGAAATCGAGTGTCAGTGGCCGGGAGAGCGAGGGACCCACCTCCGATTGCCAGCACGTCCGTCCGTGCACCGAGACCCCAGCCCCGGGTCTCAGCAGTACTGCCAAAGGCAAAATAGCGCTACATTGCTCTTAAATAGCGAATTTTCCCCAATGTCTATGGTAGTGCTGCTGCGGGTGAAACCCGCAAGCTACGAAGCTCATTCTAGTGTAATTTTGAAGCCATTTTCGTCTAGTTTTCGGCTGAATACATTTAATTTCATGCAGATACTTGATTAATCATTCAGGAGTGCCTGAATTTGCCTTAAATAGTCCAAATATGCTTGCAGAGAAAGGGTTAATACCTACTACCCTGACCCTCTACCAAGTGACCTCACCAGTCACTAATTGGCTTCCTTACCCACCTTACCTACTTGTACAATTTTATTAGCGTAAGATCATACTCAGGAATATCTGTAAAATATAGCGATAAATTAATATAATACACCGACGAAGTACTTCGGGAGAAAAAAAAAGAAAAAGAAATGAAAAATAACTAGACCATGATCGGGGGACCGGATTAGCCTCCGTTTTATATTATTCAAAGCTTGTGCTCTTGTTTATATAAGAAGGAGTTATTTAAATACTCTTGTCCACGACTTGATCCTTCTTTTTTCATACATTTTGTTTTTTGTTTTTACATACTCTCCATATAGGTGTATTAATGAGTATATCATCCCAACACACCTCTTTATTCTACGTGTAGTATTACAAATATATTCAGCTTTAAAGCAAATCTTTATATACCGTGCTGTTTAGATTATTTGTTTTTTGCAATGTCCATAAATTTCAAATAATTATCTGCATCAGTAAGTTTCCACTAAATAATATTAGCAACATGAACTTGTATATATTTAGTTTGTTATTGTCCAGTAGGTATAATCAGTGAGTGAACCTGGCAGTATAATGATCTTACGTGAGAGAGACCAAGGACACAAACAAATTGCTGCCACAAACATTAAACCAGGATTCATAAGAAGATAAATCAGGTATCGGCATGCATTAATTAGTGTGTGTGTGTTTGTGTGTGTGTGTGTGTGTGTGTTTGTGTGTGTGCGCGCGTGCGGTTGTTATTCATGTTTGTGTGCGTGTAGGTTATGAATGGTTGTGGTGTTTAGGAAAAGTACGATCACTTTAAAATAGTTAATGGTTTTGAATAATATTATATATCATAATGGAATATAAGAAAGTGATTATACTTGCTCAACATATATACAATATGATCATCCTTTGTTGAATAGCCAGTAGGCGAGTCCCACAACGGAAGTTTTAATTGGTCTTACGGCTTGCAAATATAACTAGTTTTTACGAAGCTTCCATTACTAGCGAGGTCTAGGTTGACAACTGAGGTGAAGTGTGTGTAAGTCTCTGTCACCAAGATCATGTTACGACCTGGCACTCGGGTACACAAGGGCTCTCAATCAGGACTCGAGTACGGCTCGCTGCCACAACGGAAACACACGATCCCAACCCCAGAGTACTGCCAGCCGAACAAAAAACACCAATACCCTCCAGAGTTCGATCTGCTATAACGGGGTATACAAGAACTCGGTACTAGTGTTCCACAACAGACTAATAAAGAGACAGGAATTATCTAGTCTGGTCAACAATCAAACAAAGAAGTAAGAAACAACAACACCAAAGAATAGTGTTGGCCGAAGCCGAAGTAATCCACCCTTGACTAAGAACTTAAGAAGTCCTCCACCCTCTACTTCGGATCGGCACTATTACGTTACGTTAAATTAATAGTCCTTAAGCATCGAGCAAGGAATCTTCTGGTAAAGTTAGATGCTTCTCGGATGCCCGTAAGAAGTACGTATCGGATTTTGAACAGCAATTCAATAAGCAACACACTGGCAATTAACTAACATTAAAGGCTTAAATTGACATAAGAAGAATTATAAGAATATGCAATAGTAAATGGCAAACATTAAAAAGAAGTACTCCGCCAATGCACCGGCAATAGCCTACTAGGATTGTGCTCGTGGGCCACTAATCTCTAAAGTAGCTAAGCGTGCCACACATGAAATCAATAGTGCATAAACCATAACATACATAAGGAAAGCTTCAATACTATGCTGTATCTGCTGACCGAGCAAAGTCTAGCTGGGATGTAGTAGGCTAGGAAACAATGGCTGAGCAAGCGGCTCGTAGCCTAGCGAGGTCCTTAAGGCTGTGCGGCCAAATTACGTTAATTGACGGGATGCTCTCTTGAGAGATCCAGATCACTAGTATCTGGTTCTCTCCTGGTGATCCTCTCAAAGTCAAGCAAACGAGTTAGCACAGTGTTGGGTGGCAGAGGCAAAAGCCCTCACTCGCAACACAGTGCTAAACTCACAAGGTACACAGTCAGAAAGACCACCTAGGCTTCCCAAGTCTCCGTTGCGATTGTACAAAACCTAATACACATAGGGAATCACAACTCCCGTAGCCTTATCCCAGTCTAGCATTACCTAGACCAGCAGAAAACAGGAACATTAATAATCATACACAGGGAAATGCATATACGAGTGCAACAAACATTAATCAATTCTAGTCTAAGTTGACCCTTCCAAAATAGGCTATCTACTAGGCATATATCTCGTGAGAACTCAAGCGATAATACGTTGGCTGACTAGCTCTGCACCAACGGGATCATTGAGGTTAAAAAGGGGTCGAGAAAAGAGGAAGAAAGGCGGTACAGATAGTAGAGAAAGTTCACATCAGTCGGAAGAATATGTATAGTTAGCAAGGGATATGAGAAGTCGCTCTGCCTAATGAGTTCTGAAGAAATTGTGGCGAGACTTCCCTTTTTATACTCGGCCCTCTAGTGAGCATATCGCAAACTACTAAGGACCGCCCACTGACAATCATTACGTAATATTCTCTCTCAATCTGGGATCGACAAAGGATTTCCCACGCACTGAGAGGGAGGAGGGGAGTTAGGCCTACCTGCCGCGTGGCGCACTCACTGGCCCCCGTTACGTAATCTCTCTCTCTCCTCTCATCATTACAAATAAGTCCCACAACAACACTTATAACTAATGATATAAAATAGAACTCGTTGACTCAGATGAAAACAAAATACATATTTATAATACTTATAGTACAACGGCTCACATAAACTAAGTTAGGAAATTCTACACAGACTACAGCCAAAGTTCCTGCCCTGACGATCCTAGCGAGAGTGGGGCCTGACTGGGCGTTCTGTTCAGCATGCTCACACTCGACATGCGTCACACCTCCCCCAAGATTTTACTTGCTCAACCCTGAGCTAAAATCTGACACACAGAACCCCATCAAGCCCCTCACACCCAGCGACCACATGGCACTAAAACAAAGCTGAGTTTATCACTAAAACACATCTTAAAAAAAAAAATTCACATTTTATAACTCCTCCCAACAATAGCAAAAAAAGACACAATATCATGCTCCCAGAGCGAGCTTACAGCAGCTCAGCCGTTTGATAGTTCGTGGACTACTCAAACTCTATAGGCTATGACAAACTTATACAATTATCTATATCAAAAGAAAGATTTTTTTTTTTTTTTTATGATTTTTATATTTTAATATGTTTTTCCCGGCTGCACTATAAGGGCAGCCTATTTTCTTCTATACCAAACGCTCAACTCCTGCTTTACGACCCAATACGCTGGGCTACAACCGCGAACCAACAAGCACCAAGCGCAAAATACTATTCAAACTAAAGCAGGAGGCTACCCGTGTGTCAATCTACCCAGGATCATATACCCTTGAACGACCATCTGCAACCACGTTGTCACAACCGGCAATATGGCGTATGTCCAGGTTATATACCAATAACCTTAGTGACCACCTGGTCAGCCTCATATTCCGATTGTGAAACTGGTCCAAGAACTTGAGAGGGTGATGATCTGGGTAAACTACAATGACCGGACCATAGGCTGGAACATAGACCTCGAAATGCCCCAGCGCAAGCACAACCGCCAGCAGCTCCTCCTCGACAACAGAGCAGCTCCCCTGGGCCGAATTGTACTTCTCCGAGCAGAAACTAACAGGATGCTCCAGCCCATCATCGTCCTTTTCACTTTCATTCATCAGGTTCTGAAACGTTGCTAGTGCATTCTTAAGTCCGTAAGGCATAACATTGCACCGGTAGGACCTCCCGTCCACAACAAAACCACATACCTCCCCAGCACGCTCGGACAAAGGCACCTGCCAGCAACCTTTTACTAAATCCACCCTCGTGATAGGCGATGCAGCCCCGAGGCGGTCTATGGTGTCGTCAACTCTTGATAAGGTATAGGCGTCTGTCAGGGATAATGCACACACACTCTCGCAATCAACACACTCACTAATCTTGCCACTTAACACCGGTTGCAAAGTTACAGGCAACGACCACTCACGACATTCCTTATCCCTCAGACCCTTCGTCCACACGTAATCCAGCTCTGCTTGCACCATAGGCTGTCGAGCAGGATTTATACGGTAGGGAATTAAACTGAGCCTTGCACGATCTCCAGCCTGCATGTCGGATTCTACCCCGTACATCAGGCCTGGAGAAGCAACAAACATGCGAAAGTACTGCCATAGCCTAGTAAACAACTGCCTTGCACTGTCTCCACGAACAACATGCCTAGTGCCCTCCCACAACCCAGCCGAGACCGCAGCTTCTAACCTGTAGTCTCCCTCCTTCTCCACCTTCGTCCCTAGAACAGCCAGGTCATGAGAGGGACAATCAGTACCACCTGTGCAGTCACTCCCATAGTTCATTATTGCTAAGGCTTCCCCGCCGATACCGTACATGCGCACCCCCGCATTCCTTGTGACGACATCTGCCTGCTCAGCATCACCGCTTTCGTCGAGCTCCACAACTCCATTAGCACACGTTTGGAGCTCAGGGTCCTCTAGTTGCAACCGACGTATATCTGAGGGTGCCAAGCGATCTAACTGCTCCCGGAGCAATGCATGACCTTCCCCGATACTGGGCTGCTCCCTCTGTCTCTCTCGATGTACATAACGCTGCTGTCGTGGAGACTCGTCATGCCCAGCCTCGTCACTCTCGATGACAGGCCCAGGGGCTACTTCAGAATTAAGTAATGGTGCTAATACTGAATCACCCAGGAGAGCCGCCGAGTCAAAACTCTTAAAACCAACTCCAGCTTTAGCCTCCTCCTGTTGATCGTTCCTCCGCTGGTCTGAAGACGGAGGACTAGGCTGTGACACTTTAGCTGCCCGAGCTCGGGTGACAACACACGCCATGGGTTGTGTCTGGCACCGCTCGACCCACTCTTGCTCTTCCCTACTCACGTCGGCCGGCCTCTCGGCAACGACTAAGGGTAGAACCTCAGAAGCGGGCATTGCAAAGTCGTTGCCGAGAAGAAGGTCGACGCCCTCCACTGGCAGTTTCTCCACAATCCCGACATCCAATTCACGTGCCACACCATCCACCTCCAACTCCAACCGCACCAGCGGGTATGACCGAGTTGCATTAATACCCTGCACCACTACCACCCGAGCCGCGTTTATAGGGTAGCCAGTCAAGTTGTTCATCAGAGTCTGGGAAGCACCTGTATCACGCAAGACCTCTACTCCATGCTTGCGCCCCGCCCACATCACGCAACCCCGTCCTCTATGGTCGCAAAAAACATCCTGAGCAGGGTTCGAGCCTCTCAGGTGTTTCTGCATTGGCTGTGCCTCAGCCTCTGACGAACTGCCCCGGGCAAACTCAGATGACTTCGGAGACACACCAATGTTGCAGGCCAAAGACACAGCTGCTGTAGGTGGTTTGCTAGGACAGACTCTTGCAAAGTGCCCCTTTTTATGACATTGATAACACTCCAACTCCCCTTTGGGCTTCCCTTGGTACTGGGAAGGGCCCGGCCCCTTCTTAAATGGGACGGTGCTAGTCTTGTGGTCAGTCCTGGTATCATAGCTCTTGTACTTGTTTGCATAAGGTATATCACTAACTCGGGGGGGTGGGGCGTCAGGCCCCTTGTTACCTGCCTCACTACGCTGGGCAGACCCGCACCCACGAATTAGTGATAGCCGGAGGTCAGCCATCTCAGCTGCCTCCTGTAGAGTTTTTGGGTTCTTTTCTTTAATAGTTAAAGTCATTTCTGCACCAGTACACTTATAAAACTGCTCGAGCAGAAACAGCTCAGTCAACTGTTCGGCCGTCTCAGCTTTCTCAGAACGTGTCCAGTTTGTAAGTGCATCTTTTAAGTCCCGGGCATGTTCAAGAAAGGTCGCCTCCCTAGTCTTTGTAACACCCCGAAACTTCAATCGATATGTTTCTGGTTGCAACTCGTATGCCCGTAGGACAGCTCTCTTCAATTCTGGGTAGTCAATGCAAGACTCTAAAGGCAGTGCATCATAAGCCTTCAGACCCTTACCCGTAAGTCTTGAGGAGACTAGAGCTGCCCACTTCTCTTCAGGCCAATTATGCTCCCTACACTTCTTCTCAAAACGATTAAAAAATTCTGTGACTTCAGTTTCACTAAATGCCGGCACCAATTTGACTAAGTGGGACAAGGACTGTTCTCTTACTTGGCCCTCACGGCCCATCCGAATCCCTGTCGACTCTGCACGAGTCTTATCTAAATCTAATTGAGCACAATATTTCTCTGAATCGTACCTAAGCTCAGCCTCATGCCTCCTGGTCTCATCCTCTTGCCTCCTAACCTCAATCTCATGCCTCCTAGTCTCAGCCTCAATCTCCTGCTTCCTAGCCTCAGCCTCAATCTCCTGCTTCCTAGTCTCATTCTCCTGCTTCCTAGCCTCAATCTTAGCAAGCTCAAGTCTAAATACCATATCTGGAGACAGGCAGGAAGAGGGAGCTGCCACTACTGAAGGAGGGGGGGCAAAAACTGGGGAACCACCATGTGCACCACCCGAGGGCACTCCAATCTGCCAATTCTCATCCCTCTGTGGGAGAGTGCTAACCTCCGGTAACTGAGTGGACGGCACTGTGGGAGTCGAGTGAGAGGGGATCTGGGGAGGAACCCCCCCAAACGCCCTCTCCTCCGAAACCCCATGTCGCCCACGCAACACCCAGGAAATCAGCTCCCCCTTGGACATCCCTACTACATTGGAAATGCCCAAAACCTTGGCTATCAGTTGCAAGCCATAAACATCCACCCCAGTCAGCCTCTCCTCCGTCACGTGGTACCGCTTACTCACAAAAACTCTAGCATCCTCCTCACTGGTTACTAACGGCACCTCTTCAAATGGCATCTCTCGCTCCTCGTCAGTGCTAGGGCACGACATACTGAAGTCCACAAAAAATTCTCGAGACAAAAGTGTTAAACTTCCTATGCAAGCACTAATTATTAAATTAACTGGAGTCTCTTAAATGCTCTACTAATTGCCATACAAAAAAAAATATTCTTCAATATGCACGCTAAAATACAAACAAACAAATGTTGTACAACTCTGCAAAAATTTATACTGTTCACAAAATCCTAAGCAAGGTCGCCATTTGTTACGACCTGGCACTCGGGTACACAAGGGCTCTCAATCAGGACTCGAGTACGGCTCGCTGCCACAACGGAAACACACGATCCCAACCCCAGAGTACTGCCAGCCGAACAAAAAACACCAATACCCTCCAGAGTTCGATCTGCTATAACGGGGTATACAAGAACTCGGTACTAGTGTTCCACAACAGACTAATAAAGAGACAGGAATTATCTAGTCTGGTCAACAATCAAACAAAGAAGTAAGAAACAACAACACCAAAGAATAGTGTTGGCCGAAGCCGAAGTAATCCACCCTTGACTAAGAACTTAAGAAGTCCTCCACCCTCTACTTCGGATCGGCACTATTACGTTACGTTAAATTAATAGTCCTTAAGCATCGAGCAAGGAATCTTCTGGTAAAGTTAGATGCTTCTCGGATGCCCGTAAGAAGTACGTATCGGATTTTGAACAGCAATTCAATAAGCAACACACTGGCAATTAACTAACATTAAAGGCTTAAATTGACATAAGAAGAATTATAAGAATATGCAATAGTAAATGGCAAACATTAAAAATAAGTACTCCGCCAATGCACCGGCAATAGCCTACTAGGATTGTGCTCGTGGGCCACTAATCTCTAAAGTAGCTAAGCGTGCCACACATGAAATCAATAGTGCATAAACCATAACATACATAAGGAAAGCTTCAATACTATGCTGTATCTGCTGACCGAGCAAAGTCTAGCTGGGATGTAGTAGGCTAGGAAACAATGGCTGAGCAAGCGGCTCGTAGCCTAGCGAGGTCCTTAAGGCTGTGCGGCCAAATTACGTTAATTGACGGGATGCTCTCTTGAGAGATCCAGATCACTAGTATCTGGTTCTCTCCTGGCGATCCTCTCAAAGTCAAGCAAACGAGTTAGCACAGTGTTGGGTGGCAGAGGCAAAAGCCCTCACTCGCAACACAGTGCTAAACTCACAAGGTACACAGTCAGAAAGACCACCTAGGCTTCCCAAGTCTCCGTTGCGATTGTACAAAACCTAATACACATAGGGAATCACAACTCCCGTAGCCTTATCCCAGTCTAGCATTACCTAGACCAGCAGAAAACAGGAACATTAATAATCATACACAGGGAAATGCATATACGAGTGCAACAAACATTAATCAATTCTAGTCTAAGTTGACCCTTCCAAAATAGGCTATCTACTAGGCATATATCTCGTGAGAACTCAAGCGATAATACGTTGGCTGACTAGCTCTGCACCAACGGGATCATCGAGGTTAAAAAGGGGTCGAGAAAAGAGGAAGAAAGGCGGTACAGATAGTAGAGAAAGTTCACATCAGTCGGAAGAATATGTATAGTTAGCAAGGGATATGAGAAGTCGCTCTGCCTAATGAGTTCTGAAGAAATTGTGGCGAGACTTCCCTTTTTATACTCGGCCCTCTAGTGAGCATATCGCAAACTACTAAGGACCGCCCACTGACAATCATTACGTAATATTCTCTCTCAATCTGGGATCGACAAAGGATTTCCCACGCACTGAGGGGGAGGAGGGAGGAGGGAGGAGGGGAGTTAGGCCTACCTGCCGCGTGGCGCACTCACTGGCCCCCATTACGTAATCTCTCTCTCTCCTCTCATCATTACAAATAAGTCCCACAACAACACTTATAACTAATGATATAAAATAGAACTCGTTGACTCAGATGAAAACAAAATACATATTTATAATACTTATAGTACAACGGCTCACATAAACTAAGTTAGGAAATTCTACACAGACTACAGCCAAAGTTCCTGCCCTGACGATCCTAGCGAGAGTGGGGCCTGACTGGGCGTTCTGTTCAGCATGCTCACACTTGACATGCGTCACAATCATTATCACCTGTTGGACTGTTATGATGATGGTGAAAGGGTCAGGTTAATTTTAATAACTTTAGTACTATGACGCATATATTTAATTTTATCTAGCTTGGGTTGAAAAGATAATGGCGAAATAAGGATTTGTAAATAAGTTGAATAAAGAAAAGAACAATAGTTGAAATATAACTGCATGTTACGAGAGAGAACAATGTAAAGAATGCTATGTTGTAATGTAGCCTTTGCGCCTGCAGTAGGTTGGTGGTGTGTGAGAGTAACATAAATGAGGTGATGAATGGTGAACAAATCTGAAGTGTGAACATTTGACGGGATGGTCACACA
Organism: Lithodes maja; assembly: GCA_037953745.1. Taxonomy (NCBI): domain Eukaryota; kingdom Metazoa; phylum Arthropoda; class Malacostraca; order Decapoda; family Lithodidae; genus Lithodes; species Lithodes maja. The sequence goes on along the minus strand of JBAKBP010000364.1, from coordinate 5,030 downwards.
ATATAATAATGATGGTTACTGATTGGCTCTGTAACATCTTGAATATTTGTATTATGTTTATCTGTGGATTTCTTCGCTTCTTCTTTTTTTATATTTTAAAATCCTTTGAGTATTAAATATGGTTTTAGTGTGTGCTATATTTGACCATACTACATCATTCTAATAAGCGTAAACAGTCATTTTCTCACCTGCCACACGCTATCCTATTCTAAAATCCAACAGGATATTAATGCAGTTATTTCCATGGTACTGTAGTTGATTCACGACAGGCAAGTTATTGTTGTAACGGGTTTATAACCCAGGGAGAAAGTTTATAATCATTGTTTCAGTGTCATGCCTCACTGTATATTAATGCAGTTATTTTCATGGTACTGTAGTTGATTCACGACAGGCAAGTTATTGTTGTAACGGGTTTATAACCCAGGGAGAAGGTTTATAATCATTGTTTCAGTGTCATGCCTCACTGTATATTAATGCAGTTATTTTCATGGTACTGTAGTTGATTCACGACAGGCAAGTTATTGTTGTAACAGGTTTATAACCCAGGGAGAAGGTTTATAATCATTGTTTCAGTGTCATGCCTCACTGTATATTAATGCAGTTATTTTCATGGTACTGTAGTTGATTCACGACAGGCAAGTTATTGTTGTAACGGGTTTATAACCCAGGGAGAAGGTTTATAATCATTGTTTCAGTGTCATGCCTCACTGTATATTAATGCAGTTATTTTCATGGTACTGTAGTTGATTCACGACAGGCAAGTTATTGTTGTAACGGGTTTATAACCCAGGGAGAAGGTTTATAATCATTGTTTCAGTGTCATGCCTCACTGTATATTAATGCAGTTATTATCATGGTACTGTAGTTGATTCACGACAGGCAAGTTATTGTTGTAACGGGTTTATAACCCAGGGAGAAGGTTTATAATCATTGTTTCAGTGTCATGCCTCACTGTATATTAATGCAGTTATTTTCATGGTACTGTAGTTGATTCACGACAGGCAAGTTATTGTTGTAACGGGTTTATAACCCAGGGAGAAGGTTTATAATCATTGTTTCAGTGTCATGCCTCACTGTATATTAATGCAGTTATTTTCATGGTACTGTAGTTGATTCACGACAGGCAAGTTATTGTTGTAACGGGTTTATAACCCAGGGAGAAGGTTTATAATCATTGTTTCAGTGTCATGCCTCACTGTATATTAATGCAGTTATTTTCATGGTACTGTAGTTGATTCACGACAGGCAAGTTATTGTTGTAACGGGTTTATAACCCAGGGAGAAGGTTTATAATCATTGTTTCAGTGTCATGCCTCACTGTATATTAATGCAGTTATTTTCATGGTACTGTAGTTGATTCACGACAGGCAAGTTATTGTTGTAACGGGTTTATAACCCAGGGAGAAGGTTTATAATCATTGTTTCAGTGTCATGCCTCACTGTATATTAATGCAGTTATTTCCATGGTACTGTAGTTGATTCACGACAGGCAAGTTATTGTTGTAACGGGTTTATAACCCAGGGAGAAGGTTTATAATCATTGTTTCAGTGTCATGCCTCACTGTATATTTGTACATAATCCTAGTTACTGTGCAGCATTGTTGCCACGAACTAACTCTCTAACTTACGAGATTAAACCATATCTCTATCAATGATTTTAGTACAATGCCTACTTATCTTATGTATTATTTCACCATATATATGAGAGAGAGAGAGAGAGGGGGGGGGGAAGGATTATCACAGAGTCTACCAGAACTCTTTGTTTTTTGTCTTGATAGAAGAGTTAATATACATGTTGTATTATTAGTATATCAAGACTACCATCCTCTGTAATCACGCTAACAGTACAGTACGTTATAATCTGTGACCTTTTGCAATGTTTTGATATAATATATTCCCACCAGTGCTACCAGATATAAGGAAGTCATGAACTGTCAGAACCCAGGAATTATAGCGACTGGTTGGTTGATAACAGTGAAAATATTGTGACTCAAAACCAAGAGCAGGTTCATCACTTCTGACTTGGAGAGCTAGACCACCTTATTGTTGTTGTTGTTGTTGTTGTTGTTCCTGCCTAAGCTGCCTGGCAGAACAGCCCCGAGTCACTAAGGAAGGCAATGGCCACGGTCGGGTTTTCCCACAGAGCTCTCAAGGAGTGTAAATTGTGTTGTTGGCGTAAGTTGTGTGAAATGCAGTCTTCTATGATGTGTTTAATGGTATGGGATTCTGTGTTACAACCCAGGCCGGTGTTGACTACGAAGTCATCCAGTCTCTTCTGTTAGCTCAGAAGAGCTGGATGGTGTCCGCATCTCAGCCTGGCCAGGTGGACTCTGTCCTCGCGAGGAAGGGAGGATTCAGAAGGATGGATTTCAGAAGGTCGTGCCTGCAGCTGCGTGTTGTCTATGAGTGAGTGGATGGAACGGCGAGAGATATGAGTATGGATGTGCTTCTGGAAGCTGGTTTGGGGTGGGCAGGGAGGGAGAGAAGATAGTATTTGTGTGTGATACCGTGTGCTGGGTATTTTGATATTTCTTGGTGTCTGTGGGTGTGTTGCCATGTAGTGTAGTGGGTGGTGTTGCTTCGTGGAGGCTGCTGCCAAGAATTGAGTGCCTCTCATGTCCAGATGGCCTTTGACTTGGAGGACTTTGGTTTCTTGATGTAGGTGATCTGTAGATGTAGTAGCCGTGCAGCCTGTGATGAGTTTTAGGGCTATATTTTGAATAGTCTGTAAGGTCTTATGATGTGTTTCAGTTAGTTTAGAAGCTCAGGCCGGGCTTGCGTATTCTATTACTGATCTTATGTATTGTTTGTAAACTTGTGGTGGTGGTTTCTTTGTTGTGTCCAAATTTTGTGTGGGCAAGTGACCTGAGGCCGTTATGTCTGGGTGTCAGTTTCTTTTTCATGTTTGTGGTGTGCTGTTTGAATGTCCATTTGAGTATCATATGTTACTCCTAGGATTTTGGGTGAGTGTGTATATGTTAGGGATGTGTTGTTTATGGTGAGTTGCGGTGTGTATTTGTGATCTCCTGTCCAGCTTGTGAGGTGGGTTGCAATGGATATGGCTGGGGCTAAATTGAGTCTGTTTGTAGTGCACCAGTCATGTAATGTGTTGAGATAGGGTTGAAGGAGACTTGTTGCTGTGTCTGGGTCTTGGTGTGTGCATGTGAGTGTTATGTCGTCTGCGTAGGAGGCTATGTTTATTTGGGGTGTATTGGGTGTATTTATATCATGCATGTACAGATCGAAGAGTGCGGGCGACAGGACGGATCCTTGTGGGACTCCGTTTAGGGAAATTTCTGATGCTAGATGACTGACCGGCAAAAGATACGTGTACATATCTGCCTGCTAGGAAGTTGGCCAGCCACCTTTTTGTGTTGTTGTGCATGTTTGTGTCGTAGATTTTGTTTGTTAGGTTGTGGCGGGGGATGTCATCGAAGGCTTTACTAATGTTGAGTGTGGCAAGTAGTGATCTGTGTGGTGGTCTGGCTGAGTTGGTGCCGTCAAAAGCTCTTTGTGTAAGGTCTGTGACAAGAGTGTTTGTGGAGTGCAGTGGCCTGAAGCCATGTTGTGTTGGAGCTAGGGGTAAGGCGTGTGTAATCAGTTGTAGTACAAGGCGTTCTATGACTTTGGAGGGGGTGCAGAGGAGTGTGATAGGGCGGTGTGAGGAGGGTAGCGTGGGGTCTTTGTTGGGTTTGGGGAATGTGATGATACCATGCTTCCAAATGTCTGGTATTGTGTTGTGTGAATAACTGTAGTTTGATATGTTAGGGAGTGCCTGTATGCCTTGTGGTCCCAGGTGTTGTTGTTGGTGGTGGTGGTTTTTATTTTCTTACTGGTGTTGTGGGTTGTGTTGGTAGGGTAGTGGTAGTGATAGTACCACTACGTATGATTTGTACTATTGTTAGAGAATCTGGTTAGTAAGCTATCAAATCAGAAAAATGTAGCTTTAAGATTGGATTGATTGATTGAGAGAGAGAGAGCGATAGATAATTTATACAACGATACTACAATAGTGGATAGGAATGTGTGTTAATGGTAGGTGGAAGTAGATAGAATCATGCAGTTTTTCATCTCCAAGGAATATAATTATATTACCTAAATGTGCGTGTGTGTTGGTGGTGGTGGTGGGGGGGGGGGGGGGGGCAAAGAGACTAGGAAGGTGTTGGGTGCGAAAGGGGCAGGAGGAAAACTTTTGATTTATTCACAAAAATGTCAATAGAAATGGAAGCCTATGATATATTCATAATGATTACTGAATGGTGGACCATGATAATATATTTGTCTACCAGTACTCTGTGAATATATTCACATGTATGCAGATTCTTCCTACTTATTGATACTGCGATAAATTACTGAAATAGTGTCGATTTTTGTTGTGTGTAAACAATTTAGGATAGATAGCGAGCTGTCAAGCCATAACAATTGAATGGAAGCCATAAAGCATATCCTGATATGATATAATGTTGCCCAGTATCACAGCATTACCCATGTCTAGGGATTATAGGTAGTATTAAAAACTACCTTACCTAATCTTACAGCCAAACCTGTACCCCATAGCCTATATCACGAGTCAAGAAAATAATGCTACACATTTCATTTCCTGGGAACCGGTATCATAGCCGGTAAACAACGCTAATGTCTTCTTTTGACTTAACTCATTATTTCAGCATTTGCATTACTTGTCTACTGTATTTTGTCATTACATTCTTGTACCTGGAAGCAGCCACTAACAATATGTTAGCCTGATATCCGTAATACTCGACAGTAGTATGGAATTATAACATGATCATCCGGCTGGCTCACTCGATGGCACAGTTTATCCGTAAATCGGAATATAATATATTCCGTATTGTAACACAAATATACTGACGTTAATTGTTTATTGGTATTGTGTATTCAGCCTGTCCAATTACCTGTTTCCAATTTAGTGATAAAACGTAGTTATGATGTCGAACACTTGTTTTATTCCTAGAAATAATTTCCACAAACAGGCTGTCCAATATCACCTATAGAATGGTGAGCAGGTACTT